>CM021783.1:3254514-3272803 GCA_011076525.1 Nettapus auritus
TTCCCCCTCGTCCTGTCACCAGGCACGTGGGAGAACAGACCAACCCCACCTCGCTACAGCCTCCTTTCAGGTACCTGTAGATCGTGATAAGGTCGCCCCTGAGCCTCCTCTTCTCCAGGCTAAATAGTCCCAGCTCCCTCAAATCCACCCCACTCCCCCATTTTCAGCCTCTTTGTGCAATTTTGGGGTCCTGAGCTAACGGAGAGCCAAGCTCCTGCAACCGGCCCGTCCTCAAACACACAATTAAGGAACCCGAGCGCATCGCCTGCACTCGCAGCTAAGCGTGCCCCGCCGCGCTCCCCCTTCCCGGCCGGGATACTCACGGCAGAACTTCTGGAAGTCGGCCTGCAGCTCCTTCCTGGCGCTGAGGAAGACCCTGCCCTTCTCGGTGCCCACCACGAAGGCGCTCTCGTCGTGCACGGCGATGCAGGCCACCTCGGCGTTCAGCTTGGAGAGCGCGGAGCACTGCGGAGACGCAGCTGGGTCAGAGCCGGAGCGGTGCCTCGCATCAGCAACCCGCATCCATCATCAATAATATATATTCTCGTGTTGGCCCAAATATCATGGTTTTTTATGGCACCCCCTAAGCTATAAACACTTTGGCAACTTTACGACTCCATAAAGGCAGGTGGCTTAGATTTGCAAAAAGCAGCTGGTTTGGTTTGAAAGCATTTCGCCCCTACTTTTCCTCCCCTAAAGTAACCATTTGATAGTATTTCTTTAAAAGAAAACATCCCTGGTAACAAAGCAAACCCAACAACTTGTATTTTTCCACCAACCCTAATATAATAAGGAGCACGGGAATCTTATTTCGGCTACAGAACACTAATATGGTCAAAGTCTGGATTAGCCGAGTGATTCTTCTTGTACAGTTATGCAAAACATTAAAGAGATGGAAAAGAACTTCCTCCATTAATCCATTTTATGTAACGTGCGTTTCCTGCTATACATAACACACGTGTATATGCATTTTTATTGTTATTTTTCATTATAATTGTTACGCGGCGCCCGCAGCCTGAGTCCCACGCCCAAAGCCACGGCACCAACGCCATGAGGCCACCAGCCACGGCTCGGAATTTAAATGGGGATTTTCCCCCTTCCATCCTTAAGCGATGACAAGAAGTGAGCACCGAGACACAAAGCACGACCCAAGGAGCTGGAGGGTGCTGAGAGTCAAGGCCAGGCAGGGATGGAGCAGGAAAGCAGCTGCCCATGGACCAAACCCCACCACGGCCACCACCTTCTCGCAGTCCCCCTACACGTATTTACATTGATTTTGATTCACTTGGGCTTAAAGCAGACTCTATTTGCCATTTTACCTCCTGCTCAGCTTCTTGGGGAAGGGAGTATTTAATCACATCACCAAAATACACAGGTTTTAGAAGCCTCCTTTCAAGAACCCAACATAACTTGAAGTGTTTTGCTCAGAAAAGCTCAACGTGCAAAGAGGAACTATGAAACCGACAGCGGGAGGTGAGGCTCCCATTCAGGCTGCGTTCATCAGGCACCCGACCACGACGCGTTTGCTGTGCAGGATGGCACGCACGTGTATCATCCAAGCCACGTGGGGTGCGTCAGCTGCGGGGAACCTGCTCTTGAATGGGGTGGTGGTGGTCATAAAGAAGGAAATTGCTGTTTGGGGGAAAAAACGCCTACCTGCGCAGAGCTGGCGATGCACTCGAGGTGAATACCTTGACTGCCGGGCTTTAAGGGGAGGGCTACTCAGCACACTGCTTTTTATTAGGTATTTGTTGCCACACACGCACTTTCCCTTCCTGATCGCACTCACAGTTAAAAATCAGATTAGCTCTGGTCCGCGAGAATTAATCCCAACAGTTATCTTGTTTATGTAAGCACGCCTGACTTATGCAAGGCTTCCACCGGGAATTCTACGTCAAAAGATATGAAAGTTATTTTCTTTGTTCTCCCAGATAAAAGCCATTGTTCTCCTGTTGTGTACAAGCTCACGGTAACATCGGTAAAACAGCAAGAAAAAAAACCCCACAATCCAGCCCCTACATTCAGCTGACACCGACATAAATATTAATGGGAAACAAGGCGCAGCTGGGGTGAGCTGGGGCCGATCCCCGTCCGCAGGGCTGTCGGGACGGGGCACGCTGCATTCTGCAGCTCTGCTGGCTTTACCACGGCAGAGGGGAACGTGACGGGCTCGGTGATGGAGGTTTTTCCCTCCTCGTCCTCTCCTGAGAGCCCTGGGGCTGTCAGCCCTGCTCTGCAGCGATGCCCTCGGTGGGTGGAAATGGCAAACGTGGAGGGAGGGGACGGGGACGCCGCGCGCTGGTGCTCACGGCCGCTTACCATGGAGTCTAAGGCAGACACTAAGCTGGTGATGATTTCGTCTTTCTGGGGGAAAACCATGTTCCACTGCTCAGGCCTGGAGCTGCCGAGGGTCACGTCTAGAGGCTTCCCTGCCAGGGCCATATTCACCTGGAAACGGGAAAGGAAAAGGCGTTGTGTTACTGACAGGAGCGCTGATGGTGCGCGCCCCTCACGGCAAGAAAAAAAATGATTGAAGTTATCAAAAAAAGAAAAAAAAAAAAGAAAAATGGGTTTTGAGCAAGCACTCAGCTTGCTGTCAGTGCTGCTGCTCCTCCTGGGTCCCTCCTGCCCCAGACACGCACCGGGGTGCGGCACCACCACGATGCCAGGGGAAACTGAGGCACGGCACCGGGCTGGGGCAGCCAAATGCCCCCGGCCCCATCTCTCCGGTGGAGCCTCCCCGCACGCGGGTGGGTAGAAGCAAGAGGAGAAGCAGAAAATCAAAGGCATGCGGAAGACACCCACGTGCGAATCATCTCATCCCTGCCAGGAGCAGAAAAAGCACATAACCGCGCACGCCGCCAAGCCGTAACCGAACCCCGGCGCCAGCGCCACGCGCCCCGGCAGCACCGGGACCGGCGGATCCAGCGGGGTCACCTCCAGCCCTGGGACACATCCCGGGGCAGATGCCACCACCACGAGGGACACCCTGACCCAAGGGGGTGGTGGCTGTGCCAAACGGGAGGATGCGGAGCGGATATGGAGCGGGTTCCCATACCCAGGGGGTCTCCCTACACCGAGGGGAGAGTCTGGCACCCAACGGTGTCCTCAGGGTGCAGCAAAGCCGCGGGGTGCTCTGCCTCCACCTCGGTCACTACCAGAAAGCTGGGGTTGGGGAGAAAGCAAAAGTCTCGTTAGTTTTTTTTATTTTTCCCTTTTTTTTTTTTTTGGTCTCAGAGGGGTTTAAGGCAATGGGGTGTTCCCCAAACAGCCGCTCAGGAGGTTTGGGGTCCCGGGGGTCAAAGCCAGTGGGACCTGCAGCCAAAAAGGGGCTTTGCCCCAGGGGCTTCATCCCTTGCTGTAAAACGGGGAAAAAAGGGGGGAAATTGGACTGGTTTGAGCCACCCACAGCATCCAGCCGCTTGGGATGAGGTGGAGGAGATAAGCACGGGGAACATCCCATCCCGCAGTACCACCACCTGGTGCCCCCACACAGCTCTCCACGGGGCCCAGCCACACGTGCAGGGACAGCGCCAGGTCTCCGCGCACGGGTCCACCACGGGACACGACCCAGGGCGATGCCGATGCTGCGGGGGAAACTGAGGCACGCACCGAGCTGTCTGCTCCCACGCCGGGCCCAGCATCGCGCCCGCGACACCCAAAAACGTGGGGAGGGGGAAGAGCAGAGCGCTACGCGGAGCTGCCCGGCTCGAAACCTGCAAATAAAGGATGGCAAAAAGGAGAGGAGAACGCCGGCGAGCCGTTCAAACCAGACCGTGAATCATGTGCTTGAAGCTGCGAGCAGATAAAAGGGGCCGGGGAATTTCTAATGAGGCGAGATTAGAAGGAGCCGGGCAGGGCGAGCCGAGGAATATGAATGAAGCTGCCTGCGCGTAACTCGATTTGCTGCGCAGACAAAAACCGCAGCCGCCCGGCAGCACCGCGCGCGGTGCCGGTGCCTCCTGGGCCGAGATTAAACCGTGCTTGAAACCAGGGCTGAAAGTCAAAGCGAGAACCCAATCGGTTCCCCGCCCTGCTCTGATTCACGCCTGCACCCCACCTGCAGGAATTAGCTGCATGCAAATCCGCGCCAGATAAACCGGGGGGGGGGAAAAAGTGGGGTTTGGCCCGCTTGTCTCCACGGGGGCATCTCCGCCGGTGCCCGGAGCGATGAGCGCACCCAGCAGGGCACCAAACAGGCCATGGAGGGCAGGGACAAGTCCTCGTTAGGGAAATGCTAACGAGCAAACTGCAGAAGTTGCATCCCAGACCTGCCCCAGGGACGGCGGGGCTGTGCCAGGGCCACGCGGGCGCTTTCGGCCGGCGGAGCGACGAGTGCCAGCGTTTGTGCTGCACCACGGCAACCCTGACCCAGAAAAACCCTCTTAGGAGCAGCTGACATTTCTTAACCGCGCTGCCTGCCCGAGCGAAGCTGACGGCGGAGTTTCGTCCCGGTGCTGGGGAGGGAACCCAAAAGGCTCGCCAGAAGCACAGCCGGGAGCCGAAAAGCCGCAGGCTGGGGGACGAAGGCTTCAAGGCAGCCCTCGAGTGGCTCGGTGCCACATCTGGGACATCTGTGCGGGCAGGGGTGCCACCGACGTCCCAGCCAGGACACCGGGCTCGGACCGCACGTCGCCGGGAGGCCCCGCCGGGAAGGGACGCGGCCCGGGGACGCAGCACCGCTCGCTGCTTGAGCCCCTGGGAGCACTGGTGGACAGCAGCCTTGTTTGGATCACGTTGCCCGAGCAATGAGCGCCCTAATTATCATTATTAATTGCTACTATTAGAGATTGGTCGGTGCTGCAGCACCCTCGTCCCTCTGCCTCCATCCCAGGGGCAGCACAAACGTGGCCCAAGTGATGCATCTGGGTTCTCATCTGGGGGGGGGAAGAATATTCCTGTAAATCTTTTAATCATTTATGGTCACGAACAGCAGCGACAGCGGATTTAGAAGGGGAGAAGGGGAATAAACGGGAGGGGAAAAAAAGACTCCGCGGCAAGCGATAGGCTTATTCAAATCAAATTAAGACGTGCAGCTTGAAGTTGTTTGTCTAATCAGAGGGAAACTAAGCTTTAGGGAAACTGGGGTAAACCATTCTTACACCAGTTAGGGCTGGCTGCGGGTGGGACGGGGGCACGGCGAAATCCCCGAGCGAGGGGTTCGGGCGCCGAGGACGCGAGGCCGAGTCCCAGCCGGCCCCCAGGAGCTGTTTGTTCCTGCGGGCGCTGCTTTGTCCGGCCCCATCCCACCCCATCTCCCTGCTCCCGGGGACGGGGACAGCCCCGGTCCCCGAAATCCCCACCCCATCGCCTCCCCGCAGCAGCATCCCTCCCGAAAATAAACATCCGCCCGCCCAGCGCGCCGCGTCACCATTTCCGAAGCGTCCCGAGCAAACCAAACAGCAACAATAAGGCAAACAAAGCAGCGCCGGCACCCCCCAGAAGGACATTTCCAAGCACAAAACAGCGCTGTTGTAACTTTCAATTTATAAACAGGTTCGGTTTGGACCAAGCAAAGGGAACGGATGCATGGCGGCATCAAAAGTCCCGCTGCCAGAAGGACAAAAAAAAGGCAATAACCTCTTTTTTGGGGGCATTATCCCCGGCTCAGCCCCGTGCCGACCTGCGATGCTGCGGGACGGGAACAGCCGCGCGCCCGGGACCGAGGACTTTCTGCATCGCCTTCTCGTCCTGTTCCCTGCCAATACCGGCTTTAAACAAATCGAGTGATTTCATTTTTTCCTGCGGGTCTATAAAAATGTAGCCCTGGCCGTTTTTACTGCATGAAGCATATTATATATATATAGCAGAACGCAGTGAATGTGAACAGTCGAAGCAATATATCCGGGTGGGTCTTGAGATGGGCTCCCGGGGCCTTCACCCCACCGGGGGACGGCCTGGGGCAGGCGTGGGAGCACTGCTGGGGGAAATTGGGCTGCACGTAACCCAAAGGACTTCCGAAAATGGTGCCGGGGCTCCTGAGTCACTCGGGAGGTTTCACCCGAAACGCCGGTGGCCCACGAGCCACGTCCGTGTGTGTAACAATGAGCTGGCAGCGACCTGGGGCGTCATCGCCTTCAGCTCTGGGCAGGCGCATTTAAGGGGATTTTTAGAAATTACACCAGCCCTGGAGGACATTTAAGTAATTAGCCCCAGCTATCATTAAACGCGTTTTAAAATTCATCATGAGCAGTCCCGATAGGAGCTGCAGGGACAATTAATGGCACCGGCTGGGCACAGCACCCCGGGGACAGCACCCGCCCTCCTGGCGCAGGGACCGGCCCCACGCCCCCGGCTCCGACACGTCCCCCACGTCCCCACGGGCTTGGGGCAGCGCTTGGCTGGGACACCGACCGAGGGCACCGATCTACCCCCACACATTTTGGGGACTTTGGGGTCTCAGCGACGAGCACCCTCGGCTTGCCTCGCGTTGCCTCGGATTGCACCTGGGGTTTTGCTGACGGCTGGGACAAACCGCGGCAGCAACGCCGGGCGAGGCGAGCAGAGCGGTCCTGGGAGCACGAGCGCCGCGGCACGGCCCCGCTCTGTGTCACCACGACGGGGATGTCTGCTCGGCACGGGCAGCTTGCTCGCACGCCGGCAAGCGACTGCTTCGCACCGGGAAGGGGCTCACAAAGGGCTCCAACTGCACGGCCTGCCAGCACTGAATTAACTGTCCGCATGCCGTGCCGATCCCATAACCCGCTAAAACGTAATCCCTACGCCTAATTCACACAGCCCGCCCCGCCGGCGCTTGGTGAGCGGCGTGGTCGGCACCGACGCCAGCTCCAGCAAATGACCACGATACCTGTGGGTCACAGATCGTCCATCAACATTCTCAGACGTCCAAACACTCCCCAAAGCCCCCAGATCTCTAATCTCACCCCCACGCTGCTGCGCAGCCCTCCTGAGGGCGTGGGGGCCCTGGGTTTCGGGGTACCCACGTGGCCCTGATAACGTGTGCACTGCGAGAACGCGCCACCGAGGCCAGGCCTGCATTCCCCCAGCCCCATAACCTGGCCCAATCGCTGCCCCATAACCACCGCCCCACTGCAACGTCTCTCCCCACATCCACAGACCTCCTTTTTTGCTACACCTGTTCACAAAAGTCCCCAGATGAAGGCGATCGGGGGCCAGACATCCCCCAGGCACAAGTTTGGGGTACCCTGACCACGCGCGAGGTTTGCGCCCGCATCCCCGCGGTGCCGGCAGCCCCCGCACCGGGGCCGGGAGGGGACCCCAAACCAAACCATCCGCTGGTTTTCTTTCACCCTTTCCAGCTGGATAACACCGGGAGGAACGGCTTCAGGCCTCCTCCCCTGCGTTACTTTACCCACAGAAATCAGGGCACCCGCTGGAAAAGCTCCTCACGTACGCGCCGGCACAGAACCGAAAACATCCCCGGGCACCGCAGCCGGAGCGCCGCTGCCCCGGCTAATCCACGGCAAAGCTCTCACCCGGCGCGGCTTCGTCCCGCAAACAAGCGCAGAACAAACCCGAGGCTCCTGCGAGCAGCCCGGGGATGTCCCCGCAGCAGGAATTTAGCTTTTTCCTACGGAAATCAAAATCCGAGCGTTTCGTTCTTCCTCTACCTTTCTCTTCTCAATCCCGATCTCGGCGGGCGCACGACGCGCAGGAAAATTATCGCGGGCTGCCGCACAGGGCAAAGAGAGATGGGAGCAAAGCGGCGGCTGGCAGTGGGGGGGCCCCCCCCGATAACGCCTCCATGTCACCGCAGCCAGGCAGGATCGCTCCCTCCGGCTCCGCCGCGCGTTTCAAGCATCCCCACGCAGCCAAGTTTCCACGCCGCAACCTCCCGCCGGGCAGGCGCAGAAGCTCTAGCTTCGAGCAACTGCCTCTTCATTTATTAAAGAAGGAAAAAAAAAAAAAAAGACAAAAAGGAAGGGGGGGGGGGGAAACCCAAAGCGTTAATCGGAGCGTCGCCGCCGTGGCAGGGAAGGGATGCACCCGATGCTAGAGCGCGGTGCCCAGGTTGCGGGGCCACGAGCGATGGGTGCGGCGGCCGTGCCGGGGCTCGGGTTGCATTTCCCAGAAGCGGGCGGCCCCCAGCAGCTAAAATTAGGAGGGGGCACCGGGAGCTCGCTCTGGTGCTGCACGGCTGCAGCTGCCGCCCACGAATAGTTCCTGCGGGGCGGCCCGAAAAGAGAGCGAGCCTCGTTAGGAAGACGAGACGAGCCCGGCAGCCCCGGAGCCGTCGGGGCAGGGGTTGGGGTTGCAGCAGGGATGTGGGCTCGGTGCGAAGTGAGCGGGAGCCGAAAGCTGGCTGGTGCCCAGGAGGCGCGCACCGGTGCCACGGGAGCGACTCGGGGCCAAAACCCAACGTTCGGAGGCAGACACCCGGTGTAACGAGGGGCTCGCGCCCCACGCCGCTTCGCGGCACCCGAATGTTCAAACCCGGGTCCAACGCGGCGCAGGGCGGCCGAGGCGCCCTGCGAGAAGCCAAGGGCGACGGGGAGCGGGGAGAGGATGGGATCCAGTTTCCAGACTCTGCTTTCTTGGTATGTAAGCTAACACTCGTGTTATTTAAAGCCGGAGTTTTAGCAGCGTTCAGCTACTGTTTGCGTGATCAGGATAAAAAATCGCAATCCTAATTCCTGGCCCCCCGGTGCCTATGGCAACTGGTATCCGTCTCCTTGGAAACTAATCTCGTGGTATTTGAACAATGTACCAAGGGCCTTTAATCTCCCAAACACTGTAAATCTTTATTCTAGCCTGCTCTCCTCCTACCCCGAGAGCCAACATAAAAAGCCCGTTGTTTTCCATGCAGTTACTGAGATCCAAACTCAGATTTTATATCACACAGCCACACGGATTTATTATTTTTCCCCCCTTCCTTTTTTCCTCCACTCCAAAGCCGAACCCCGCGCGCGGGCGGAGGCGATGCCCCGCGCCCGGGGATGCAGAAACGAAACCCCAGCACCGAATCCCTCCCGACGAGGTCCCACCCCCAGCACATTTTCGCCGCGGCTCCCGCACCCGCACGCGAGCCGGGCTGCTTCAAGCCAGCGACGCACGGAATCGCAGCCGAAGCCTTCCCGTTGGGGCGATGAATTGGGCGAGGTCTGCGCCTCGTCCGGCTCCTGGGGGCTCGGCCCCGCTCCCCTTTTCCAACAGGAGCAGCCCCGGTGCCCGTCCCCATCCCTCGTCCCCCTCGCGGCCGTGCCCGCAGCGTGCTTGCTGCTCTTCCCGGGTAATTATCTCGGCGCGAGGCGCGCTCGGATAGAAGAGCCACTGCCTAATCTCATTACGCTTTAATTTTATCGCTGATATTTCAGCTCCCTGGTTATTGTTGTTTCAGTAGCGAGTATTCCCCCCGTTACAGGACGTGCTGCTTGCCACCCTGCGCCTGGCTCCGCTCCGCATAAATAAGCTCGATAATAACTGAAGAAATAGGCCTGCCGCGGGGATTAAGGGATGCTCGGGGCCCCGCAGCCCCTACGTGCAACCGTCAGCAACACACAGGACGTGGAAAAGCGATTTGGGGGCTGGGGGGTAGCACCGACACACGGCAGCACACCGCTCCTGCACCCCACCGGGTCCTTTTTTCCACTTGTGCAAGACCCACAGAGGATCTGACAGCGGAGCCGAGGACGATGCCGAGCGTGTGCATCGGGCTGGGAGCCCCGCTTCCCTCCCCGGCCCCCAAAACCGCGGCCACGCCAGCGATCCTGCCCTTACCCGGCGTTATCGGGGTGCTGCATCACCGCCGGCTCCGGGACGCAAACAGCCCCAGGTGCCCGCGGCCCCCACCCAGCCCGGGCAGGAATCCAATTACCCTGCGCGTCCGACCGGCCGGGGACGCGTCCGGCTCCCCTCCACCCCAACATCACGGGCACGGCATCCCCAGGGGCCCTGGCGGCCGCAAAACCGCACGCCTCCGGGCCGGGACGTCCCCACCGGTGCCACCCGTCCCCGTGGAGATCCGCCGGTGGCTGATGGCACATCCCAGTTCCTCCAGCACACATCCCAGTTCCTCCCAGTTCCTGGCGCCCGCTGGGAGCCAGGCAGTCGGCTGAAAATTACTGGGGATGGGCAGATGGACGGGGACAGGCAGACGCCCTGAGATGGTGATGACGCTGCTCCCAAATGATGGGCTCCCGGGCGATGCTGCTCCTCCCCGGGGCTACGAGGAAGCCTCGGAGGGAGCTGGGAGCCCAGCGAGGGCAGCCCCGGGCTGGAGGAGGCCACGATGAGGCCCTAAAACGCAGCCGGGGCCTCTCCCGGATGCTTCCACGCGGAGTCACCGCCGGGACAAGGTGACCTGGGCGCTGCCACCCAGCCCTGGGGGACGCGGCGGATGCGGACGTTTCTCCCACAGGCACCTCGCTGCCCACGAGGAGCTGTCCCCACATCACCCCGTGTCCCTGTCACCTCGGGGCACGCCGTCCCCGAGCGCACTCCCAGCCGCTTCAGCTCACTCATCCTGCAGAGGAACCCTCGGCCTTCCCACGGCGCCCTTCAGGCCGGTTTAGCACGGCGAAATCGGTGGCAGAGGGGTCCCCCCACGCCGAGAGGAGCGAGGAGGGACTCCACAAAAGACTTTGCAAGAACTGACGAGAGGGGAAATGAAATCCCCCCTTGCCCAGCACGGGGGTGCTGAGCATCACCCGAGCCCCCGCGGAGCCTCAGCTCCGGCGGAAACACACCCGGCCCCTGCTAAATTCCAGATTAATTCTAATTTCCATTGTGTTATGAAACACATTATCTGTTGAAACTAAGTCAACAGTTGTTTGCATTTACGTGTAAACACAGCGAATATTAGGAACGGGGCCAGCATGCTATTTGCATACGAAATGCAGCCCGCGCTGCCCTCTCTCCCTGGCTTTTTTCCATCCCCGCAGTTAAAGACACGGGGATGCACGGAGATCGTGAAACCCAAGACCGGAGCGGACCGAGGAGCTCAAGCCGCTCTTCTCTCCCCGTTTTTATTTTTGTGCAGCAGGAGGAAAACATCCCTTTAAAACTCCATAATGCACCGACACGCACGCCCCTTAATCTTGTACCCAAAACGAAACCGCTTCAAATTCTCCCTGATATGCATATCTTATCGAGCCTGCTTTGCATGCTGTATAAATATTTATTTGCTTTTAATCCTGCGAAAAGCAAACCTGCCTTATGGCACATTTCCCTTCCGAGCAGCGCGGCGATGGTTTAATCGGGTTGCCAGCACCCGGAGAAGTGCAAAGCGAAGCGGCGTCCCCGATTCGGAGCCTCCCGTGGGGGTGGGGATGATAAGGAAACGGTGCCGAGAGGCTCGGTTACCCAAACTCGGGGCAGCACCAAGCGTGGATCCTCACCCCAAACCCCTGGTGCCCACAGACCACAAAACTTGTAGAAACCCAGTAAAAATAAGAGTATTTTCCCCATTCCCAGCAGCCCGCTCTGCAAGCAGGGCTCTGGGCTCACCCGCACTGACAGAGGGTATCTCCGGGCTATTTTGGGGGGAAACCCAGAGAAAAAAGGACAACCTGCACAAAAACAACCCCGACCACATCTGCGTAAACCCGCGCCGGAGCCGTGACCGCCCGAACGCCGGCCGTACCTTAATTACCTCCCGCCGCAGATGGATGGCGAGCAGCGCCTTCGCCCGCATCCGTCCCTGCTCCGCGGCGATCAAAGCATTCAGATCGGGCTCTGCGCCGCCTAAGACTCTGAATTAATTTCTTAATCGGTTCCCCTTAAATGGGCGGCAAGCAATTAGGCAATCGGAGCAGCCGCCTCCGGAGCAGGGCGCTGGAGAGCCCTCGACCTGCCGCGCGCAGCAGGGAAGCGCGGAGCTGCCTTGTGCTGGGAAGGTAAATATTTAAAGAGGCTGGAGCCGGGCTGTGCGCTGCCATACCTCCTCCTCCGAAACGTCTCCAGAACTTGCCCTCTGTCCTGTGCCCAGCCCGAGCCAGGAGGAGCCCAAAAAGCTCATTAGAAGCTTTGTTTGCTTATTAGTAGCAAAATCCCGGCGTGACGCCATCACGCCAGCACGTTAAGGTCTTTGGGGGACCTCAAAGTGGGGCTCTCCATCGCAACCAGCCACGCAGCAAGGAACGTGGGGACAAAGCTGGTCCAAACTACAGCCCTGGAAGGAACACAAGCCGGCCACCCCAAGAACATTTATCCCTAGGAATGGGGACGTTGGGTCTTATTCAGCACCCCTGCCCACCTCCTGACTGTCAGGAGAGGCAGCACACCGGGCTCACAGCTCCATGGCGTGCCCTGAAGTGAGGGCATGAAGCCCGCCCCAAGCTCCCGGTCTTGACACACGGGAGCCGAGCTCCTATTTAAGACCCCAAAGAGCTGTGGGACGGGGACACCTCCAGGGCTTGTCCCAGCCCTCACCCCACAGCAAAAGGCAGAGGACCGGGGAGCTGCCATCGCCAGGGATTTCTGCCTCAGCCTCCACCCATGCAAGGCAAAACTCTTCGAAGCGGCAGCTCAGCTCTCCCTGCTCTCCTTCCAGCTCCTCAAAATACCAAGGGCAATAAAGAGAGATTTAAGCAGAAAGCAAAATCAATACCGAGAAGGAACGTTCTGGGCTTAAACGCCTTGTAACAGCGCTGGCTAAAAGCGAGTTAGCGCAGGGGGAAAAAAAAAAAAGGAAGAAAAAGAAAAACGAGAAAGAAAAACCCTTCAGAAGCCTTCTCAGTTTGAGAAGAGCTGTGTTTGCTGCAAGGCTCTGCACCGGCATCGCTGCGAGGTTCCAGGCGGGGAGCGTGCGGGGGCTTGGCACCCCTCGACCCGACCACGACCAAATAGTCGTGGGGAGGAAGAGGAGGAGGAAGGAGCTGCTGGCACCCACGTCTCGACTCCTACCCGTGTGACACCACCGTGCACTCAACCGCCTCCGTTCCACTTCGGGGGAAGGTTGGCCGGGGCAAGGAGGCTGGGGACAGACAGCCGTCCGTCCGTCTGTCCGGTGGTGCCGACGGGGAGCGCGTCCCGCCACCGCTCTCCACGCCCGCGGCCGGATCCCCGACGGCTGCGATTTCCCTTCCTGCTCGTCTGGTCCTGCAGCGCCCACGCCTCCGAAGGGCTCCGGCGGCCACCTCCCTGCCGGCCCCAGCAACCCGGAGCATCCTCGGCAGCGCCTCTCCCCAGCGGGGCCGGCCCGCGCGTTAACGTTAATTATCGGGTTTAAAAATGAGAAAGGATGCCTACGTGCTCCCGTGCATCAGCGGCAACGCGGTAAAATCCTGGCTGTGTTAAAAATAGTCCCGCGCCGGCAGCCGCCCACAGAAGCCCCTTCGTGCTCGCGGCTCCATCCGACGGCTCCGTCGCACCGGGAGGTCGTCGAGCGCTAAAACACTCGTTGCGCCCCCAAAAAAACAACCGGGAACCAAAAAAATATTTATCCTCAACAGCAGAAGCAATACCTACGATGCTAGGGGAAGACGAACTGGGGAATAAGAAAACGAAAGGGCGGCGCGCCCACAAAACCGGCAGCTCGCCTTCAAGAAGCATCCAAGCACCGGGGTGTGTGAGGAGCGGAGGAAAGCGGCGCTGAAGTGGGGGAAACTTTTGCAGCGCTGCTGCGGCGCCGGAGCCGGCTTTTATCACGACGTGCCTGGCGCACGCAGCCATTGATGGGCTGTATTTATGCAGGTGTAATTCCCACGGAGATAAAGACCTTGTTTTTCAACAAGCGGCAGCATCATACATAAATTACAATAGCAAACATCAGAAAACAAAGACGTTTTCGAGAGCGCGGGTAATCCACGGAGCAGCAGCTTGGGAAAACCCGAGGAGGGATGCAGGGAGCTCGCCCACAGCCCAGAATAATCCCCCGCTCGCCAGTCCCATCATAAAGGAAATAAATACCTTTGGGCAGGTGGGAAAAAGTCAACTAATGCCGCCCTTTGCTCTTTTCCACCCCTGGCTCCAGCAAAGCGACGCTGGGTGCCAGACCCATCCGGAGCCGGGGGATGCGCTGCACCTGTGCGGCCATCTCACGGGGCTCGCGTGCTCCAGTTTTAGTAAAATAAAAGAAAATACATAAATATAACCTGACGCTAATCCTAATGGTTTTAATAAATGTTTAATATCTTGATAAAGGTCGCCCGCCTCCTGCTCTAGCCATGCATTTGTATTAATAGCACACGGGCTGCTTGGTTTTAGCCGTGTTGTTTGGCCGGGGTTTTGGGTCGGGCACACTGCCGCACGGTGAGCGATGGCACGGGGCCAGCGTGGCCACCGGGCACCTGGCAAAACCTGCCCCAAACCCCTGCAGCGACACCCTGCTAATCCCTCGTTCCCACCCCTGTGGGGTTCTCAATGCAAACCATGCTCAGCTCCTCCATCCGAGCTTTGTTTGGGGTGCCTGCATCTTCCTGGTGAGGTGGGGGCAAGAACACCCGGCTGGAAGTCAGGGCGCAGTGTCCCCCTCGTGGGCTGGGTGGCTGTAATTTCATCCAGGGTCTTTCTAGGCATTTGTCCCCAGAAAGACGAGATGAAATAACAGCACAGCAATGGCCCGAAAGGGTGCAGAGCGATTTATTCTTGGTGATCCTCCTCTAATGGCGCTAATTTATAACCTTGTCAGGAGGCGCACGCAGGCTCTGGGCACCCGTACAGCTCCCTGCCCCCCCGGCCTCCCGCGTGCTGAGCATCCCCATCCCCAACCCCAACCCCAACCAGGATGTTTATTTAAGGCCCCAAACCCCAAAGGCTCTTTAAACAAGCAGAGTTCCTAACATATTTCGCCTCCGGAGGAAGCGGGAGAGCTTCTAGTGCCTGCGTGGGTGTCCCCCCCTCCCCAAACCCCCAGCGCTGCTCCCAGCCCCGCGTGGCCGCGATGCTGCCCCACGGGAGGAAGGACGACAGCAGAGGAAGAGCAGAGTTGCCTGTCCACCGCTCCCATGGATGTGGTGGCATCTCAGGGGCATCCCTGCAGGCCAGGCTGTGCCCACCCACCCCCGGAGCCCCCCAGAAATGTCCCGGTGCACGAGCACATCTCCTTATGGTAAAACCAGAGGCTCCAGCTCAGGAAGGTGGCACCAGAACCCTTGGTTTTTGTGGGACTCGCTGATGACTCTCAAGGGAGTCTCCCCCCACAAGCCCATCCTGCTCCTATGGCAATCAGTTGTCACATTCTGATTTAGCTGTCCCCAGGCCGGTGAAAGGGAACACAGCCATAAGGAAAACCCCTTTCTCCACCCCATTTCCACCACGAGGTGCGCGGCCACAAATAGGCGACATCTCTCCAGCCCCACCAGCAGCAGCTCATCGAGGAGCTGCTGCCACTCCATGCTTCAGCAGATGGCGGGTTGTAACATCGTTATATTTACCTAACAAGACAGTTTTATCATAGTTCTTGAACAACAAAGAGCGAGACAAGCCAACCCCTGGGCTTCAGCAGCCCCGGTGCCGGAAAGAACAAGGCAAAGCGAGGAGTGCCTGCAGGACTAAAACCCACCACTCCGGAGCTCCCATTTACACACTGATTTAGGCAACAGGAAAGCATGGGCAGCTTGCAGGCTCCACAAAAGATCTGTAATTCGGCCTTTTGACCACGAGGCTCCACAGTGTGGGGGAGCAGAGCCATGGGCACAGTTCAGAGCGCGGCCTAGACCCGGGCCTGTGACGCGGTGGGCACACCGAAGGCCGCGATCCTCCATGCGAGGGCAAAACGACCACCTCTAAATCCTTCTGGTCATCAGTTGAGAGAGGGAAAGCTCTGAGGTTTTTCTGCTTTTCCGTTTTTTTTTAGTCAGGGAAGGAGGAAGCCGAGGGCTCCTCAACCACTTATCTTTCAACCACACAACCCACGGTGCATCCCCTGCCTCAGCCAGGGCAGGGCTCAGCCCCAACCTGGCTGCACACCTCCTCGTCTCATTTAAAGGGATTTCTCCCCCACAAATTACACCACGAAGCTCCTGATTATATTATGGGGCAGGCACTGCCTTTCTCCTGGAAGTGTGCAAATCCCTCACGTGCCTCATGGGGGGGAGGTTTGTTCTCCAGGAACATCAATGCTCCACCCTAGATAAGCAAGAAGCGCAGCACCTGGCAGCAACCAGATTGACAGAAAGTACAAGAAACACTCCAAAAAAAATAATAATTACGAAGCCTTCTGCCCACAGGATTTTCACCCGTCACCTCCAGAGTGACCAATGCTCCACAGCACCTTCCCACCCCCTGCAGCTGCCCCGCTCCCCCCACTCCAGGAGCAGATCTCAGATCCTTGATGCTCAGCCCCGGCTGCTGGGGTGGCTCAGGCGAGCACTAAACCCCCGCAGACCCCACACAGGACACCATCCACACAAGGGACATCCATCTGTGTCCCTTTCAAGCTTTTGGAGCAAACGGTGGAGGAGTTCCCGAGAGGCTCTGAGCCTCCACGTGTGGGTTTGCTCCCTCTGATGTTGCAGGTTTAGGGGAGCCAAAGATGGAGGCACCTCATAATTCAAAGGAAAGGTGGAGATTAGCTTTGAGGAAGAAAGTCCTGGTAAAGGATGATTAGATTGCTGTGAATTTGCAAAGGCAGAGCAATAGCCTGTGCCGGTCTCCTATTCATCTAGTTGAAGTTAATTCTCTTCTTAAAACAGCCATCACAGCACTGAGCGGAGACAAAGCCACAAAAGCCAGAAAATTCAAACAGAAGCTGTTTGGATATACAAATGTAAATCCCACCAAGGTGCAATCTGCTTTTAAGAAGGCAATTCTTGCACTGAGTGCTTTTCTTAATAACGTTTACCCGACGGGGAAAGCCTTCCTGATGCTGTAGGTAAGCCCCATGGAAATCACCATCAAAGCGTTTGAAAAGCGACGATTGGCAGCAGATCGCGAGCCAAGACCGCTCTGGAAACACAAGACCTATAAAGGTCTTCCCACCTGCACTGCATATAACACGGAACCTCCCCAGCTGATAAAGCTCCTCTGTGGGGTTGCCTCAGACCAGAGCTCCCCAAGTCCTGGCACCCGGCTGGGACCCAGCCTGGGGTTGCAGCTCCTGCTTGGACACGGCCGGTGGGGAGGTGGGACCTCCGCCAGGCAGGGCTCCCGGCACCGCTGAAAGCAAATTCGATCCGTGGGGTCACGTTAAGCGATGCAGAAGGATGCATTAAACCTGCAGCCTCGCCCAAAACAATAAGCAAAAAAACCCCAAACCCACAATCTGTAAGGTCTGCTTGAATCACAGCCACTGCACAGCCTGGAGTCTCCCACAGGTTCTGACCAGACCAAGGGCTCTTAACCTCTTTTTAAAGATGATGTCTCAAGAGACTGAAATAAAATACACAGTGGAAAGTGAAAGGCGGCACCTGGGCAGAGCAATTTCTCTGGGAAACCTTGCCCTGGTCTGCAACAGCCGCTCACCTCCTGAGAAATGGTCCTGCTTCCTGCCTCAAGCCCTGCTGCTCTAATGAACCTCCAGGTGGGAAGATCCAGGAGATACCAGGACTTACCAGGAGACCCTTCCCTACAGCTTTCAGCTGGGAACTTGCCAATACAGAAACTCGAAAAATACAAAATTTAGCTCCTGGTGGATGTCTCCATCCTGGGAAGAGGCTCCCAGTAGGTCGTCTCCTTCCCATGCTCAAGGGAAAGGCTTCTGGTGGTGCCTCTCACACCTCAATTTCCGTGATGACCACCACCACCACGTCCACCACCACCACTATGACGACCAGCAGCTACAACCTACGCTCCAGCAGCAAAAGGAACAAACGCATCCTCTGCCACGGGGACGGCTGGCACCAAGTCCTGTGCCCGCACCGCAGCTGGCAGGGGACGAGCCCGGGCCCCGTCGCTGTCCCTCCGCATTCCTCCACCGAGCCTGACCGCCAGGGTGCAGCCGATGAAATTCCCAGAGGAAGTACAGGGCATTGATAATTGCCTAAAAAAATCCCAGCTATTTCCTGTGGGAACAGCAGATGGGAATCCCCCATTAGCTCCAACAGCAGGAGATCACTCCAACCACTGTTATGGTCTGGGGTTTTGGGGTTTGGTGTTGTTTTTTTTCCTTCGTTTCAGCTGAGAGCTGCTCGATTGAGAGGTGGCGCCATCCATGCAGGTGCGGGCGCAGGACAGCCCAGCCTCTCCTCTGGGTGTCGGGAGATGGAAACAGCCTAAAAACGGGCCCTTCGTGCACCGTGCGAGGTCCTGCAAGTCGCCTCCCTGTGCCAGGCTGCCAGGACAGCGAGCAAGGGCAAGGCGTCCCTCACGCCGGGCTTGTAGGGCAAGTTGCTAAATACGTCCCTGAGCAGGTTCCTTCCCTCCTCTCCAGCTTCTCATTAGCAAACCCAAAGGCGCCGGGGACCTTCACGCCTCTCCTCCCCAGCAC
>CM021783.1:3273203-3709495 GCA_011076525.1 Nettapus auritus
GGGGCCGAGGCCGGGGCCGGGCCGGGGCCGGGCCGGGCCGGGGCGGGCAGGGCGCCCTGCTCGGGCGCGGAGAGCTCTTTGTTCTGTAATCCCAGTAAGAGTGCCAGCCATTCGCCCCGCCGCTAATCCCAGCCCCGCGCAACAGCAGCATCCATTGGCTGCCATTTACATACAGGATTAACCAGCCCGCAGACCGGCCGGGGGAGGGGACCCGAGCCGTGCCGAGCCGAGCCGAGCCGAGCCTGAGCCGCCCGCCGGGCTGCGGATGGCGGGGGCGCGGAGTGCGCCTGGGCCCGGCCCGGCACCGGCCGTGCCCGCGCAGGGCTGCGGGGAGCCGCGGGCAGGGCGCGGGTGGCAGCGGGGCCCAAACCCGGGTGCCTGTCGCCACCTGTTGGTGCCGGCTCGGCTCGGCTCGGCACGGCTCGGCACGGCATGGCACGGCTCGGTACGGCTCGGCACGGCTCGGCTCAGCTCAGCAGAACCGGCCCTGCCGCAAGGGGAGCGGGGCGGGTTTGGGTTCGGCAGCACGGAAGCGCAATGCCCCCTTGCCGAAGTCCTCCCGATGAGCGCGTTAAATTATAAATAAAAATGATTAAAAAGGGCGTGAGGCCGGTTGGACTCGTGAAGTTTTAAAACCGCCGACATCCCCCCCCTTCGAAGCGCGTATCACGGAGCTGCTCCATTAGCTGCGTTGTGTCTCCAATAAGTGATGGTTTGTTACTGCTCCGGGGTCAGAAGGAGAAGAAGACACCGTAGGAGAAAGCACTCGCTTTGGGTTCCCGAAGGAGCAGGGAAAGGGAATTCAGCCCCTGTGCCCCCAGCTCCCTCCCCGTGGAACCAGGCCTGGCAAACCCACTGCCCTCATCGACCCCCTGCGAGGGGCTGTGCATCACCCGCATCCCCCCAAACATCCCAAATCCCAACAAAACCCCACAGGGAGTGAAGAGTTTGATGGGATGGGGCTGCCTGGGACAGGATGTGTCCCGCTGGTGGCCAGAGCCAGGCACTGGGGTCATCGTGTGTGCATCGCCGTCCCAAAAATGCTCTGGGCATCGGCTGTCGCTGGGACCTAAATAACGTAAATGGCGAGCGAAGCGACAAGCTCGCTTTTCTGAATAATTAAATGGAAGGTCTTACTCGGAAGAAAGAAATCAGGGCATCTTTTGGCTAATTATCTTTTAGCCAGACCGGGAAAAAAAAAAAAAAAAAAAAAAAAAAAAAAAAAAAAAGAGCACACAAAATTAATCTAATTAGGTCACCCGGGCGCAGGAGCCAAACAACGGAGTCGCCTGCGGAGCAGCCGCACGGAGCTGTGAGGAGCTCCTCGCCGTGACTTTATCTCCCCGTGTCACCGCAGGGCCCTGCGGCCAAAATCCAGGGCACCCGGCTGGGGAAACCTCGTACCAAGGGAAAAATAGGGGAAAAAATGTGTTTTGATGCAATGCCTGGGTGCGTTGTCCAGGGTTGTCCCTGCCCTGTATCCCTGCCATGCTTGTGGCGATGTGCAGGTGTTTTGGGGAGCGCTGGCTTGGTGCGGGGGCTGTTTTGTTCCTTGTGCCCTCTGTAATAAAGCACGTGTGTAAGGTAATGACCGAGGGCTGCAGGTGCCTTTGATGGCCAGCGGTTAATGAAGGCACCTCGTCTGGTGTGGGGAGCTGGGGGTCGGCCTCTTCTCACAGGTAACCGGTGACAGGACCAGAGGGAATGGCCTCAGGTTGTGCCAGGGGAGGTTCAGGCTGGAAATGAGGAGACATTTCTGCTCAGAAAGAGCAGTCGGGCACTGGGACGGGTTGCTCAGGGAGGTGGTGGAGTCACCGTCCCTGGGGGTGTTCAAGGAAAGGTTGGACACGGTGCTTAGAGACATGGTTTGGTGGCTGATACTGGTGGTAGGGGCCAGTATGGTTGGACCAGATGATCTTGAAGGTCTTTTCCAACCCTAATGATTCTAGGATTCTCCAATTCTATGATCCCTGCACAGGGCTGTGATGTGTTGGAGGAGGAGAGGCCGAAACTATCCTGAAAACCAGGAGAAGTGGCCTGGGACTGCAGCGTGGGTGAGGGCTGCGAGCTCACCTGCGGGGCTCTGGCCCTGGGGGGGACCACCTGGAGGCAGCCCAGATGTTCTCCAGATGTTCTGCAGATGGAGGCACAGGGCTCTGAGCCCTGCCCCTCGGTGCCACCACCTCCCCCAGGGACATCACCCAAAGGGCTCCCGCTGCGCCTGCGGGATGGAGGCGACGGCCGGCACATTCCTCTGCGGCGTTAACGTCGGTGAAGGAAAAAAAAAAAACACGACGAAAGGATGAAAGTGGGCAAACCATTTCATTTGGGGGCTGAAACAATGAGCCTTACAAAAACACCCGACGAGGAGAATTGAGGTTCGAGAGGGATGTTTTAATCTGATCTCGCAGTAGAAATAAAGAACTTCCTTGTCGCAGTGCTGACAAAAGAGAAGGCAACATAGCCAGAAAACAATTGTATCTGCATAAAGATTTTTTTTTTTTTTTTAATTTGTTAATTAGTGACTGCTGGGCATCACAAGAATCGTTGTTTTCTCTGATATGCTGATTTATTCCGTCTCTCGGTGGAATTGGAGATCACAAAAAAAAAAATGCTGCTTCTTTAGAACAGGGAATAAAGTTTTAGTAAGGTCAGGAGAAATTTAATTGAAAGAGTGAGTTTTAGTTCTTCTTTCCTAAAGGGACATTGTATTCCTTAGCTACAGCAAATTGCTGGTGAAAAGTACAGAGACAAAACAAAATGGTTTCTGAATTATAGATCAAGAGCAGGACGGTTTGGGGATGTGCCCTGCAGGACGTTGCCACTGGATGCTTCAGGTGAGCTGTGCAGAAAGCAGGTGGGGCAGAAAGCAAAATCCAGGGCAAGAAACCATGGGAAGAAAAGCCAAGAGGAGAAGGTATCAGGGTCTGCCTCCTGAGCTGGAAAACGTTGAGTTTTAGGGGGGGGAAAAAAAAAAAAAAGAATTTTTCAATCCATTTCCCACGCTTGGAGCAGCGAGGCTTTGGACGCAAAGGGGGCTGCAGCAAAACAACCCCAGGTTTTCCAGGCTGCTTGCAGTGAGGCCACGCTTGGGCGCTCTGTTCTGCACTGAAAACCGCTACCACGGGGAGAGCGGTGAGCCCAGGGAGCCAAAATTATTATTAGCTCTTTTGCAAGATGTATACGCTATTGAGTAAAATTGGCAAGAATTCCCTGCAAAACCAGAGCTGGTATCTATTGGTTGCAAACACATTCATAGAAAGAGCAAAAAAAATAATAATAAAAAAAAGTCTCTCCGTTCCCTGCCTGCTGGGGCACAGAGGATGGCTTATATTGAATATTTACTGTGTCTGTCTGCATTTAACATATCTATCTGTGTTGCCAGCTGTCTGCATTTGTGCACTTCTTTGAACGCTGTGCTGCAGAAATAGTTTGCTCCGGCGCAACAGATAAAATGGTTTTGTAGTTGTCTCTCTTGAATTATTTCCATGCTAATGAGAGCCCCGCGGAGGCACTCCCAAAACAGAGCCCCAGGACAGCGTCCTGGGGAGCGGAGCAGGGACATTTCCATCTCCTGCCCCCCGTCCCACCCAGCTCCATGGCACGCAGCACCAGCACCCTTCCCAAAGCTGAAGTTGTCACCTTCAGGGTGTTTTTTGGCTTGGAAAGGGATGCTGAATCCTTTGGGAAGGCTGCTGCGGGTACCAGCAGCATCCCTGGTCTCAGTGGGGTGTGGCAATGGGATCGCTGCATGTTCAGCCCCAAATCTGCAATTCCCAGGGAGCCGCTTCCCAACGTAGGGCCCCATAGGTCCCTGGGCAGCCCCAGCGAAGGGGGCTGCTCCCTGCCCAGGCTGCTTCCAGCCCCAATTGCACCTCTCCAACTTGCTGCCCAGCAAAACCAACCCTGACAGAGAGCCCACGGCCTCACAGCCCACTCAAATGCTGGGAACAACCCAAAAACATCGGTGTCGGTGCCCCCACGATGCTGCCATCCCGTGCAGACCCCAGCACCGCTTGGGGCACCCACCTGCTTGCGCCCTTGCAGCCCCAATGCCAAGGGCAGGAGGCATTGGCATTCCCGGCGGGTCCCCACGGCGCAAAAGTAAACTTAACGACATTATCCGCCAGTCTGGTAATTAATGCCCTGGATGCTTTTTATTGGAATAAGCGAGGGCCTGGACATGCCGGGGGTTTTAATGAGGGGCTGTGATGGAGAGGTGCAGCCCCTGCTTTCCCCTGGAAGGGGATGTGCCAGGGCTCAGGGGTGGTTTGGGGTTGGTTTGGGGTTGGTTTGAGGTCTGTGGGGCTGTGATTGATGCCGGGTGCCCCCAGGCTGGTCTCAGCCCTGCGCCCACCTCACCGGCGGCCCCAGAACGCCGCTCGCCCTCCTCATGCTTGGAGCTAAGCACCAGGCCTCACCTCACCAGCTCTTTCTAAACGAGATGCTTCCAAAATCCCTAAATATTGTGGAAGAAGCATTTTGCCAGGACCTTGCTGGGGCAGGGAGCCAGCAGGACCCGCTGCCCTCCAGCACCCCGACCGCGGCGCCGGCCCTCGCGCCCCTTTTCCTCCAGCATGGCTGGATCTGCGGTTGATCCCCCTGCTATTTTTGCTACAGATGCCTTATTGAGATTCAAATGAATGTTTCAAATCCTCGCTCCTTTGCATAATTCTTTTTAATTAACACTTCAAAAGGTTTGAACACAAGATCCGTGCTATTTCCCTAACGAAGTTGACTGAACCTCCTTTCGCCCAAAGCTCCCCCGCGACGTTTCCGAGGGCGAAAGCCGGGGCTGGAGCTGTCCCCAGGTCCCCCAGGTGGGAGGGTGATGCGGTCTGGGCTCGAGCTCTGCAGAAATACCACCTAAGGAAAGAAAGGGGCAAATTGCCACCGGGCAGGGGCTGCCACCCCACTGCCCACTGAGCAGTCAGCAAAACAGCCCAGGTTTGGCATGGAAATGGTGACATTTGAAGTGGAAAGGATTAAGGTTGCTGCTCCGCCATCCCCGGCCCCAGCATCAGCTGCTGCCGTCATACAGCTGTGCTTCCCAAATGGAACAAAACCTCCCCAAAAAGCGAGAGCTGGAGCTTCTCATCAGCCATCCCGAGCACAGGTAGCAACCGACAGCCCTGAGGATCTCACACGGGTGTGGGGCAGAAGCAACAAGGTCCCCGTCCGACCGTCACCCCGTCACCGTACCCACAGGTACCCCTGGTGTGGAGTGGGATGAGCCCCACTTGGCGGGATCAGGACCCAGCAGATCAGGGCGGTGCCAGCAAATGCGGCAACGGGCTTTGGTTTTAATTCCTGCAAGCGCAGAAACAATTAGACACAACAAAACTGTATAATTAGGATTTATTAAGAGACCATCCCAGACATGCGAAAGAAGTAGGTTAGACAGTGGCCTTTGTTCAGCTACAAAAGACGTTAATTTGCAAATACTCTCAATATTCATTTTTTGTTATTTAGGCTGATGTTTTGAAAGTCTCTGATAAAATGAGAAATCTGGACTAAGCATTCCAGTTGCATTTCCAAGCGCAGGAATCCAGCTTTGATGTTCCCCTTGATAACATCTTTTTCGAGCCTTGACTGCATCAAATTAAATTCTGATTACTCTGATAGCGCAATACAGCTTCCAAATGTATTCAGGTGACTTTTTGTTCTGGAAGGAAATTAGCTGTTTTGACAAGGATGCTCGTTAGACAGCAGCGAGATGGGGAATAAATACCATATGATGGACAAAGGATGCTCCCGATCCCAAATCCAGCACTGGGGCTCAGCTATTTTGGTGGCAGCAGGGAGAGGGCACAGGCAGCCCCTGCAAAGGCAATTTGTGGAAGGAAGGTGCAGAACTGGGCCTTTGAGGGGCTGTTGGACCCGCTGCCCCCTCAGACCTGGTTCATCCACCCCTTCCAGAGGGGACACCCCACAGGGATATGCCCTGGGGTGGCAGCTCCTGCAGGATTTGGGGTTGTGTGCCCGTGTACAGACACTTCCCTTTCCCTCCCCATCCCACCCCGGGGCTGCACCCACATCGCCGCCCCTACACCCGGGTCCCTCCGCATGTTCCCGGGGCTGCCGCTCCCGGCCTGCGCTCTGCTCCGCGGCTCCACGCTAGGATGAAAACAAAGTGCAAATATTATTGTTGGCAGAGATTACCAGCTCCCCCACTGCGATTTAGGCATCTTTAAACTTCATGTTTTATTAATCTTCGCCGAACGATTAACGGCACGGAAACGTTATGTCTGCAAACAAAGGCGCTCTACAGCGTTACCTCTGTGAGACACCAGCGCTCAGGCACCTGAGCACACACCGTGGTGCTCAATGAGAGATGGAAGCAGGATTTCCCACACCACACAGAGGTCTCGGTGCCCACCCTCCTGTGCTGCTGCAGCATTTTAGGCTCTGGTAGCAGCAAGGAGCAACAGCGGGGAAAAAAAGCACGTGGAAAATACCCCCAGGTGTGGGGTGCCTGGGGTATGGTGCCCAGGGGTGTCCCCGTAACTCAGGGGCCAGCAGCCTTGGCACCAGCCTCCCACTGCCAGAGATTTCTTCCAGGCTGAGCTCAAATGAAATATTCTCCTCAGTGGAGGCCAGCGAAGCACGCAGCGGTGGCTGTGATTACTCCATGATCCCAAAACGCAGTGACCAAGGGACCCGCTGCTCTTGTCCAACTCTCCTGAGACCCCAGCATCTTGCAACACACAGGGCAAGGGCACTGGTGAAGAAGCAGAAAGCCCCAGGTTGCTTCTAACAGCAGCACTCACTCCCTAAAAAAAAAAAACAAACAGCAAAGCACCACAGCCCTTACCCTACAGCCCATTTACTGCCCTGGGATAACGGTGCCTGGTGGTGCGGTTTCATTGCCAGTTGCGTGCAGTTTTCTTGGGGCCTCGCCCTGGGATCAGCCCAGGGCCTGCAAACTTCACCCCTTGTGAAGCCTAAAGCTTCCTGCTGCCAGAGTGCGCTGGAGAGGGCTGGGGGACCAAAAAAAAAAAAAAAAAAAAAAAAGTCAAACAACAGCTGCCACACTGGGAAACCTCTGGCTCGGTACAAATGTCCATCCGTGTGCCTACAGCCCATGGGAGCGTGAAGATGCTGGAGAAGCACAGACAGACCTTTCCTTGTTTTTTTGGGGTGCTGTCGAGTCAGGCCCTGGCTCAACAGCAGCCAAGGGTCACCCGGGAAAGAGCATGAGAAGAGCACCCAGCCCCAGAGCAAAGCCCCAGCCTCGTGCCAGGACCATGCCCGATGCTCCTCACGCAGCCACCTCCAGCCTCCTCTCTTTAGCAGAGAAATGCCCAAACCTCTGCAGTTTTGCCTTTGTTTCCCAGCACCCCATGGCTCAGACACCTGACCACGGGGCCAGGAGAGGGAGACGTGGGGTCTGGTCCTTACCTGGGGCACGGGGAGCAGGGTCAGCACTGTGTGCCCGTGCCCACCACATCTCATCCTGGGGAGGGAGAGCAGCAGGTGCCTGACTTCAGCCACAGATTTTATTGTTTAGTAATGAGCTCACCACACCAGCAAGCCAGGACAGGGGTGATGGTACATGAATACATATCTGGAGTAGTTACACAGACCGAGATTTGTACAGCTTTTGTACAGAGGAAGAAATAAAATGAATCATAACAAAATAGACATTAGCAGTCAAACCTTTTTTTTTTGTCTTTTTTTTTTTTATCATACTAACAAAATCTGATAGCCAAAAAATGACTAAGCTACAAAATTGTAATACATACTGTACGGGTAAAAGGTTATCATCCATTTATACATCTAGTATCACCTTTATTCTGGTAACTTACATGAGGCCTATAGGATCTTAGTGTATTAATAATTCCCTACAAGATAGTGTTGAGCTGCTAAAGCTGCCAAACAACAGCGTACTGGAATTGTTGTTAAGACATTTACAGTGTCATTTGCATTATTGTGTTTTATTGAAACCCTCATGCACTTCTTCTGCAAGCCAGAGGAACCCCTGGGGTGGGCAAGAGCCGTAAAGCCTGGGCTGGTGCCTTCACCCCACCGCGCAGTAGGGCAGCAGTGGGGTACTGCCCCTTGCTCCAGGTCTCCAGCTGCTGCAGGAGGAATAAAGCTGAAATCACCAACCAAGACTGTTTTTATTTATTTTTTTACCCTTGTGGTCAAGAGGGTTAGAGAAGAAATGACTAAAGATGGAGCAGGACGTTTTCCTGCCCAGCACGGAGCCACGATATACCTGAATTTCTCAGCCTTCAGCAGAAATCCATCACTAACCGTAGTGGCAGCGAGCTCCGGCTCCGCGCTGGGGGGACGCAGCCCCCTGCCGGCTCTCGGGGATGGAGACAAGAGCGTGGCTGAAGCCGAAGGGGGAGTAAAGGCACAAACAGGAACCAGTCCCTGACCAACGACAAGAGATGGGTGCATCAGCGCTGCAATGCCCTTGGAAACCTCCCCCAAAGAACGAAGCCAGTAAGACCAAATATTGAGAAATACTTTATACACCACCACAAATAGGCAAAAATAGCAATTAAACTTACAAATAAATAGAGGAGCCGGGGAATCTCCTTGGCCTTTCAGAGTTTGTCCCTAGTTTGGTCTCTGACAACCTCTGCAGAGCGGCCACCGGAGGCAGGTGCCCTTGGGAAGCCTTTTGGTGAGGGAGGACGTGGCTGGTGGCCAGCCCCCTCCTGGCCATCTCACAGGGGTGAGCTGAAGCCCAGACTGTGCTAACGCGTCCTGTGCCCGGGGAGCAGCTCCCATGGACCTGCACCCCAAAGGGGATGCGGACACAAGGGACCCAGCTCCAACCCGCTGCCCATTTCGGCACAGCCTCTGAGAAGTGCCATCAGCTCCTGGCTGAGCCGTAGGGGACAGCACAGTTATTTACAGCCGGAGAAGACCACCAGCATTAACTTGAAACCTGCTCTGACCCATCTGCTGCTGTCCTGCGGTCTCACCCGAGCTGACCAGGAGGAGCCGTGGGACTGAGCCGCCCAGAGGGGACGGTCCCTGGGGGGATGCAGGAGGCAGCTTCACCCCCAGCCTGAACCAGGGGCGACTCGGGAATTCCTTCGTGGAGCCACATGCATGCTCCCCAGAACCGCTCCTGGGGGATCCTGCCCTGTGCGGAGCCAAAGGTTCATCAAGCGAAGTGGAAAATAAGTTATGGAACAGAAGGGGCTCTCCCACCTCTGGGTGCCCGGGAAGCCCTGGGCTTGGAGACAGGTGGCACGGCGAGGAGCACCAGCGTTGTCCCCGCTCTGATGCCAGCGGGAGCTGCGGCAGTGACTTCGGGGCCATTCAGCCAACAGGAGAAGTTTGGGAGACACCAACCCTAAATTCTTAGACAGCAGCTCCTGCTGAGGTATTCGCTGTTGCAAGCTGTAACAAGGAATGCTCTCTGGGACTTTCCAAAGCGATGGAGTTGAATACGCCAACCAGAAGGATTTTGATCCCCTGAAACATCCCAGTGCTAGGCAGATTGGTGGTAATCTTCCTGGTGATTAGTAAGAACTGATTAAACACTTCTACAAGGCAGGATGGGATCCCCCTTGAACCATTTCCAGCCCATTGGATCCCACATCCTTCCTCCCCCTGCCACGAGCCAGATGTAAGCCATGCTTTCTGACCCGCTTTACTCCCCTGAAGTCACCTCCCTCTCTCTTCCTCCCTTTGAGTGGGGGGAAAGCTCATCGGTCCTGCAGCGAGCGAGCAGGGCCCAGCACTGTATCGCAGCCTGGATGCAGCCTGGCAACCCACTAAGAAGTGGCACAGTTTCACAGGAAATCAGGGCAAGAAGAAATGAAGCTGACATGCCGTGGTGTTTGCCTGCCTGTGGCCTGCCTCAGATCTCCTCTCAGTAGCCTCTTCTTCTCATTCACAGACATCCCTTAATAACACAAGAGCTTCTGAAAACTGGAGGAGTCAGGCACTAAGGGAAGCCTGGTAAAATATTGCTATTATTTTTCCCTGTAGTACTAAACAGTGAAGCTGAACCGGACTCTTTCATAGGATGCTGTTTCACAGCTTGAAGAGAATATTCTCCTCTTACTCCACCCTAATATCCCCAGGAACTGTGGTGCAAAGATGCAGAGAGGAGAAAAGCCTCCAGAAGAAGGAACAAGACCAAACAAACCCCACGTTTCCTTCATGAGCCAGCCGGCACCCACCGTCATGGCATAAGGAGACAGCAGCACCCACCTGCTCGCTCAGGGTCCCAGCTGCAAATTTGGGTGCTTGCCTGGGCCTGCACTGCCCTGCGCAGACAGGAGAGCTGTGCAGGCTCCAGCCTTGGATTCCTTCTGCTCCAATTGCTCGTATTCATGTCTCACACAGCGTTTCTGTGCCCATCAGATGTAGACAGCCTGCATGAACGCTCACAGCAGCGCCTTAGCTTCCTCCATTCCCAGCAGTAGGGGACAGACACTACACCAAATTCAAGGGCAGGCAACCCCCAATTAGCTGTTAAATTAAATAGGCAAAGAGGGAACCACCTCCTCAAGGCACCTGTCCCACAGATTACAGCCAGCACGGAGCCCTCAGGCTGGTGACGATGGGATGTGGCTGGCTGTGGAGCCTGGCGCTCAGAAGTCCCAAGAAAGCCCAAGAAAGATGAACGTGAAGCAGGGAGACCAGGCCAGGCAGCCTGGCTGCAGCCCAAGATACTGTCAGGCCTGCCCAGCGACCTCTCTGCAGGGAGAGACCAACCAAAATTGAGCAAGGTGTGCCTGCCCCTCATCTCAGAGCCACCACAGCTCCTTACCCACACAGCAGTGGGTGAGAAATGAAATAAATACCCTTCTAAAACCAGATTATTTCCCATGACATGCTATGATACAAGTTCTAAGTGAAGCCTCCATGCTCCGGAACCAGATGTCTTCTGCCAGGCGAGGAAGGAGACGCTTCCCCACACACCATCCTCCTCAGCCTACGCGTACCGATGCGAACAGTCAGCCCAGCAGGTTTCACTCGCTTGTGCAGGTCTTCAAGACACCGGGGTGGGTGGAAGGGAAGGGACAGACCACGGGGGAAGCGTGCTGCCTCTGGGCACGTGCTCTTGGAGCTTAACACCACAAACACATCCCTTCGCAGTTCCTGTGGGGTTACAGGGACTCACGGACACTTCAGCTACCGCTGGGGGCAGCTGTGACCCAGATCACGTCAGACAGTGGGGCAAGGGCAGCTCAAACAATACAAATTCCACAGTCAAAATCAGTACAGGTAAGAAACCAAACCCAGAGAGATCTTTCTGCTTCCTCCTGGAACAATGGCTGTCTTGGAAAACTGGACTCCAGGATTGTCCTGATTACATCAGTTAGTACATTATAAACATTGTCCTGCTTTAAAGTGAAAATACTGTGTCGAGTCTTCTGGAGGTGCTAAAGCCAGATGTGGTATTGGTTTTCCTCACTGTGCACAGGAGCTGATACTGGCATGAAATGGTCCTCTTCACCTCTTCTCTATCAGAGCTTCTCCTGGAAGAAAAGAGACCTAGATAGTGAAACGAGGGGAAGCACAGAGGTCTTTTTACAAAAGGGGAAACCAAGCCACAGAACTGGATGCCAGGAGGAGGGAATTCAGGCTCACCACGCCCTGACCCCCTGCACTGCCCAGTAGGCCACACTGCCTCTTCCTCAGGCTGGCTGTCCTGCCTGTAAGGACATGAAGCCTGAGGCTACAGGCTGTGCCTACATCGTAAAGAACAGGGGACACCAACAGGACATGTCCCAGGAATGTCACCCACGTAAAGGGTGGCTTGTAAAGGACTTGTCCTAGCTGACGCTAACAGGAGGAGTCATACAGGCACCGACCCAGGAGATAGAAGAAAAACTCCCTTCCAACTGCTTTCCCTTAGAACATGTGCCTACTGTCCCTCAGTGTGCCTCTCACTCGTGTCTTCCTGATGGCTTCAAATAGTTTTTAAACAGTACGACGAGGTTCCTACCACACTTGGGAACCAGGGTTGTGCAAAGCCCTGTGTTTTCACTGGAAATGACATGGTCAAGCTTTGCTGGCAGAGCTGCTTCCATTCAAGCCCTGTCCCCAGAACAGCAGGCAAGAAATCACATCGAGCAGTCAGTTTTAAACATTCTGCTTATAGCTTACCTCTTGTTTGTGGGATTTATCCTGCTGGTGAATCCCATTGGCAGACCCAGAATTTCCAACAGCCTGCAATAGAGAACAGACAATATTTACTGAAGAGGGACAGAGCCCAGTGTTTGCCTACGGGGGCTGAGGTCTGGCAAGACTGCCTTCTCCTCCCTTAGCAGCCCAACGCTCAGCGGCCACTCCATGCAAGGAAAGGGGAATGCAAAATTCCCACATCAATTTTGGCAAGAAATTTCCTGATCTCTGCATCCTGGCCCAATCCCCAGGTGGGGGATTGTTTCCTTCCCAGCTATAAAAGATCCCCCGAGTTCCTACGTGGACACAGAGCGGCTCTTCACTTCTGACTCTTAAATCCTGGTAAACAAGCCATCAGCCAAGGGCAGCGTTAGCTGCAGAACACAGCACAGGGAACATCACAGCAGCAACAAGGACGGTTGCCATTCCCCGTTTCCCATCTCTGGGGACGAGTCTGGCAGCCAGGACAAGCTGTTCTATCTTTAGAAAGCACAAGAACTTTAAACATTTATAATGTTTCTTTAGCAGGGATAATGTGGAGCCCTTCAGCTTCAAAATGACAGCACAACCAGCACAAACAAGGGAAGAAAGCTGCAGCTTGAAGACACAGCATGCCAGATGTCAGTTGCTTGGGTCTCGGTTATCAAGATTCACAGTTGGTGAATTGCTGGTGAGAGCAAAACCAGAAGTTACGGGGAGACAAGACTGCAAGGTTTAAAACCCATCATATTTTAAAACCCAACATATAGGAGTCCCAGCTGCTGTTCTTGCTTTGACCATGAAGGTGCATAATCAATCCTACTGAACTGCGGGTTAGCTTGGGCAGGAAATCCAGACGGAGACAAACTGAGCTCTGCTTTGAGAGCCTGCACTGCTTGCCTGGATGGATGGCAAGAATGATGCCACCGGTCACTCAGCCCTGGGGTACCGCACCCCTGGCCGGGGGGAAATGCAGGCCTTGTGCAAAGCAATATATCCGACCTTGCCTGCAGCACACCCAGTCTGCAGACTGAGCAGCTTTCAGGTGCCAGGAAACAGGTTTAAAATTTGGTCTCAGTACATGATCACGATAATGAACACAAAGTGGTGTAATTTGCTTCAAATTAAATAAAAAAGCTCCCTGCACAATCACTACAAGTTCTCTCAGAAAAGGGTCTGAGTGCCAAATCCTTGTCATTTCCTGCAAAGCTGCAAGATCAGGGTCTCCCAAGACACGGAGAACAGAAAGAGCCTCTTCCTCTATTACAGGACAAATACTTTGCAGCTGCAGACATAGAAACAGCAAGGCAGCAATTAGCTGACAACGAGACGAAGACATACAGTGCCATTATGCTCCCTCAGCTCCTGCACCTCCTTGTCTAATAGCAAGGCCAGCCATGCACATCAAGGGCTGCAGAGCAGTGGCTGACTAAGCCTGCAAAGGGAGAGCAGCAGCAGCTTGCGGTAATTAGAGATTTCCTCCTTGAGCACGCTGTGAAGGCTTTGCAGACAAAGGGAGAGCAATGCCAAGCCAGATCCCTGGGCAACAGCTGCTGCTGGCAGAGAGGAGACAGGAGGTCAGAAGGTAGTGCAGAATGGGTTAGAGCAGAGATGTGGCTTCTAGAGAAGAAGCACCGGTTCCCAAGCCATTGTGTCATGATCTCTTCAGGCCAGCAACATCCCCAGGCTCAGCCCAAAAGCCCCTGGTTAACAACTCCCCTTTATAGGGGAAAGGATGAACAGACATCATACTGAAAGCAGAGAGCTTTGATCCAGACTTCCTTGTAACTTAGACACTTTAAAAATCTGACATCAATGGAAGTTTGAAGCTTAACTTCCCTCAGTAATCCCCTCTCTGTCTCTTGATACCGCAGTTTGTAGTTGAAAGCATAATACTATCTTGTCGTATCTCCGGGATTTCTTTGCCATGAAAGTATCAAAGTAATACCGGGGATAGATTAGCTGACCTCATAAGGTCCATTCCAATTCACTTTATTTAAGATTAGTTATTTTCTGCAGCTGGGGAAAAAATAATTACCACCTGCACCACCTCTGGAGATAGGAATGTGAACAGGAGGATTTCCTGTTCTCAAGGGACTCAGCATTAAAGCAAACAGAGAACAACTTCTCCCGCCCCTCCCATAGCTTTCAACAGATGAGCTTGTCACGATGCATTTTCATTTGACACATAGCAATTACAGGAGAAGCTAAAGTAACTCTGGGGTACTGACAGGATTATAGCATGTCTTGGACTGCCACAAACTTGTCATCACGACTACAGCTGTCCTGTCTGGTGCTGGCAGACGGCTGCTGCACCGCGGGATATAAAGAGACCGGCTGCTGCAGTCTGATGCTCAGCTGAGACGGCAGAGCTTTCAGGGCTGCAGCTTCTACCTTGTGCTCTCCTCCATGCAAACAGCTGTTTGGAGAGCCTGCTAACTGTACGGAAGATGGTGAGAGAAGAGGAGGCATGATACCCCGAGGTTACCCCCCACAACTCCCGCCCGCGCTGGGTAAAACGAACTCTGGGCCCATTCTCCTTGCCTACTGGCTTGTTCTGTACAATTCCAAGGTGTCTGCCCGAATTGTAGCTCATTACTGCACAAGAAAGTTTTCCAGCTCAGAATTTAAGTGAGAAAGTATCAGAGGAGCACTCTGTATCCGGCCTCTGAGGGCCATGACCTGATTGCAGACAGGAAAAAATACAACTGGAAGAGGAAAAAAAGGACATGAAGCTAAAAGGGGCAGGTCACTTCACAGGAGGAATCAGTCAGAGCTTGGACACCACAGGTACGAGATAGAAAAGGCCAAACATGAAGAGTCCGTTTATTTGCAGCCTTCATTTTCACAAAGAAGGATGCAAGACAACAACAGAAGCAGTTTTTGCTTTTCTCAGAAGAAGCAAGGGGATACTAGAGTAAGTCAGGAAGAGAAGAGTGACTTGAACAGGAACATTAATGGTACAGCAGCAAACTTAGATCAGATACAGATGCCTCCAGGAGCTCATAAAAGAAACGGAAAACACCTCTAAAGTTTGTGCTTAAGGACTGCAAGACAATCCTCTCAAAGAACAGATATGGCAGAAATGCATAACTTCCGTACTATAAGTGGTCTGAAGGACGCTCCTAGTGTCCTTCAGGACACTTACAGTACGGAAGTTAAGGACAGTGTAGGAAGAATAAGGACACTTAAGAAATTTTCCTAATGTTGGCTTGCAATTTATTTTGTTTTGAAACCCAAAAAAAGATAAATGTTTCTCTTCAGACAGCTGTTTGGAAACAAACACAGCGCATCCCAAAGAGTACTTTAGATCATTACCTCTCTCTCAAAGAGAGATGACAAAACCTGTATATAAACTTTCTTCCATTGTTCATGGGCAAGGAAACACAGTCCTGTCTGGGTGAATTCAATTCTCCCCAAAATCCTTTAGGAGATCTGTGCCTGTAGAGCAGAGGCATGCAGCCACCACATCACTACGCAGAGAACAGTTACTCACACTGCAACCTTCCTCCAAACACCACTTTTAGCAGCCATTCTTACACAGCACAAAAGGTTCTGTAATTACCGACTAGCAAGGCTTTTGTTAGTTTTAAATAACATCCAAGAGAAGAAAATCTTGCCAGGCTGCTTCTAGCCAAAGGAAAAATAAAAAACAACAGCTGACTGCATCACCTCCCACAGCACAGGGAGGGATCCCAGGGGATTGCTCAGGACAGATGATTGCCGAGGGCCGAGTGACCTGGGAAATGAGTGCTTTACCTGTGTTTTCTCCGAGGAAAGCCTCATTGCTTCCATGAGCTTCTCCATCTGGTGGCCCTGCTCCAGCGCGTTGCGCAGCACATCCTCCGTGCTGACCAGCCGGTGCTGCAGCCGGACCACTTCTGACTCCGAGGAGGGGTCGATCAGGGAGTATCGCCTCTGATCCGTTACTGATTTTTCCTTGTCCTTATAAAACGATGAGAAAAAAGCTTTAGTTAAAAAACTATAGCCACAGAAACAAAAGAGCACAAATCTGCATTAACTAATATAACCACGTTTTCAACAGTAGATGGGGTCAGAGCACAACTCTAAAGGCAATCATAATCAAATGTAACCAGCAGATGCTCCAGTTTATTCCCAACAGAGTTCAAACAAATTATTCACGTTTCAACCACTGGAGGCCACTGAAGTACACTGGAATTAGAGGACGCTGTTTTACACATCTTCTGATCTAGGAATAAGCAATATGGGGGAAACTGACTGGCTTTCAATTTCTGCCAAAAATTTTATCCCTGTTTAGCCACGGATCTAAAGTCTGTGGGAACAGGGAAACAGTGGAGTGCAGAGGGACATTTCATTGCTTAATGAGCTGCAGCTAGGCCAGGCCACAGCTTGCAGGTAGAGGCATGGAAGTGCCCATCAGAAGCTCACTAGTAATGACAGCAAGCCTCATAACCTGGAGTAAAGGTGAAGTGTTAAAATCCTCCCAGAACAGCACAGAACCCCTCCAAACCCCTGGCCAAAGTCAAGAGGGGTTGGTTTTGATGCTCTCACCAGCACGACCAGTTTCTCTCGCAGCCCTTTGATGTCATCTTTGAGCTTCTGCTCCTTCAGCCGCCACTCAGCTTTGTGCACCTCCCGGCTCAGGTCCCGCTCTGGCCCTGGCGAGTGCCGGTTTGCCTCCAGTAAGAGTGCTCTCAGCTCATTCAGGCTCCTGGAAGAAGCAGAAAGAGGTGAAGACATCTCCAGAGGCGGCACACCACTGGCACCGGAGTCCTGCCAGGCTCCCCCTCACCTTTGCTACAAACCCCAGGAAAGGCAAGCCAGCAAACCCATCCCAACTCCCACTACTACAGGGGTTTCAGATCTCTTCTCCCCCTCTTTCTGCCAGCTTTGAAGAGTCTGGGACCCCCACAGGCACCACGTTTCACAGCAGGGCAGCAGCCAGCTCAACTGACTGGTAGATGATGATACTCAGCACCCACATGGGCAGAGATGCATCTCGCCGCTCCTGATGAGCAGAGAAAGGGCAATCCCTCCAGTAATCAATCAAAGCCCCTGCTTTTAACCAAATTCCCTCATGAACAGGAAAACTAGGGGCTGGATTTCAGCAATTCAACCTGGAGATTTCTTTTGGGGGCGAGTTACAGGACTCTGAGCACACATATCCACCCACCAGCTCCTGTCCCTCAGGTCTGCACACTGACCTTTCCTTCTTGAGCAGTTCCTGGCTAATCAGGACCAGCTGCCCCGAAGCATCGTGTGTTTTCTTGGTCAAGGCTTCCAGCTCGCCTTCCAGCCTCTTCTTTTCTTTTAACACTGAATCTGCCTTCTTTTCTGCAATTTTGCACTTATTTTCCAAAGCTAAGAGAAGCAGAGGATACAGGGAGGAAGAAAGGTTGCTTATTTCCTTACTCACATTTCTACTTTCTGCCTTCCCCAGTTCCCACTTCCAAAAACACAGGCCTGGTGAGCTCTGGATCTGACCCTGCTTAAGGGGAGATCTCAGAAACAACACACCCAGCTCCATTTCTCTATTTCTTTCAGCTTTTGATGTTCAGCGGGCCCAAACCCCTCCTCGCTTGATACAAATCCTTCTGCAGGATTTGTTCTCTTCATGGACTGAACCCCCTGAACAAATTCTTAGCAACCATGTACACTAACAGGCAGGCAGTGTCATGTCTTACACCTGCCTGTTTGAGCACCTGGGCCCTCATTCAACAGGAATACAAAGAATGAGCAGAGAAACGCCTTGTATCCCACCAGCACTGGATTAGGGAAACTTACCACTTACTTGGGCCCTTAGGGTTTCAGTCTGGGACACCAGCGATGACACCTCCTTGTCTCGTTTACTCAGCTTGTCTTGGAGGTCTTTAAGCGAATAGAAAAAGATAGATTAGAAGCCTGGAAAATGCTTTGTGCAAATCAGGAAGGCATGGAGTACGGGGTCGGGTCAGGGAGCATAGTGCCAGACAGGAGGTGCGACAGGGTTCATTGCCTCTCACCCTATCCAGGAGTTAGCAGGCAGGATACACAGCTTTAGGAGGCTGCATTGGACAGGTTTAAGAAAGCAAACACAATGGGGAAAAAATAGGTAAGAATGCAACTTTAATAAAAACACAGGAAAAAAAAACACCTTCAGCACATTCCCTTGTGTTACCTACTGCACTGGAAGGCAGACACTGTTTCAAAAGATTTTTTTTTATTTTATTTTAAATCTGGAACTGTATTTCCACCCTCAGCTGTGGATTTGAAGTACGATGCTTTTATGGCTCAAGTCTGTTTTTAAGTACATCCTGCATGTAGTTCATTCAGCACGAGGCCACGCAAGCATGAACTGAGCAGGCATTATAAGAGCAGTGGCTGACGGACCTGGTTACGTTCTGCTCTTGTGAGACAATCACTTGTCAACCAGCACACAATTTGGTACAACATATACACCATCCTGTAGCTGCAAAAATAGCGATGTGACACTAATATATAGCAAGCACTAGCAGCGTATAGAAATAGGACAAAGCACCCCTATCTGAATTCACAAAACTGGAGGAACACTCAAACTAACCTAATTCCTACCGGGTAAAATCTAAGTTACTGGGAGAGTCCGAGCAATCTGCTTAGATTGCTACATCCTCAGCAGGACTTCAGAAAGGGCTGTGCAGAGAATGGACTCCTTAGAGGTGCAAAACTGAGAGAAAACGATGACACCACGAGTCACATTTGAAAAGATAAGTGACAAATTAGTGGTTTAAGATCACCTTCGTGATCTACACTGGAAAGACTTCTCTGCTAAAAGCAATCCTAAGGAAATAACGAATAAGGAAACATGAGTCCCCTGGGAATGAACGAGGGAAGACGTGACCGAGGAGAACCTCACACCAGCCCCAAACAGCCCCAGACCCTCCACAGAGGACCAGAGCCAAGCCACCCACAGCAATGTGGCAGCACATCGCTCCCAAGAGCGAGCGTCCAGAGACTGCCGGGGCCGTGCAGCTGCAACCTTGCCGGGTCTGCTGTTGCTCGGGTTGGGGTTACAGCTTTGTGAGGGAGGCTGAATGTAATTCAATTTCTAAGCTACGTTATACAATTTTCCGTATTGCATAAACTTTGGGCTTTATTCAAAGGATGGATTTGATTTGTAGTGAGCTTTAGTAAGTGCAATAAAAGTTTCTAGGAGAATACTGCTAACGGTAGATACAAATTACATTTACTGACTGCATTTTCCCTGCTGTAAAATCCCTGATGGGACGGAGCACGCCCCTTTCCCCAGATCTGTCTCCAACCTGCACCACCTACATGGTGAATGTGCAACAAAAACATCCACCTCTACGCTTGCTCAGTTTAGACGGCAGGGAAGAGCCAGACAACAAAAGCCATGCAGCAAAACAGGAGATGAAATGACTTCCTAAGCCCCTTTCACACAGCTGTGCCTGCAAGGGCAGAAAGTCAGAGGAAGGGTCCCCAGGACAGGGTGCTCCATGACAAAAAGACCAGTGCCATACCTTCCATAGTCTGCTTCATCCTTATCTTTTCTTCTGAAATGTCATTGGTTTCAATCATCTGAAATAAATACAAAATATGAAAGATAAAACAGCCCTTAGCCCAAAGATTCAAAGCAAAACCAAGAGCCACAAAGCCCCACCCAAGCAGAAGTCTACCTGGCATCTGTTAGGATGTTTTACATCCTTCTTGGTGGGAAACCAAGACTTTTGTGGAGTTGCTTCTACAGTTGGGTACTACTGAAGGTAAACAGCTATTGTCTGAGAGAGCCCACATACAAGAACTGACTGAGCACAGCAGCGAGATTTACCCCAAAGGGAGAAGGGATCAGACTTCTCCCGTAAACTCTGGGTCCAGCTTCCACGTGCCCAGAGCGATGGAAGAGCTGCTCTGTTACAGACCAGCCTCCTGTGGCTAACGATGGCCAACATTCACCCAACCAAGGCTGCAAGCGCTCCTCAGCGTTCATCTTGAGACCTTTCAGACAAGAATTTCCTCGGTTTCTAAAGAACCTAACTGCACCCAAAATTGTAAGAACAGCAATATATTGTTGATAAGATAATAACTAATAGATAATGAATGATATTGACTAAAAGCAAGTGCTGGTCTAGATAGAGGATTCTGTCATGTCCCCACCCTCTTTTGCTCATACTGCAATAAGAAGTGTGCAGAGCTCACAGCCTTGGAAATACAGCTCGACTCAGCCAGCAACGCAGGTATATTAGTATTTTAATCTCCTAATCCAGCACCTGTCCATAAAACACACCCTTTAGGATGACTGTGCTGTAACCAATTCCATTGGTGACACTGTCCCAAACTGGTGACACATCTCACTGTCACCAATGCTGCAAGTTCCCCATTCAAAACAACGTTTCAGGATCTCCATCTTATCTGTCATCTCAGCGAGCCTTGAACATGGAAGAGATCTTTCTTTTCACCAGGTGCAAATACACTTCGTTAGGTGGACATCTTGCAGTAACACAGCGCTACCCGCAGGTGCCCTGCACGTGAAGCTCACAGGCTCAGCTCCACGAGACTGCCAACAGAATCACGCTGCCTGCAGCGTTAATAATGCCAATAAAAACCCCACAAGTGTTCACTCAGCATTGTTGAAAACCTCAGGAAGGGCACAAAACCTGCCTGCCTTCCTGCTCTAAAGTGACAGTCCCATGAGAAATCAAGACAAATGGCATCAAACTATGCCCAGGCTCCACGGGGACTAAGCCACGACAGCAATAAGATGTGCGTGCTCTCGGGAGCATTGGTATCAGTCCTGCACGGTCACCCACCAGAAGCACAGGTTGTCATCTAGTTGGGGATCCTGTCATTTGTATCCCTTCCCATTTCCTCCTCTTCTCCCACAAAAATCCTACACCACATCTCTCCGGAGCCAGTGCAAGTGGCTAGGAGATCCCAAGGGAATCCCAAACACCCTGGAGAGAGGGCGGCCACTGCACGATCCCCACCCCAAGGGAGATCTGACCCAGCCCAGGAGACTTTAGCCTATGCCCCCATCGGGGCAATTTCTCCCTGCACCAAACAGTTCCTGCCCTAAAGCTCCACTCACCTGCACACAACTGCCTAACACCCATTTCCTAGATTCCAGGCTTCATCTCAAGGTAGATTCAGGCAAGCCATCAGCAAGAAATTTTGATACCTGTCCAGTTTTGGCACCACGCAACTACCAGCCCACGTCTTTTAACAGCTGACAGCAGTGATTAAAACCCAAACTTCCCGTTGCAGAGGCTAAAATGCAGCACCTGAAGCCTCTTCACGGCCAGCATCCTCCTCCGGGACCTGAGCACATGGTTCCCATCCAGCAGCTGCTGCGGCCACCGCTGCTGAAAGCCCCGAGGCCAGGCCCCAGGAGCCTGCGTGTGCTGCAGGATACGGCTTTAGCAGGAACAGGAGCACACCCAAAGGGGGGAGAAATATCCTGCCTGATGTACTTCTGTTATTTAACTGCTCTTTGGAAACAGAGTTATGGCTCTCACTTGAAGGAAAGAAGGCACATTCAATCACAAGACACATTTGTTTGCTTAAAATATTTGGATAGTTAATACTACAGTCACATTAAATTAGCTAAGACTTTTTAAAATAGAATTTACCCTGTGACACTCAAAAGCTTTCACCCATGCATTTCTTCCCATGCTTTCCCGATTTTAATTGACACACACTTAAAATAATTATTTCAAGACTCCCTGGTTCTAATCCAACACCAATAAAGTCCCCCAGAGCCCTCTCATTTATTTAAATGGCTCTGGAACAAGCCTCCAGTTTCTTCTTTTCCATTCATTCTTGTTTAAATCTTGGCTATAGTATGTGATGCCTTGTAATAACAACCCGCCTCTCCCAGGGCCACAGCTGTGCTTATTGTTCACGACTCTCTTTACTAGAGGAATTATGTTGAGCAACCCCAGAAACACCACTAATGCTGTGGATCCCTCCTCAGGCTTTCCTCTCCCAGCCAGCCGAGCACGTCTCTTTGCAGGCACGAAGCTCTGACGTGGCCAACAGCAATTCGTGGGCTTGACTTTGCTGCCTCACAGTGCAATTGATTTCAGTGGGACTGCTCGCGTTGGAAAACTAAATACAGGCATTATATTCACCTCATTGACACCTCGCCATGGAACAGACTGTATCCCCAGGGACAGACACCAAATGAACATTCTCAAATCATGCACATCTCATGGCTTGTTTTCAATTTTCCTCATCCCCACGGAGCCAACTCGCAACTTGTCGTTTAGCTCATTTCTCATGCAAAAGCCAAACACAAAGAGGGGTCCAGCCTAGAGCCAGGAGCGGCAACCTCCCTGCTTCACTCTAGAGCAGAGGATGTGAGCGAGCCACGAACAAACACGTGTCCCTCTGCCTTGCCACAAAGCCAGGATCACATCCCACGGCAAACAACCAAGAAAAGACTCAAAACCACACAAAGGTCACAAAAAAGAAATCGACCTCTTTATATTACTACTGCTTTTATTCTAGCTTTCCGTGGGAGGCTCAGGACTCTCATTCAATCAGGTATTTTATTTCCCTGGCTTGGTGTCACCCTGACCCTTGCTAGCAGCATTTCCGCTACAATCCTCACAGGCAGCATTTCCCTGTCTCTTTAATACGCTGTGAGGCCACACTCACCTTCCATCGGCTCAGCCCCCTAACTGAGGCTCTCAAATCATGCTCCATGTGCTGAGCAAGCCGCGCATTCTCTCAGCATGGGCAATGCCTCTGCTTTCACCCTGTCCTCCACCTACCCCTAAAGGGCTTTGCTTGATAATACACCGAGGCTGCTGCAGCTCCTCAGAGGACAGCAGACACTGCAGAATTGATGCTTTTCCAGCTCAGAACGCTGCTTGCTCAGAATGAATCTTCTACCAAACCGTGACAGCCCTATTCTGCTGCCACAGAACTAATGTAGCCTCAAAGCTAATGTAGCCTCCAACCCAGATGCGGCCCACTTGCTTCTCTTGACTCTCACTTTTCTACCCGTGGCACTGTATCAGCTTTCAAGAATGGGAAGAAACCCTCAGCATGGAGATGCTCCGCAGAAAAAGCATTACCAATGGAAATTAAAAACATCCAAATACTCTGAGGCACAGAAGCCTCAGTGAGTTGCGTAAGACCGCAGCTGAGCACCACCTAGGAAGTGTTATTAACAGTGATAACAAATAAGCAAAGTGACCCGAAAAGCATACATTTGCATGCTGAGAAGGATGCAGGGCTTCCATGGACTGCAGCTTGTTCTCTAAGACAAGCACTTTTTCCTGCAGTCTGTGGATCTCCTGTTTGCTCTGGGCTTCTGTTTTCTGTAGCGTTTCATAGTCCAACATCTTCTTCTCGGCTAAAGAAATCTGCTCTTTCAAGAAAGCTATTGCTTGTGTCTGGTCTTTATATTCACTGTGAAGTTTCTCCAGTTCATGCACCCTCAGCTCCGCATCTCGACACTTGTCCTTCATATCTTGGAGCTCAAGAAGGTGCTGATTGCTTTTGGTTTCCAGTTGCATTTTCCAGTTGCTGTTGCTTTTTTCCACTTCATCCACGGCCTCCTGCAACTTCAGTTTGAGACTCTCTTTCTCCTTTATATGAACAGCTGTCTCAATGTCATGCTTTGCCTTCAGGTTCTCCAGCTCAAGCTGGTGCTCCATCTTTATACTCTCCACCACTGCCTTCAGTTCCACGATCTCCTTGTGCTGGGTGTCAGGGCCAGTGTTCAGCGTGGCTTTGAGGTCCTCCAGAGACTTCTGGTGGTCAGAAGCTAACGTGTCCAGCTTGGACTTCCAGTTGTCCATGAGCCCCATGTTCTCGTTAGTGGCTTGCTGAACCTTATGCTTTAGGTCAACGATTTCTTGTGAATACTTCTCATTGATGGCTTTCAGCTTCTCCATCTCCTGCTGGTACTTCTTTAGCGTCTTCTCGTACTTCTCCTTTAGCTGGCTGCTCTCCTTCTGGTGCTCCTTGTTGGCAGACAGCAGCTGATCACGTAACCGAAGAGCCTCTGACTGCAAGCCGAGGTGATGCTCAGGGGCCTCTGCCTGGTGAGAGCTCCTCAGGCACTGCCGGAGCTCGTCCACCTCGCTGCGCCTGAGGCTCAGCTCCTCCTCCAGCTGCAGGATTCTGGACTTCTCCGCTACCGTGGTTAGCTGCAACGTGACAGAGAAGACAAAGTCAGTGCCCACCTCTCATCGCTGCACTCTTCCCTTTAGCAAACGTGCTTCAGTGGAAGTAAATCCAAAGTACATTAGTCAAGGTTAAAATAAAAAGAAAACCCAGCGCCCTCCAATCTGAGTGCAGTTTTGCACCAGGGTAATTATAACTAACTGCGACGTCTTTATGCCAGTTACAATTTGTTTTTCGAATACGAACCTCTTATTTTCAAGAGAGAAACACATACCTTCGAAACAACCCTTGAAATTTGCTAGAGAGCAGCAACAGCAGTTTATGAAAAATAATGTCCCGAAAGGCCATTATGTTTCTAGACCAGGCATCTTGCCAGATGATGCACAGAGGAAATGTGACTGCACATGCAGGAGTATCACAAGCATTGAAACCAGCATTAAACATATCGGGTTTCCTTTCGTGCTCAGCAATCCTCAGCCTACAGACCCCGCACCTGCAGTGTCATTTGTTTACCCTGGTGTAAAAAGGAGAAGGGATTTTACATATGAGTGCTTGTTAGAGTTTATTAGCAAAGTAAAAATGACACAGAAGGCTAGGGGATGCAAGGCAATAAATCTAGCCATGGTTAACACCGAGCATAAGGTCTGTGGGTTGGTGCCTGACAGTCTGAACACAGCCTAACGGCGCTGAACTGCCTGCTGGTCACAGGGAGGTCAGCGTGCTGTGGCGATGGATATAGAAGAGGAGATCTGACTGGGTGAAATATTAGAAAAAAGCAGAAGAAACCAAGAAACCAAGTGAATTTTCCAGTGTCAAAACACAAGCGATCAATTCCATTTCATTTGCCCTTTCCCCTGCTAACCTCCAGCCTGGGAGGCTGGGTGGTTTTGCTTTTAGATGGGCACGGGGGCACTCACACCACTGAGCCCTTTGGAAAAACCTCGCATTTGTGTTTTCCACAACTCTAACAAATCCATTGCTGAGAAGCAGGCTCACCAGAGCAAGTTTGCTGCTTCCCACACCGCACAACAACAGCATGAAAAAGCTTTTTCCCCCCCACATTGGGCTGCATTTAGGACTGGGCACACGTTTCATACAGGCAGCACGTCCCGCTGCTGGCTCAGCGTGGCTGAGGATCAGAGCTGCTCCACCTGGACTCACCACTGCTATCCTCAAATCGCAGCTCCCACGGCTGGAGCGGGGGCACAGGGAATGCTGATTGCAATGTTATTTCCTATCGCAGCCTCGGAGAGCCTCTAGGCAGAATGAATTGCGCAGGGTTGCAGGTATTATTCCGGCATGTTAATTGAATGATGAGTTGTGAAGAGCTCATGGGTCAAATGGTGGCATGGGGCGGAGAAGCAAACTCAGTCTGAGAAATGAATCCTCCCCACAAGCAGCAAAGCTAGGATATATGTAGTGCTATCACGTCCAGGAGAGAGAGAGCAAATAAAAATCAAACCAAACAAAAACCAGGGAAGCCTAAATTCAAGCCAAAACCAATCAACAACACAAACCAAAAAAAGAAACCCAAAGCAAGGCGTCATGAGCATCAGCACGGGGAGGAAGCACGCCGCTCTGCAGGCAGGGCAAGTGGGGGCGGATTACCCTGGTGTCCTCTAATTCTCTGAGGAGTTTTTCAGCCTGTGCCTTCTCAAACAGCAGGCTCTGCTCGAGCTCCCGTATTCGGGCATGCTCCAACTGCGTCTGAGTCTGGTCACACAAGGGGAAAAAAGAACAGTGGAGACGGGAAAGGGGAGGGAGGGGAGGGAGAGAGAGGAGAGGAGAGGGAAAGAGAAGGCTGCAACATCATCTTCAGTGTACAGGACAAGGAAAGGCAGTTCACAATAGGAGGAGAATAAAGATCCAAACAAGCAGGAGAAACCCAACCAAACAGAAAGTGATCACCACGGGATTTTACATGGTACTCATAGAGGCTATTCACAAGCAAGTGGGATCTGTGGAGGGAAGACACCCCTCTGCATTAAGAAGCTGCTTCACTGTTTTCCTGCAATGCTGTACCGAAGATATTTCCTAAAAAGCAAAGCTCCCACCGCTGAGGACCACCAGTACAAGGCCCTTACACCATGTAAGAGAATGCAAAGACCTTGCAAGGATTCTCCTGAAAAAACCTTGCAAGGATTCTCCATTCTCCTCGAGAAAAATCACTGACAAGGCTTTCAAGTTCCCCTCCTCTTTTTGCTCCGGAGACAGCTGGAACTCTGCACTAGGTGGAAAGAAGCAGGTCATACTGTACACAGCAGGCTGCTAAAACCACCGATACGCTGCACTGGAAGTAAATAAAAAATTAAGATACCGCACTGCTATATAAATCAGTGCTTCAGGTTTGCAGAGGACTGCTATGAATTTCAAAGTGATTTTAAAGACTAACAGCCTTGTACAAAAGACAACTTAAAAGCCAACAAAACACAGATGAGTGAGCTATTGACACAAGTTTATATAACCTGCCCAAATCCCAGAGCACTGACTCAGTGTGGTGCTTCAGGACTCTTCCCCTTTAAACCAGAAGTACCAAACAGTGGCAGTTGGTGGCAGCCTTCAGGAATCCAAAGTGACGACTGTAATATCATGTAAAATTTCCCATAAATAAAAGAGGAGAATACACGGGAAAAATGCATGCAAACTCCAGCCTTTGCTTTTTTTTTTTTTTTTAAGCTTACAAAACCAATATATGCCTTTGAATTAAACTGGAGCTCCCCCCCCCAAAAAAAACAAACCAACCTGACCAGAACTGGATTTTTTTTACCCCTCATTTTCCATACAATTGCTTTCTGCTGGAACCAGTTCTAGGGATTTTTTTGAACTGAGTTTTAGCTAGTTGTCTACAAATGATAGGAACTGAAGTTTGTTAAAAAAAAAAAAATCCATGTTTTCATGTGTCTTGAAAGATATAACTCTACATGTATTCTCAGGGGCTAAAGATTGACTACCAGGTATATTCAGACTACTCCATATTTTGTGTGGCCTATTTGACCCCCAAAGGAAGAAAAAGAAGTGGTCTCAAGAACCCAAACATTATCAAACACCCCAAATAATATCACAGAAATGCAGAAGTTGATTGAATGCATCCTAATTTAAGAAAATTAAGAAAATTTAGTTTTGTACTGAGAGGCTTCTCCCATTCTCTACAGAGCTCAAAGATTCACATCCTAATAGATGGAGCTCCAGGCTTGATTCTATTTACAGGGATAATTATTCCATTAACACTAATGAATTTTCATCAATTTACACTTGCCCAGAATTCCCAAGTGAAACCTCAGCAATGTATACTTTTGAAATTACCTTAACTGGTGGCAGCAAGTCTGGTATGAGCTACCTGAAGATGCTGACCTATTACAAAACCAATCTCAGACTCTCCCAAAAAACTCTCAAGATTCCTGAGTCTGGAACTCAAGCTTCCAGTCAAGCTACCCCGGCTCCACCTGGTATTCTTGCTCAGTGTCTACCAATCCTGCTATTTTCCAAGTCTGGAAAAATGTATCAAAATAGAGGAGGAGAAAGATCAGGCAAGAAAATGAGATCAACTGTTTTACAGTCCTTAAATACAGCTTTATGTAAGATTTGCCTTGAAGTCCTGTGTTACTTCTTATTTCATGCAAATTGATTTTCCTAGTCAGCATGACTCATTCTCAAATCCAAATCATCTCTGCACTTTGAGGAAGTCTGCATCTGAATTTTAGGGTTACTTCTTGCTATCAGCCTCAAGTTAGATTTCCTACTGGTGTGCAAGGTACCTCGTAGATTCCACGAGACTGTTCCTTGATGAGACTAAGGTTTCCTATAACAAGCCTTCTACCATGAAAAGCCTTTCATACAAGTCATCTCATCCCATCCCCCCTTTCTGCCATTGCTTTCCACCTTCCCAAGTGTTCCAGCATCAGCACTGCCAACCAGGATCAAGAGGGTTGAGTTCATGACTACATTTCAAGGCTAAAAGTACGGCTCCTTCCTCTTTTCCAAAGGTCCAAGTACTGGATCCATATCTCCAAATGCTGAAGAATTCCAAATCTAATCCGAGTGTCAAGGAGGATACTTGCCTAGAATTGTCCTAGCTCCAAGAACCATGGAGAAGGAGACAATCTTTTCTTACCATAGAGCCTGGCACCGGCCTTTTAACTGCCTTTCCCAGAGGCACTACCAACAGCCTCTGGTGAGAAACCAGCTTAAGACACCACTCATCTCCCAGTACTTTGAGGGGTTCCTTGTGTAAGAGGGCTACAAGACCCTAGGGGGGGAGACAACCATCACTGGGTTTTGCTTCCAGTATTTCAGTGGTTAATTCACCTCTAACTAGGGATGTGAGGAGCTGTGCTGGCAGCTGCTGGCTTTGTAGTGACTAAAGGAGGATGTCAGAACACCTATTTCCCAGGAGACATACAGTAACAGGAAGGAGCACGTATCACCCTGTCTTCCAATCAGAGAAATTTGCTAAGTGAATTACTTCTTTCTGGAAATCCCAACCACCTCCACAACAAACCAGAAAGGTGAGAATTAACTCCAGTGGGACATTCATCCAGTCTGAGCATCCAAATCAGGATAGGATGTAAACATTAACCACAGCCAAACCCTCCTACAATGCCACTGGTGTTGGACCCCTGGGGAAACATCCTCAGTTCTCTGGATTGCCTCAAAACCAAGCTGCTCCATGACTCTTATTAAGAAGGTATTTGTTCTTCTGAGAAGAAGAGTGTGGAAGCTGGGACCGAACCCTGCCAGCCTGCAAGAAGCTTAGTCACATCCTCATTGCAAAACAGCTCCTTTCTAACCCCACTGAAAATCAGATCTATCCCCAGTTGAGGACCTACAGTAATAGGAGCTTTTATGTCATAGCAGCGTATTATCTTGCTAGAACGTTTACTTTAAAACAAACAAACAACATATCTGCTAGCCAACCCTGGCTCCACTGCCATTACTCCACAACTAGTCTTAAACACCTAAAGCTTATACAGGCATAATTTCAAAGGACTGATGGATCAATCCCTCTTCTCTAAAGCACTGGGGGAAACTGATTGTCTAAAGAGCTCAGGAATCAACAGAAACCTGATTTGGTACTCACTGTCTAGGCAGAAACTGCACTTGTCCTTTAGCAAAGGTCTGCTATCAGTGTATTGCTGATTTATACCCCATCGAACACATTGCTCTGCTTTATCTTCTGGATAAAGAAGAGAGATTTAAACCAAGAGCGTCAAAGCCACAGCAACGTGCCCCACTGCCTAGTTTTCATGTTTTCCTGGCCTATTATTGATGTGATGGATGCAGGTCCTTTGGTTTTTCTGGTTGTTACTAACCTAGCACTCTAGCTAAGATAAGGGAAAACCCACAATTTACACACGTAGAGCAGAGCCTTGCTTTCACAGAAATATTTCCTTTTCCTTCTTTGCACTGAAAAGTCTCATGCTCAGGACAAGCTCCTAACACCACTTCCAGTGGATACAACACTCTTTGAGCAGCACTGCTCAGACTACCAGCCTTTCCAAACAAAAGAGTATTCTAGTGTCAAACCCCATGGGCAGAGGATACTGCAGGTCATACAATACATGGCATCGGGCTCGAATGGAATAGCATCTCTCACCTGAGAGACTGCACGTGCCCATTAACCTCTAACAGGACACTGCAGGGGCAGTGACTGAGCAGTCAAATCACTTCTGTGGTAGAAAAACATACGTTAAAACGCATTCAGATCATCAGGTTTTAACACTGCTTGGCAACTCATGGCAATATTCAAAGCCAGGCTGGCTGGATGAGATTAATTCTGGGCAGCTCCTAGCATTACCAGGGATCAGGCAACATAATAAAGAGCAACCTTCCATTTATACCACAGGGTTTGCAGCAGGTCCGCAGCCATCACTAAAGGAGCTGTATCGTTCAGAGTTGAACAAAAGGTGGCAGAAATTACTGATGTGAGGCCACACATGCAACTTCAAGTTCTGGCGAGGGTGCTTACCTCCAAATCCCCCTTCGTTATGGATTCTTCCTCCACCCGGAACTGCAAGTCCTCCACTTTCCTGCAGAAGGGAAGAGGAGAGACGGAGAGCGATCAGTGACACCCAGATTAGCATCCCACCTACAGGCAGCCATTGCACAGGGGCCTTCCCTGCACAACAAAAAGCTGAGAAAAAAAAATGATGCAAACTTTGTATATCAACATCTCTGCAGAAGCTAAATGTCAAGATACAAGGAGCAAGACAGTTAAGGAAGCCTACGCATAGCGAGCATTTGTCTTCTTGCAAGGTCATGCTCCCAAACACGCTGTTCCTGCTGCACTATTTCTCAGCAAGTGCAACTGCTGTTCATCCACACCGGGATCCTGAAAATAGTAAAGCCACAAACAGTTTTCACTGTTTTACTTAGACCCTGTTATCTCACAGCGGAGCGCCGGGCAGTTCCTGTGCCAAACGCAAATGGTCCATACAAAATATTCCAGGGGAATCAGAGCCTCTGCCTTCTTGGCAGAGGGTGAGCAATGCTTCACGTTGCTGCAACATGAAAATGCTGAGCTACCTTGGCAGAAAAACCTTCAGAGGCTGCACAGGTCCATCATGCATAAATGCACATAAAACCCCATGCACGAACTCAAAAGCGCCTCAGAGTCTTTTGCAAAGTCTGTATCTTGATTGGATTTTCTGTTCAAAGTAATTCAATCTCCTGCTAAACTCATCCCTCTTTGTTCTCTTTACTGATTAAAAAAGGCAATAATGAGGATGCTGCACTGGTAGCCAGATGTAAGGACTCTGATTCAGTTACAGATAAAAATAGCTGTGGGTGTACATATCTAACTTCATAAACAAGCTTCCTTGTCTAAACCTCCTCTAATTAGAGGAGGCATCTGTTGATATTTAGGAAATAGCTCAGCTGTCTTGGGTTAAAGGGCCTCCTGGAGCTGGGAAAGTGAGCTGCCTACCCAGGGAACAGGGAGACTCGTGCACGAAAGAACAATTCATCTTCAGGGAGCGTTGTTCAATTGAAACCAACACCATTTCCAATTTTTTTTTTCCCTGTTACTTAATACACAGAAATGTTTTTCCATTCCCACTGGAGAGTTCAATTATATATATGGAGCAATTGGCCTCCAAAAATGACAAGCAGATCTTCACTCTTATCCAAAAAGGAAATGTATGCATCATCATACATACACAGATGGGGCCTCTGGGACGTGGGGAGGCAGCGAATCACACAATGGCAAGGCCGTACTGCGGTGTGACTTGCCTTCCTCAGGAGGAACGTCTGCAAGATCAGCAGCACAACAACAAATAGGTGGGGAAAGAAACAGCCTTTAGCAAAGCCAGACTGTGGAGAAAGTGTGGGGATCTGGGATTGCCCAGCCTGCAGAGCTCTCTTTATTACTCCGTATTGTTATTTTATACTGCATCGTTAACCCAGAACACCTGAAGGCGAGGCTTTGCTCCTTGTTAATACCCAAGCCCCCTCTTTACTGAGTAATTTCAGTTTACACAGTGACACAGCTCAGTCTGGCTACAGTACAAAATTCCAAAGTTATTGGTGTTACCAGAACCCTCCATTCTTTCAGGCTAATAGTGTTGCTTCTCCTTGCTCTGTGTCAGGAACCAAAAAACAGGGAAGAAGGTTGGAAACCCTCAATAATTCCACTGCCCAGCAGGAGACCGCAGCTATCTGGTCTTCAGCTGGCAGCGGTCTATAAAACTGTTGCCCACACTGCATTGTCGGTGCAGCATTGGCATTGTCAAATGCCCTTGGACATGCAAGCAGCCTGTCAAATATTTACCAGGGTCCTCACAGGAGTGCCAGCAGCTTGGAGTCATAATCAGGAATGGAAGCTGGTAATGTCTTTTGTCTGAAGCGCTACATGCATTTGGCAGGGAAGCGGGTCCGACCATGCAACATCTTTTGGCAGAGAAGCAGAGCTGCCACCGTGCCAAGTATGAGCTGTCCTGGCTGTTTGTCTCCTGCCTTTCAGTTACTTTGCAATGGAGGGCAGGTTCAGCAGAGCGCATTCAAAAACCCTGATATTGCTCACATCACAAAAAAGTCAGCTCACTGCAACCCCACAGGAGGATACAGCATCGAGTGGCCTCTAAGAACCTTAAGACAGGAATATACGAGACTAACTGAAAATATTTCCTTGTTCCTTTGTGATTAGCAGCAGCAGTCTGTCAGCAAATGGAAGAAGTCACCGTACTGGACGCCAATCCCTAAATAAGTCATGACTGATGTACAATTACAGCAACCTCGTTCTGAACTTGTGACTTGAAGCAGCACCACCTTTTCCTCCATGCAGGCAGACTGCAGCGGCCAAGACGGGAGCACAGAGTATTTGAAATATGGGAAGACATCCCATGACCCTCCCAGTCACTTTTTCTCCTTAGATCCAATGAAAGATGTTCTTAGGTACAAACTTCATCTCCCCCACACCACCCATTTGCTCCTGTTTTACCTCTTCTCTTCTTCCAGCTGGTTCAACAGTTCGATCTTCTCCTTTTGCATTCCATCCACCAGCGCTCGTGCTCGCTGGAGGTTTCCCTCTGCCTCTGTGACGTACTGCAGTGAAAAAAGAGCCCAAGTCACTGAAGTTAACCATTCCTGAAGTAGAGTTGTTATAAAAGGATCAGAACAAGGGAACAAAAGGTTCTGACAATGTTTCAGAAGTTGCTATTGTAAGAAGGTGGATTTTCCAAAAATCCCAGTATAAGTATCAAAAATAGCTCAATCTCCACCAGCTGTAAATCTGATCTGTGTTTCAGCACCTCCAACACTTTGGATAATCCAGCTCTGATCAGATTTAAGCACTTTAAGCCTGAATGGTTTTGAAAACCTGGCCCAAGGTTGCCAGATCCAGTTCTGCCCTGGTGATGAAGCAAGAGCCATTTCAGAATTGCATGAGTTCATTTGTTGCTGTTAATTACTGGGAAATATTTTACACAAGGAAAACTTCAGCTTGCAGTTGATTTGCCATTTTTTTTTCTCTGTTTCTGACAGGCAGGTGTGGCCCACCACACAGATACACAGCATCATCCCTGCTCCCTGGTAGCTGCCTTGGGTTTATAAACACAAGCAAGGAATTCAGGGCAAGAGCAGTGGTTAAAGAGCCACATGTTGATGAATAGCATAAACCTCTAACTCTTTTCTTTAAACACTCAAGTGGATAAAATACCATCTATCCAAATCTTTGTGTAAAAACCAAATTGCTAACACGATCAGCCTGTTCTCCTTATGACTGATGGCTCTGTTAATGCGATCGAAGCATTCCCCTCTGGCAGGAAAGCAGTGACATGCAAGAACTGAGCTGGTGTCCTCAGCAGTGTCTGATAGCATCGAAAAACACTGCAATGCAGTCACGGCCAAGGCCAGAGCGGGTGGCCAAGGGGAGTGAGTTTGCTTTCCACCTGCATCTCAGCATTCAGATGTATTGATCCACCAGACACAGACTATTACCGGCCCTTTGTCTGGCACAGCCCTTTTTCTGCTCCCTCCTTTGGACAGAGAGAGCACATCCAACTAGCAGGAATGGAGAAACAGCCTCAGCTTCCTGTGTGGTGAGTTAAGCTATCTCCACAAAAACAGGCAGAAATTCAGAGCCCAGGTTCCAAACCAGGTAGCTGCAGCACAGGGATAACTTTATCACTACCTGAAACTCCCTAAGAGGGCCAGCGAGGAAGCCGCGCTACCTCCTACCTGCTCGTGTTGGGCCTTCATGATGGCAATCTCCTTCTCCACCTCGCAGATGTGGCTGGTGGCTTTGGCAACTTCAGCCCGCTCCAGGTCACGCTCTGCCAGCAGCTGCTCGATGTGCTGCTGCTTCTCCTTCAGCGCCTCCTGCAGAGCTGTGGTGCCAGAGATTTTTCGGGCATAACGAGAGGAGGTCTCCGTCAGCTGGAGAAGAGTTAAAAAGAGGCAGAAGTAAAGTTGTGTCCTCCCCAGTCCAGAATAGCTTGAAGTCCTCTGTCAAATCTGGAATATACCTCATCTACGGATTATTTATTAGGCCGTATAGAGCTGTAGTGCCAGCTCTGGGCCTTACAAGTCGTGTTAATGAGTCTGCAAAAAAAGAATGGGCATTGCTTGCAAGATCAACAGCTCTGCTACACTACAATGGAAGAATAATTTCCCAAAGGACAGGACATGGGGTGGGAATTAGGTCAGGAAAGGTTATCGTGTATTGTATCATTTGACTTTTAAAATGCATTTTATCAATGCCCAGCACTAGTGCAGTCCCCAACAGCGAGCTCAGGAGGATTGATGTCAATTGGAGGCTGGTACGGGCTGGCTGGATCTGCTCCCAGGAATGGGTACTGCACCCTCTTCCCCAGCCAGGATGACTGCAGGTGCTATGCAGCAGATGCTACGTCAGAGCTAGAGCTTTTAATAATATTGCTGCTGGCTCTGCTGTCTGCCTTCTTGAGCACCATCCAAAGCGCAAGGCATGTGATCCACGACAGAGTCACCCCTTCACGGCAAAACGCGGTCACTGCAGGAGCTGGAAGGCACAACTGTGAGTAGCTCAGAGACGCAAACACATGAGGCAGGAAGCAATAACATTGTTTTGCAGAGATCTTGTAACAAAACCTGCCCTTAACAGCGGAGCAGAGGTTCATCCCATTCCAAATAGCACCTTGGACTTTTTAAATGGTCACAATTTCTCAACATCTGTTTAAAGAAAAAACAAAAAGCTGCATGCCCAGCGCAACTGCTGGAACAAAACTCCAACCCTCCCAGGTTTGTAGAACCAGGCCACAGCAGATGGAGGCTGCAGTCTGTGGGACGAGCCACTTACCAGCCCGCTGCGGCTGGGCCGGCCCCCGACGGACGATGCCACGGAGCTGACGGAGCTAATGGAGGAGCTGCTGGGGCTGTGGGTTAAGGCAGACACCCCCATGGCCATCCGTTTGCTCTTCTTGGCCTTGGCGGGGCTGGTCGATGGGAAGCCGATCCGGATCACCTTGTGGATGGGAGCAAAGAGGCCGAACTTGGGAGGGCACTGGAAATACCTGTAACACAGGAGGGATGCTCCAAGTCACAAGTGCTGCAGCATCCACCTCGCCCAAGCCTTGCAGAGCAGCGCTGCCAAGCAATACACGACCCCAGCTCATCTCTCAGGGCTTTGCTGTGACTGATTCCTTTATGCAAGCGGCTGGATTATTCCCCTTTCCTGCCACTTAGAGCAGTGGCAACCTCCATGTTTTTGCTTGTGGTGATTAAGAAGGGAAGCCCAAGATAATTGCCATGCTTTGATGAGCTGCCAGGAAAGACCCAGCTGCTAGCCTGGATAGCACAAGGATCCCAGCATACAAACACAGTGAGAGCACACGCTCTCCTTCCTTCCAGAAGCAAACAGCCTTCCCCAAACCCGCATAGCTGTGCTCTCTACCCTGCTCTACAAAAAAGTCACACAGCTGAGTGTGTCAAATAAAAAGGCACAAATCACACAGCTCTGTATGACGTTCTTTGGGTAAGCTTTTCCTCCCAAAACAAGAGTTGCCATTCCTCCCCTCCTAACTTTGCAGCTAAAAACACCGTTATCCAAACTCCAGCATGTGCCATCCCCTCTGGGTGGAGGGGACAGGGAAACTGGTTCCCATGCAAACAAACTTTAAAAGAAGCAAGCATTAAAAAAAATGGTGTATCAGGTAACTGCAGCGAGCCTGATGATCATGTCTCTCTGAACAAATAAGCAAAACCTACAGTGTCAAACCTTGGGAACCCCCTTGGAGCTTGGGTCTATCTATTACTAACCAGCTGCATTGCAGCAAGTAAACCCCGACAACCTGCAGGCATCACGTCCCTTTGTGTCAGTGGAAGAGCCAACACAAAACTCTCTACTTTAAGAATTTTTTCTCAAAGCCTCAGTAGCGAGGCTAGGACAAAATACTGGGTCATATAATAGTCGGTCCTATGTTTGCATTAAAAAAAAAAAAGATTCCAATGAATAAATGACAAACCCAGCTTTCCCAGCACAAGTGCTCTTTCTCCAGATGCAAGCAGCTGGTTCCCAAAAGCCTTCTGTTTGTCAGCACTGGCTGTGTCACAGGCAGACCGCTGTGCTTGGGAGGCCAGAGAACAGCCTCATCTCCATCCAAATGAGTGATTAATTTTCAAACACCTGCTTAACTCCATTTTTTTTTTTTTTATTAAAAAAAAAAATATCAAAAAACCCTGCAGTCCAAAATCGCTTAGACCCCTCTGCTTGCTGCCAACGCGGGCTCCTGGGTTTAGAAAGGCAGCGCTACCACAGGCTGGCCTTGTTCCTGAATGGAGACCCAAGGCGGAAAATCTGCGAGACCTCTAACAAACCAGCCAAAGCATTCCTCAGCATCATATCTTCAAACTGAAGTCTGCAGAGGCAATCCAACAGCATGACACAAGCCCCTTCCACAGGACTAAATGCTCCGAGCAAATGGTACTTGCGGCTATACCATACCATAGGGTAAGTCCACCCAAAGCCCCCCTTGCAGCTCTGATCAAGTCCAAACTTGCATCAGGCTACGTCAGCTCACCTGGTTCTAGCCCCGACTGGAAGTGGTTGCAGTTAACTGGTGTAGTTCAGAAGCAGGAATTGGGTCCAGAGCACTTGGCAGCAGAAACATCTGCTTGAAACCCAAGAGCTGCTCTCAGCTGGGCGCTGGGGAGCTCTACACCCACATGACAGAAAGAAACTGGAAAGGAAAGTTGTGCTGGGATGGCCAGGCAAACTGCAGGTGGGCAATAGCACAGGAAAGTTTGAAATAGACAAAAGTAGTTTTTAAAGTGCAAGGCCTGCGACTGACAGGCTTTAAACTATGTCGAAAGTTTTGTGGGCAAAGATTCCCATAGGAACAGGGGCAGAGGAGAGTAAAATAAGCAAGTAAAGGTTAATATGAGTAAGTTGAGTAAGTGGAACTTGCCTGGCCGTGTGGATTTAAAACAACAACAAAAAAACACATTCCAGTACTTCTCTGCTCTCCCAGGCAGACAGAACAGCAGATGCAGCAAACCCCAGTGTCTCAGCAGCACCCATCTGATGCCAGGAGACGGGCCCAAACACAGTGATGTCCTCTTGAGCACTGCTAGTACAGGCAGCCTCCACCACAGAACCACAAGTTGCTCAGGAAACCTTGGCCCTTCATCCCTGCTTGGATGAACACCCAGCCCTGGAGAGCCCCTTCCTGAACCTGCAGGAGAATCTGAGCAACCCTCCTCAAACTCTGGCTGCTTCACCACCAACTCACCAGGAGAACTCACGACAGCAAAGATGGTGACGGAGTCCTTTGCTGGCTCATTTGCCCCCACATCGCCTCCCCTCCTTCCACCAGCCTCCACCGCCTCAGGAACTGCAGATTGCCTTCAGACCCAGCTCTCCTGCTGGAACAGCTACTGCAGTGGTGAGCACTGGTGGGAGGCAGCCAGACCAAGGATGCTCACTAGATGGCAACAGCCACCAAAGCAGAGAGCCTCCGGAGCCCTGGACAGCCTCTTCCCAGACTGATTCTGGCAGGACAAACTCCGGGCAGTACCAGGAATCCCGAGTGGCCAGGACAAACGTGAGGAGCACTGAGGGGTGCCTGCGTGGCCCAAGGGAGGGGGTTTTAGCATGGTGGTCTTCCTCCAGAACCCTGCTGTTGAAATCAGTCCATGCTGTTAGCTGCCAGTGAAGTGTTTTCACTGCAGAAAATTCAGGTTAGATGAAGGCTCAAGTGATAAAGAGGGACAGTGCTGCAAACCTGCAGCCAGATGCTTGGTGGATAGACCTTCAGCTGGACAGCCCCTGTGTACCACTGCTGTGTTGGCTGGCATTCACTGCTGCTAGGAGATCTGCGTAATCAGCTTGGACACAAGAGGCAGGGATGTCTTACAGATTTCCTTCAATTTTCTATATTTAATCAAAACCTCTGAATTCACTCCTGTTCCCTGGTCCTTGTTGTGGGAATCAATTGTTCCTGTTCTTGATAAAATGCCAAAGACTTGCAGACACAGTGCACACCACAGCAAAATAAAACCATGACGTAGCAGTTTCAGAAGAAAGATGACTTTCAAAAACTGGAATTTCAGAACACAGCAACAGAAGTGTGAGGACAAGAGCCAGAGAGAGCACCCTTACCACTCACATCTGCCTTCCACACATTCCGCATGCACAAAGGCAGTAAATCATTTCTTAGCACCCCGAAGATGAAGCTTAGATATTTTATCGTGCATGACAAAGAAAGCAGGGACTTGGCTCTGCTCCATGGCATATTCTGGTTCTTTTCTTTAGAGAACAGGCTGGAAGTCAGCCATCTGCTGCCGATCATTCACTGCTTTCTTGCCCTGACATTGAACAAGGCAGCGTTTCCCTTATTTAAAACGAAAACATTTGACTGCTGGACAAAGAGAGGCTGATTCAACACAGAAGCCTTTATTACAGAACCTGAGATCTACCGATGGAAGAACTCTCAGCTCCTGGGTAGTTTCAAAGTTAAACCACACCTTTAATGTAAGATTTCCTTAAGGAGCCCTGAGAAATCAGCTGTAATTCCCCTGAAAGGAACTTGTAAAGGGCAGGAAATCAGTTCCACCTGTACTGGAATCAAGGCCGAAGTGCTGGTACATAACTAAGACCCAAACATCGCCGAACTCAACAGCAGAGGCTGGGGGCCATTCCCTTGTCTCACTTCCACACAAACAGAAACTCGGCTTCTTAGAAAGCTTGCTAGGTGTCCCTGCCTGGTTTTCTAGATACTAACAAGGGCTTTTTTGAAACAAAATTAGTGGAGGTACCATTGAGACAGAGGTGGTAAGATCGATCAACAGATAGCTGTCGTGCTACGGAATTACTGCTACAAGAACAGACAAGGGCCACCAATTGTTCTTTCAGATCTTTGGAAAGTTGTTCCCAGAAAGAAAGAGGCAAATAACCATCAAGCCAGAAAAAGTCAGGTCTTCTTTCTCTATAGGTCTGACAGAGTCAATTTCAGATACAGTACAAGAAGAAAGTTTATGAAGTGTGTGTATGGTAGAAAGCAGACCTAACCCAACCACAGAACCCAAAACTAAATTGCACTGCACTTTATGTTATCTTTATCTTCTTTCTCTACTCTCTCCTGTTTCCTGCAGCCACTCCGGTTACTTCTCTACATGCAGACCTTACCTGATTCTGCTATAAAATGCTCCGGTAATGAGGCTTCTATTTTACCTCCCAGAAAAGTTATTTCAAAATTTAAAAGACTCAAAACCGAACTCTTCCTTCCAACTTACAATGCCCAAAGGAACACGACTCTCCCTCCCAGACCCAAGTGGTGTTTGGTGCACGCAGGACCCCCAGGCTGGGGCTGGGAGCTCACAGTACCTGGTACCAGCCACGGCCCCGTCGTTCTTCCCCAGGGGCTCGTCCAGCTCCACGCCGCACCACTCTCCTTTGGCAAAATCCGTCTCTCCCACGTAGCGAACAACTCCTGTCTTTGTCCCGCCAACCTGTCGGAGGTAAAACGCTGAGGGTTAGAGACAAACGCTAGCATTACTGCAAGTCAGTTAAAGCTGGAACACATGTGGAGAAAGAAAGGGAAAAAGCCATCATCAGCATTTTCTGATTCAGATCTAATGAAAGCAGAACAGACAGTTTTCATGTCAAGTTCTCCTAGCACTAAAGATGCCTCTCCAATAACTACAAGCAAATCTCCCACTCCTGGACGAGTCTGCCTGGAAGATGTCAGGACAAATACAATGAAAACACCAACTAATTGCATACAGTTGCTTGCCAGACCTTGAAGAAGTTTAAGCCCTCCAGCTTATACCTGCCTCCTGCAAAGCATGGAGAAATAAGAGAAGTCACAGCTTTTGCTCCCCTGTGTACACTTAAAGCTCTCAGTGCCCTGAGTAGACCCAGAGTAAGTCAGCAATGCACAAGGCTGTGTTTTGATCACTGCGACCAGAAGACATTTCACTGAGCAGCAGCGGTATCAGCTGCCTCTGCCTTTACACCAGGAGTGCCTACAGGTGTCCTTCGGTCCTTGTGCTGAGAAAAAGACGGAGGGATATTCTCAAGATTTGTACTTCAAGTAAATCAGCACGTAATTTAAACCTTTTTTGGCCCCTCTGCTAAGCCTAGGTTCAAGGAAGAAAGCTTACTAATGTTAAGATTAGATTTGCAGCTTCAATGACTGGTGGTTAATTTTTTTAATATTAAATTTTCCATAAAGCAGTATAAACCGAATATTACTACTCTATAGAAATCAGTGATGGAGAAATGCAGAATCTCCAGCTTTTTATGTTCCAGGGATGTAACAGGTTTACCAGTTCTTAATCACTAAATATTCCGGAAATTGCTTATGCAAAGGTGAATGAGTTTTCCCAGCCTAAAAATAAGTGCACCTGAGAGGACCAGAGAGCACAGCTCTGAAGTCTGGGTCCTACCTCAAGTCCTGGGAGGCTGTGCTGCAGCTCGAGCTGGTCTTCTGCAAGTTCTCCCACCAGGGATTTAGCAAAATGATGCTTATGGAAAAAAAACTTCAAAGTTCTATAGGAAGGAGGAAAATATTTGCCAGCAGGAAAAGTATCAGAAGAAAGCTTTCTGGTCCTATACCATGTCCTGGAGTGAAAGGACTTTATTTCAATATTAGGTACTTGGCAAGTTACAGATTTGAATAGTTTCGGTAAGATTCTTTACCATTTGCTCATAGTCAAACTGCAGTCCCGTTTTTGATTTATCCGTGTCTAGAAAGAATTATTCTCTTAATATTAATGCGATGATTTAATACTATTCTAGCACATTTCTTGAGCTACAAGCTGAATTCAATAAAGATGCAATTCCTCTTAGTGCCATTTATAAAAATGGAGGAAGCTCACCAGCAGTCTTCAGTTTTTATCGGGTTTTAATTACAGATACAGAGCCACGTGATCCTGACCCCACTGAACCTCGTGTGAACTCCCCATAAACCCCATAAGGTCCCTCCACCAGTGTGAGTCTGGCCATACTGTTCTGAGGCCTCTACGAAGGGCTGGTTCCAAACAGCAAGGAAAGTTTGCTTAATACATACATGGCTAAGAGCTCCAGAACAGCTCTGCAGGGAGCAGGCTGCCTTCCTACTCCGAAGTCACAAATCAGTGAAGATGCTAAGGGCACATCGGGGCCAGCGCTCCCCCAGATGGCTGTGGGATTCTTTGTTTCCAAAGTAATGGGTTTTATTTCTCTTTGGAGGGTTGGTTTTTCTTTTCCATGAAGCACATGCTTGCCACACAGGAACATCTCCCCATTCTGTCCCAGTGCCCACATCTCCCCGACAGCCCCGGTTCCCTCACCCCGATGGGGCTGAGAGCACAATCAGGAGCCAATTCCAGGCTGCCACACTCACATGCCAGCATTTGGACCCCTTGTTGAACTTCCCAGCTTTTGGCAGGCACACAGAAACTCTCATGGGTGGACAGCCTAGAAAATTCATCCGCCTCAGACATGCAGATTTATTCAGCCCCGATAACCTGCTAATGCTGCTAAAATAAATAACGCGTTTTGGAAAAAGCCAGCTGGCGGGTCGCACCAGTGCGCAGAACGAGCGGTCTCGTCAAAACAGAAGCATTCAACAAATGACAAGTATCACACCCTGGAAGGAAGACAGAAGCAGCTTGAGAAAGCCAGCAGGGCCGACAATCACATACCCTAAGTCAAGGCGGCTCGCAGCCGCTCCGCTGCCCCTACTCCCCACACCTCGCTCCCAGAGCAAAACTCTCAAACCTTTGCAGAAGAGCTTGTAATACTTTACCAAGATTGTCAGCGAGATTATTCATTTCCAAGAGAATGGGATTTTACTCAATGTAAAGTGTCATTACTTTCAGTTATAGTTATTTTTACAGAAAAGCAGCTAAAATAACTCCTTTTTGAAGCTCCAGAAACAAACAGTACTGACATAATAAGATTTTTTTTGTTCCATTTTGGAGGGCTTCTGATTAGCTTTAGTATTCCATGTTTTCACCTGAAGCAAAGAAACCCTTATAACTAACTTAAATCAAGCTCACCATGATCCACCCTCTCCGTCTGGACTCCAGCAGCCTCGGAGCCACACAACCACCTCTAATCTCCTGCGGAGTTCAGCTCCAGCCTCAAGTTCTCTGCCTCGGCTCCCATGGCCCTTTCCATGCCTCTGACGAGAGACCATTGTCCTGAGCTGATCTTTCCTCAACAAAAGACCTCCGATAGTCCCAACAAAGTATTGGGCCTGACTTTCAGAACACGGAACCGGGGATATGTAATGGTTTCTGTCCTTAACGGGTGAGTCAGAAAAGCAACGTGCAGTCACAGAAGAGACATCCACGCACCCTTCCTGCTATCCGTAGTAACGCTGACATCATGTTTTACTACAGTTTTCTCATCAAAATGACAAAATTGGACTCAGACCAGTATCCCAGGGCTGAAAAGACAATGATGCTAATCCTTGCAGACACTGTCTTCAGCAGAGCTGCTGATACATCGTTTAAACAATTTGCCCAATTAGCACCAGGCACGTCTCGATCTGGCTGCTGCAAGTCAGACCCCTGCAGCCTGCGATCGCTCCTTCCCCTTACGTCCTTGCTGCTCACCCCATTCCTGCTCACCCCACTGCAGTTCCTCGCTCTCAGCAAGAGCCTCCTAACAGCCGCCCTCAGCCCGTGGGCAGCGCAGTGCTGTAATTCACTCCAGTACTGCTCAGGGAAAATTAAAAAAAGTGAAATTCAGGCCACGAGGGACTGTTCCCAAAACACCAGGCACAATTCACGGGCCAGCGTTGGCAGTAGACCACTGCTTGAGCACACCCTCAGGCAGAAGCCACAGCGGTGATGCTGTGCTACCTGCTTCAAGTTCTAATCTACCCATCTCAACTTATTTTCTCAGCTGCTTTGCAAGCCATTTCCACGGGACTGTGCTGCCTGTGGGAAGAGGAAGGAAGGGGGTGGTGGGGAAAGGGCAGGCACGGGACTCTCATTATTGGATGATGCTAACAAGAAATTGAAGTTAATCTTTACTAGACAAGTGCTGCTTGCTCCTGTAGATGTTACCCAGCACATGAGCTGAAGGAGCCATCCTTCCCCTTGGAGAGGCAAAACAGGCATTTGGCTTTTTTCTTGTACTTGTTTTAGGAGTGTATTTCCACCTGAGCTGAGCGGCAGCAGCTGTGTTTCCCAACTGCATGGTATTTAGCTCTTCAAGCATAATGGCAGAGGATTATCATACAAGGCCTGATTTAGAGAGAGTGCTTCCTGCAGGAGCGTGGGCGTTTGTGTCCAGACATCAGAGATTATGTGAGATAACCAGCTCTAAGTACAAGGGAATAAACACACGCACCTATGGGAAATGCACAGCAACGCTTCCCAGGGCTGTGTCCCAGCTGGCGGTAAGGTGCAGGTCTGGCTGCAGTCAGCTCTGTCTGTAAGCACAGCTCATTTCAGGTGGCATCCGACCACATGCAGTTTCACCTGACCAGACACTCACTACATCATCTGTGAATGCCAGAACTGGCTTTTAGGGTGAGGGGGAAAAAGACAGGCAGGAATTACAGGAGAGTTCCTCCTACATTATGTTACAGGATTTTTTAATCTCTTCTAACCAAACACTTACCTTTGGGGTCAACCCATCCCCTCAGCGTTGCGCAGGGACAAGTCTGACAGCACTGTGATGCGAGACATCTGGGCACATTTATCTTTCAGGCACCAGCGAGAAAATGTCCTCGGGATGCGGTGCAAGAGGGAAGTCTGGAATTACAGCATCCCTCCCGAGGCTGCCTTCGATACCGAGTCCACCCACGTTAATCGCAGTTTGCTCCGCCACAGACCGCTCACAACTCCTATTTAATGATAGCTACAGCACGCAGAAGACAAGGACTGGCCAAGGCATCACCCAAATGAACAGTTAGGAGGGTGTGTGCATGCACAAAAAGCCTCAAAGAGCTAACATGGCAGGGCAGAGCAGCAGCTCCGGGCTATTTATTACCTCTTAGCTTCACTGCAGGGACAGGGAACACTTGCTCTTGTGACAAGAGCAGTCACCTACTGCTCACACCAAATCTTATACGGTGAGAAAAAAGCTGGACTGGGAGACCTGGCTGTTTTCCTGTCTCTTGAACAGCAGCTAATGGCCTCCACAAGCTGAAAGCAGGTGATAAACACTAATATCTTTCCTGACAATACCGTCCCGATAGAACTACAGAACGTGGCTCCACCTTTCTTCACTGCCTGGTTTGCATCCAGCGAATGCATCTTGTTACTGTCCTGTTAGAGTCCACCCAGGAGCAGCGCTGTGCCTGCAAGACCCCAGCAAGCTGGGAGAGCCCTGCTGAATTACCAGGAAAAGGAGAAGCACGGATCGATCCTTCCCAATACCTCAACACGCCTTCCCTGCAGCAAGACTCCAGTCACAAGCACTGAAAGAGCTCAAAGCCAGCCGACAGCAGAGCCCTGCCTGTCCCTGCCCAAGGGGAAAGGCTGCGATCCTCCTTGCTGGGGAGCTCCTAACAAGAATGGTTTTTCACTCCGGTGGTTAAAGGCTTTCTGCACCTCCAGGCAGGCAGATCCAGGTTGGTGTGTGCAGCTGCAGGGAGGCACCGAAGAGGACGTGATTAGTTTACTCATGAGAACTTTATCACCTGCCAAGAGCCAGAGGTTGCAATACACCACAGGCAAAAAGCCACTGGGCAGCGTGCAGAGGAGGAAAGCGATTGCTATCATGTGCTCAGGGTGAGCCTGGAGCACCAGCCCAACCAGCCCACCACGGCAGTCCTGCCGCCAGCCAGCCCCAGCACCGCTCCATCAGGATCCCGCTGTTAGCACCGCTCCTGCTATCTCAGCAGTTCTGGTTTTGGCCACCTACACCTGGCAAAGTCACAACCCTAGAATCCATCCGAAGAGTATCTGGGGCAACACGTCACAGGAATACAGTCAATCAGCAATTAAGGTGCTTCACGGCCCTTAAATATTCCCGTTTGTCACTAGATTTCGGTACTGAAGAGAGCAATCCTGGTTAGGAGGCAGCAGGACGGCCAAGGGACGGAACATCTCCCAAAAGGATGCTCTTCATTTAGACTTGCATACGGAGAACAGTCACCTCCTTCCCACCCTTCTTAAGCAAGCAAGTACATTAGGGTGGAATGAGTTCAACCACTGAGAGCGCCTCCCCCCAGCATGTAAAATACATTTTCTTAGGCAAAAAAAAACAAACAGCAGCGATTCCTCTCAAGCAGAAAGCGCTCAACTGCTCCATCTCCCTCCTTCCATCCGTTCCTTCCCTGGAGAAAGGCAGGCAGCCAGCCTCACGTTAACAGCAGCACTCCAACGATTACCACGCTTTGGGAAGCTCGCTTCTTACTGAAGCAAAGGTTAATTGTTCCACATTCATTTGCCAGACCTCAAGAAACAAGGCTCTGCGCTCTCAGGGTGAAGGGTTTTTCTTCATCTCTTTAATGCAGTTTTTGCATCTCTGGGAACAAGTCTGAGTTCAGACGTGCCGAAGGCAAATGTTAGCTAATTCTTCTAGTGGAAAGCTCCATTAAGTCACTTTTAGCAGCTGCTGGAGAGTCAGGAAGGGTCTCGGAACAAAGTTATTGAAAAGCAAAAATGACTTCAAGCTATAATGGACTTCAGCGAAGTGAATGAAAGCCACTAGCAGGAAATGCCCAGGGTGCAGAGCGCCGACGCTCGCAGCACCAGGTGCCAACCCTGCGGGCCCAGGAGGGGCTCCTGCAACCTCCTGCTCCGGCGGCAATTACAGAAAATGTGTGTCCTCCCCTCCCTCGAAGAGCCTGTGGTGGTTCCCCTCTGCCCCAAAGCCATTCTCAAATAAAGAGATAATCTTCCGGGAATGCACGGACTAAGAGCAATAAGAACGACTAAACCCACACCAATCTGCAGGGGACAGGACCAAGGATTGACTCAGGGAATTTGAGGCAATTCGGGTTAACCCAGAATTATTGCTTATGTATTCAAGCACCAAATATGATTAGCTGATGTCTCCATTACTGGAAAAAAACATCTGCCAAGCACATATTACTGGGCCATACCAGCAAATGGTTTCTTGTTATCATTATCTGCTCTTTTCCTGGACCTCTGCTACCGCACGCAAACAATTCCTGAGGTTTCTCTGAGTGCTCCTGCTAGTGCCCGTGAGATGCTCACTTCAGATTTGTTCTTTTAATGTTCCTCATTACAGTAACACATAGTACAAAATGTATTGTGTAACATCTGGGCTGGATAAGCCAGCTGGCAGGGGAGGAGGGCTTTTATTCATTTAAAAACAAAACCCAGAAAAACTCAAGACCACGGAAAAACCATTAACAGTTTGTGTGACGTGAGCGTGTTGAAGTCTCTGTGTGAGCTGTGTTTAGTACAGCACCTACCTCGACAATCAGACCCTGCCTCAGCGAGTTTGAGGTCAGGACAAAAGAGAGGGATTCGATAATTAAGTCTGGGGAAAGCTGTCTCGCTGCCTGGCTCAGGAGGAACGGAGCCACTGTTACCATAAATTTTATATCTTGCAGCTTGCCTTCCACGGCTGCTGCTCCAAAAGCAGAAAGCCTTCACCTGAGCACTCTCCCTTACTCCCTGCAACAGGTAAAGGAGCAAACAAACCGACCAGATTAAGGAGGACAGATTCCCGAGGCTCATTCTTCCCCTTGGCTGGCTGCTTTAGCATATTCATTTTGAACCATCAGTGTGTGGGCAAACAGAGAACATTTCCAACGCTTTCCCTGCCTGCCCCTGGGACCAGCAGGGACAGCAGCAGCTTTGCTGACAGCGGCAGACCCCGGTGGAGAGAAACCAGGGAGCTGACAGACGAGCAGCAAGCCTCTAAACAGCTGGTGGGTCCTGCTGGGGTGCAGGATGCAATGCACTTCCGTGGGAAAATCTGAGCACACCAAGTGTTCTCACCTCTACAGCGAGCTCAGTGTTCAGAGCAGGTTTAATAAATGCCATACTCGATGGGCACAGGCAGAACTCACCTGAACTTCTCTGAAAATGAAGAAATTCAAAATAGATACATGTTTTATTTAAAATGAAAAAGAAACAACTCCATCAGCTCGAGCCGCAGCCTGCCCGGGGCTGCCGCTCTCACCAGCAGAAAAGCCCCGCTCCCTGAGACCACCGGGTATGCTGGGAGCTCCTCTGAGCCCCCTGCACAAGGCCCAAGAATTGTTGGCTAGGGCTGCTCAGAGGAATACAGGAAGTGTCGGCTTCCACCAAGCCACTATCATTAACCAGAGCGCAAACCTGCCTACAGTTCCATACTGTAACTGTTGGTATCAGAACCACGTGCCCCAAAGGAAATGCTACACGGCTCATTTTAAATGGGAGCCAGACTGCCTGGGATGCACACAGACTTACCCTCTGGAACCCGTCATCTGTTGGTTGAAGTCACCTTTAACATCCCTGGAGCTAAAAGATGAAGTCACAAGAGATGTGTGCTCAACTGCCTGGTTCTTCACAGCGTCTGCTCTCACACACGCTAAACAAACCTATTTTATAGAACTGCAGCATAAGACTCCATTCATCTTCGCTGTTTCTTTTCCTTCTAAACCTCCACTGAAAACACAGCTCTTTTGCTAGGACACAAATGGTGACAAACTTGATGGCAAACCTCCAGTAGGCCATTTTGTAGCACACGTATGCCCCTTTGGCTTGAAGGCACACGGTGCTCTATTTTAAATTATGAAAACAACAACAGAAATCAGAGGCGGGTAATCCATCCATCAGTACCACGATTTTCCCCAAAGTTCAACCCTTTAAAAAAAATAATTGCAGGTTTCTTTCTGTATGGGAAAGGAATTACTATCGTATCCAGCATCTTAGAAACTGAAGCACCAGAAGGGGAGCAATCAGCCATGAGAGACTCCAAGAACACACGCTGCCCCACATCTCACCACCACCACTGCCATCCTTTTAACTTGTCCCGAACAAGGAGGAAGAGAAATTTTTGTCCTTGGCTTTTCAAGGGGGACCCCACCACCGACTCACCAGCACACGATCTCCAAGCCGTAAGTCCTTCTCCCCCTTTTTCACAGACCCGCTGTCCGAGAGGTTCGATCCGGACTCGTTGCCCGTCTTCATGGCGCTGTTGAGGACGCTCTCCCGCAGGGGGATGACGCGAGTGGAGAGGGGCGGCGTGGCCGTCCCCGAGTGCAGCGACAAGTTCTGGGCCGTGAGAGAGTCCACGGAGGGGGCGTCGCTCCCCGAGCCCTCGGCCACCGGCTGCCGCGTCAGCTTGGACGGTCGCGTGAAGATCCCCTGCAGCGGCTGGCACTCGAAGTAACGCACTCCACCGACCGAGCCGTCATTCTTACCCACCGGGTCATCCAGAACGACCCCTGCCCACTGGCCCGGAGCAAATTGCGTCTCCCCGAGGTACTGGATCACTCCTGGCTTCACTCCATTCACCCAGACGCGTTCGCCCACCACGAAGTCTCCCAGGAAATCGTCGCCCACCTCGGCGACCTTTGAGCCCGACTTCTCGGCGCTGGCGGTGGAGGTGGTGCCCTGCTTGTGTAAGGGCGAGCCTGTGAACGAGGGAAGAGAGCATTTGGCATGAGGAGAAATCCTAACGGCAGCCACAACACCAGGAAAGAACATTTACAGAAAGGAAATATCTGGGGCCACGACTCGGGTCGCAGCCTTACACCCAGCAGGAGTTGGAACCTGAGCGACCCCGGTACTTACACATCTGGGCAGAAATGCGGTTTGCACAAGTCTCCACGTGCTGCCCAGTGTCTGCAGACCTCACACACAAATAAAGAATTAACGCCATGTCTTTACTCCCCTTTATAACATGTATTTATTCCCAGTCCCCACAGCACTGAAGGATATTTTGCACGGCAGTGCTGGTGTACATAAGCTCGAAAGGACAGGAGCGGAGGTAGGTGCCTAATGATCCAAGGGGACCGCTCAAAGAAAGATGCCAAAGTCACCTTTTTATCCCAAAAAAGAGTGAGCTGTGATGTTTCAGTGGGGGCTCAGAGCCCTGCAGGTCTGGATGCAGGCAAACAGTTAACCCAGGCACCGCGTGTCCCGCTGGAGGGCAACAACGGCCCCGTGGGAGCAGGCAGCTGCCTTCGCATTGCTTGCTTCTCCCAGCTGCTGCGTGCCCTGCGCAGAGACCAGCAGCAAGCAGACACCTGGGGGATGCTCAACAACACAGCATCTATAAACGGGAAACATCTACAGACCCCTGTAGATGTACAGCCCTTCCCTTCCAGGGCTGGGGCTCAGCGCACAGAACTCAGGCAAACCTGCAACAGGGCACGCTTGTCCCCGCATCAGCGGGGCCTCCGGCTGGGCTTCGCTGGGAGGAGGAAAGGTGAAGATGCTGTTGGAAATTCACTGTCCCGGCTGCTCTCTCCATTTCCTGGGATGGGCCAAGCTTTCAGCAGTACAAAAGGAGAGCCTCAAGTACGCGGCTGGCATCTGAAGGGTAACAAAGACAACCCAAGCAAACAGGCTCGCGGTGACCCCACAGTCGCTGACCCCAGGGTCAAACGATCACAAACGTTGTGCTTTCTGTCCGGGTCCCAGGGGAACTAAAATAAAGAGCACATGGAGTTCATTAAAGCACTCCTAAGCCCAAAGGCAGGGGGTGGGTAATGGTAAGTAAAGCCCTAAAAGAAACCATGCAACAGACCAAGGAAATAAGCTTGCAAATTAAGATCCAGCAAGATCCCCAGACCTGTGGTCATCCTCAGCACTTGGCAGCACTGAGACCCTACGTATGCTTCTCCCTGGTAGATGACCTAGGGTGTGTGTCCCACACGTTCAGCCCTAATGAAAGCCATCTGGACCCTTCAGCCAAGCCTTAACCTGAAATCTGTGGGTGCCACCAACACAAAAGCCTAAAGCACACCCAGGAAGAAAGTTTTGTTTGCTCTTGGCCAAGGCCAATTGAGAAAGCCCAAATAGCTGCGGAGCCCAGCCACACTTGAGTGCTTATCTGAAACGAGCTGTGACATTTGCTCAGCCTCAGCCATCACCACTGCCACAGCTCTTCCAGAAACGACCGGCCTGATGGATCAAGCCCAGCTCCTAGAAAGAGCAAAGAGCGTTAAGGCTCTCAAAGCAGGACACTTCAAGCTTTGCTAAAGGTTTAATGCCAGGGGAACAAAAAGAGCACCGGTGCTTCAGTGTTAGTATGAAGAATTTAAGAGTTCCTGCTAAAACAGCTGCCTTGAGAGAGATCACTATTGACACTTCGGTTGTCATGAGGCTCCAGGGTCAGCACTTAAATCCGAGCAGCACAACTGCAACAGCTCGTTCGTGGCTCCTGAAGGCATCACCCCTAGCAGCTCACTGGGCTTGGTGAAGCGGAGCTTTAACAGCACGTGAAAGTCAGCCAGACTTCCCTGCTCCAGGGTATGCTCTAACTTCAGCCTCAGCAGCACCACTTTGCCAGAACAAGGACCAAAACACCCCTAGCACAGAAAGGGCAGTGACGCCAACGCCGTTCCCACCTGGGAAGCTCAGCAGCAGCTGCGTGCGGTGCTCCCCGGAGCCCAGGCCGCTTCCTGGGAGCAGGTTGTGTCGTTGTCCCTGAGCTGCCTTCTCTTGACCTCTGGGTCCTGTCCTGAAAGTTTCCTCAGCTCACATGTTCATTAACTGCTTATTTTGGCAACTGCCTCTCCTCTCAATCTTCTAAAAGTCAGTACACCAAAAGGAGCTCCATCAGAGGGGATGGCTTTACATCCAAGAGCCAAGTTCTCCTTAAAAACTGAGAAGCAAAAACAGGTTGTAAGGATGCTTAGGACTTCTGACCTGTACTGAAGACTTTAAATAACAAGGATGGAAAAGGAAACAAGGCTCTATCCAGGTGAGCCATAAAGACAACCATAAGTAGAAAATAAACGCTACCATCTTCATTTCAAGCCCTATGAGCACAAGACAGTCAAGCAGCTAGATTAGGAGCCAGCAAGTCACACTTTAAAGTCAGCCTTTCATTTTAAAAGCCAGATATGGCTGCAGGGCCTTATCACCAAGTGTCTGTGCTAGGTACGTACTCTCCTTTCCTACGTACGCGAATGAAGTAAACGAGAAACACAACTTAGTCCTGGTTTCACGCTCAGTGCTGGAATCCCCAGGCCTCGCGCTGCGGACACGTTTGCAGCAGACGCCGCGCCAAGCAGAACAGCAAGCTGAGCTCTGCTGTCCAGGGGACTACAAGCACGAATTGTGGACGGGCTGCGTTTGAGTTCACAGAAGATCAAAGCTGTTTTTCTAGCCCTAGCGGAGCCCTAGGAATCTTTATTAGGTCTGTTAATTAACGATCGACATAGAGCTTACATTAGCTCTCACAAACACCTCTGTAAAAAGGCTGGGATAGCCTCACCCCTCAGCAGCGAAGCTGAGGCTAAGAAAGGCAGGAAGGCTGCCCCTGGGCTGCACAAACACTGCGGCACAGTTCAAAACCACATCTAGACTCGCTGTCAGAGCAAATACCTTCAGAAACTGCCTGGGACAGGAAAAAAAAAAACAAACAGAGGAGTTCACTGGACTCACGGTGCTACACAGATGCCGTAAAGCCAACATTTTAGTGGGACTTTGTTCATTTTAGGTGCCTGCACGACAGGCCGGGCTGCCAAGCTGCAGTAATGACACCATCGCAGGGAAGCAGCCTCATTACAGGCTCCCAATGCTTCTGACTGCACTGCTCTGCTTGTTAATTCTTTAGCACGAGGCCGAACAATTCAAAAAGGTAGTGTTTAAACAAAGAACAGCCACAAAGATCACCCTCTCATTACAGCCACACAGCAGGAACTCGGTATTTTACATGGCCTTCATTACCGACATAAAATAATTACCAAGCCACCAGTTTTCCTTTGGTACAGCTAACAGGCTTCGGGCACTAAGTTTCCAGAGAAATAACGAGTCTCAGTGGTCCAACCAAAGCCGTTCTTCCAGGCTTCAGGTCTGGTGAACCTGCTAATTAGATGGCCACGCAACAACCGGCGTGGCTTGAGAAGACCAAACCCTGACCCTCCCGGCCAGGTATCAAGTCACCAGCCCTTAAGAAGGCAAAAAGCAGCGATGAGCAATCCGTCTTGGATCCCAAGGGTATTTTAGAACAGCCTACGGCAGAAATTAGCTGGCAGTGGGCACTGGTGCTAGCTAGCAGCGCTGCCCTCCAGGACCCGACAGCTGGAGCTGTCCCCTCCTAGAGCAGCTCAGAGGAAAGCCACCCAGGTGTCCGCAACGCCCGAGGTCTCCCCAGCCCACGGGCACCCAGCAGCTGGTCTCTGTCTGCGTCACTTGGGTGCTGTTTCTGGAGGAGAAAAGCCTTCCTGTTCTGGCCGGACTCACCAAATGAACACAAGCTCCAAGAGAAGTTGCTAAAGCAAAGCTACTGATCTCAGGCACAAAGCTGAGGATGGAGTTACAGCGGAGGAACGAGAGAAATGAAATGCAGATGGATGTTTTCCTGCTCCAACCCACCTTTCAGCAGCTCCCTGGTGATGCTGAGCAAGAAGCCACGGGACTGTCCGAATGTCCCTTCTGGGCATCGAACCCAGCAGCTCACCTGGAAGCCAGCAGCACGAAAAGCTCTCCCTCCTTCACCCAGGGGATCACCGCCTCCCTTCGCTGCTGTCCAGCACAAACCCTGCTTGCAGGACAGGACTGCGACAGCTCCTCCCTCCCTCTCGCACATACCTCGGGCTCTAAGACGGGACACGCACCATGTGGGATCTCTTCCACTCGGGCTTTCCAGCTTTACAACCCTATTGTGCTCGTCAGCCAGCCCATTCTTTGCAGTTTAAATGGTCTTCCTGTAGGTCACGGCTTTCAGTGCCGAACAACGATTTATAAATCAAAGTCACGCACAGTGCCCAGTAAACACACACCTTATCCAACCCCAAATCTGTTTCCCCTTTAGCTTTTGCGAAGCCCGCCCGTGACAGCTCAATAACACGTAGAGCAGACCTGGCCCTTGGGGCCTTTCTGCAGACTCCTGCTGCGCATTCAGGGGCCAGCACCAACAGGGCACCCCGACGGTTCAGGCACTTCAGGAGACAAATTCCTCTGAGCCGGGAACTGGAGAGGCTAAAGGATTTAACCGAGGCTCCAGCCTGCTCACATGGCTCTCGTTACGGCACTAATGAGAGCCATGTGTCTGAAGCCCCCGGGAGCACAAGGACTCCTGCAAGCAGGAGGTGGGCTCCTCCGGCTCTTGGAAGCGCCTGCCCTAGCAAGGGGCGCAGAGGCAGCTTTGTACAGGCACAGGAGAGAAAAACCCCTCGCAAACGGGCTCTGAAAGCTGAAGCAGAAGGAACAGAGCAATCACCCTGCAGCATCAGCAGGAACACCCCTCATTGTGAAGAGACAGCCCCGTGCTCCGTCTGGGAGCCATCCACATCCAAAAAAACCAGGCATCCTCTCGCTCCCTCCGTGCCTTTCGACCTCCAGCAGCACTCCAGTTGCTCGCTTCTTATCACGGGGTAATGGAAACAAAGGGGAAAAGGAAACTTGTTTCGGAAGGGGAGGAGGGAAGAGGGAAATAGTTTAGCATGAGAAGCGGTGCACAGCGAGCGTTACCCACGTATTTCCTACTCCCTGCAGAAACCTTTTGTGATCTCACTGCTCCTGAGACACATGCCAGGCACCCTGACTGCCAAAAGAATCAGAAACTCAACAGCCTATTGTGTTGCCATGGGGATCAGGAGACAGGCAGTTAATTGATAAAATGGAGGCACATTACATTTAAATGAGGAAAAAAAGATATACCAGAGTAGTGTCTTACGCCAGGAAGGGAGGGCAGAAGGAGAAAACCCGCGATATTTACAGAAGAGCTTTACAACACCCTTAGGAAAGGTCTCTTCCCTTCTCCATTTTAATTTTCAGAGGGTTTTTTTGGTAGTTGTTGATTTTTTTTTTTTGGTTTGATTTAAACCACAGGGAGGTGAATAGGTCTGTGCGTAACACAGCACCAATTCAGCCTGATAAAGGGTGCACACCGCTCCCCTTGGCCATCTGACAGGTGCTATCTCCTCACCCAGCTGCAGCCCACCACCGGTGCTATGGGTACAGCTTAGAGGTGATGGGGCAGCGTGCCCTGTGGCTAGCAAGCACCTGACATTTGCCAGCCCTGCGACCAAACCAAGGGGCCAGAAAGCTTCAGGGCCAGCTCTGCTCCTGGGCAGTCCCACGGCCAGGGGACCGTAAGGCTGATGTGAAGCCAAGGCAGATTTTGTCAGCTGGAGAACCCTGCAGCTGGCCACAGGGGTGCCAGCTGGAAGGAATAACTTCTGTTTCCACTGCTGCAAGGATTATGCAAGAGCTTGAGACGTGGGAGCTGAGCGCCCGGCTCGCTGCTTGGCTGCCACGGGGATGTGGGCTCAGTGTGGTGCCCGGTACTGCCCCTGCTCATGCTGCACCCTGTGCTCGGGGCACCGAACACTTCGGATGGATGACACGCTTCTGTTAAAACCACCGCCCTGCACTAGGAGCCAGAGCTGTAGAACAGCATCTCTACAGGCAAGTACCTGTCAGCTCCCAGCAATTTGGGCTTTACCCCTTGCTTTTGCATTGCAGGTACCGGTTATTGGGAGCCTCTCCGGGTCTGCAACACCGCTTCACCTCCAGAAATTCCCTAACCGACGGGCGCAGCAGAGCCGATTAGAGCTTCCCTTACCGAGAGGGGAACAAAAAAGGACAATCCACAGCATCCGTTTTCAAAGAGGCAAGCCTCGGTCCCCGTTGAATACCGTCTCTAGTCTGCCGGGCAGGAGACGAGGAGGCACAACCCGCCGCACCTCCGGGAGCTGCCATCTGCACGGGCAGAGGCACGGCTTCGTCTGGCAGCCTCCGCAGAAGCCGTGGGGCTGACGGCGTCTCCCAGGGGAGGAGGATTGGCCGCCTGCTGCCTTCACGCTGCTCGGGGGCTGAGGCCTCGCCACGCGGATTTCTAGGTTCCCACAGAGGAATTGGAGCTTCTCAAAGCTGCTTGGATTACACAGCAATGATGTTGTTGGCAGCCGAGTGAAAGCCGGCCCGCTCTGCTCTACCCGAACTGAAATTGTTGAAGCAGCTGTTTTCTGCAAGATTTATCGTGGCCTTTTCAGGCTGGGGGATAATGCAGAAAGAGAGAGGGGATAGGTGACCGCTAGAGAAAGCGATGCTTTGCGGGGAGTAGCTGAGTGCCTGGCAGCACATGGTGGGAGGAAGCAGCCCGAGAGATTTATGGCTGACTGGGAAACAACGACTGAAAGCTCTCCAAGTTCAGAGCCGAGAAGTCGGGTCTGCAACGGCCCGTCTCGTGGGACGTGAACGTAATGACTGGCACAGAGGTGAACTCTGCATCTGGCACCCTGGAAATCTATTGCCCCTGCAGGTCCCTGGAACAAGCCCCACGGTGCGGGTATTGAGATGTGATACAGCTTCAGCACCGCCAGCTCTGGCTGCTCTGAAGAGAGCGATAATACCTAGAAAGAAACCTGACGGGAGGAGGAAGGGAAAGAGGACAATAAGAAACCAAAGGAGAACTCAATGAGCGCACAAATGAGAGCTACGGCAAAGTAGCTGTGCAGGGAATGCAAGGGGATGCCCATTGAGGCAGATATTTGCCTTTATGAGGCAGCTGGGAAGGGCACTGAACCTCAAACAGACTTCCTGAACAAAGACTTTCTTATAAAGGTCTCTTTCAAGAGGCTGACTGGTACGAAATCTGCTCCGCCACGGGCGAGACGTGCCTTCGTGGTGCCTGCCGGAGACGGGAGGGCTGGAGGATCCCGGGCTTTTACAGCGATACAGGATCAGATAACGGCAGGCTGGCTCAGTGCAATTCTTAAAAGAAACTGTGACAAGATACTTATGATATGTCAGGATTTTAAGTTTTTCATCTAAGCAGCGGCATTCAACACAATATGCCAAGCAGGTAGTTTTTGGCAGCGCGGGGCAGCCGGGAGGTGAGTGCCGAGCAGAGAACGCACAAGATTTCTTTCACTGAGCGATAATTAGCTTGCAGCATATGGACGGCTTTATTCATCAAGATTACAGTCTCATTTTTTTACATAATTATTATTTTTAAAACCATATTATTTCAACATTCATGCTTCAATCTGTTAGCTAACATTTTCCAGCCTGAAAACAGCGCCCATCTATCATCCCTCTGGAAAGGCATCCTGTTTTCCTGATAAATAAGGAAAACAAAAATCCCACAATATTACGGGTGTTTCAGGTCTGACGGCAGGAACGGAGCACCCCGTGCCTTCTTCCCCAGCCCACACCACCCCCAGCCTCTAGAAGAAAAAGCCACAGACCCATCTGAAAACCGAGGGCTATGCTGAAGCAATCCCTGGTGCATTGCTGAATAATACAGATTTCATTCTTAAATAATGAATAAAGTCACTAACTATGGAATATGCAACCTGGAAGCATTGTTCACTTTGTTGATTTTATAGCTTTTTTAACTAAAGGGTATAGTTTCTCATTTAAGCAAGCCCTTAGCTATAAATATTCAATACTTTTCCCCCCAGTCCCTCAAATGGTCACCTCACCCGGATCACTGCAAGCAAAGTACTTCAGATTTACACTTAAGGAGAATAAGAAAGCAGCCTGAGGTAGCACAGAGCTGTGATAACCCACGAGACGGCCCCGAGGGCGAGGAGACCAGCCGGGGGGATGCACTTACTGGGAGCACACGGGGTGAGCAGCCTTCAGGCAGCCCGAGCATCGCACTGCGCGTCGCCGCCTCTCCTCGCACGCACCTCGCTCTCCGGTTGCATTGCTGTAATCACGCCATACGGTCGGCTTCTTTTTTTTAAGAATCTAGCACAAAGCCAACTTCTTAGAGACTTTTCTTTTCAACTAAGCGTAGACGAGCTTGGGAACGAGCTCGGGCTAACCCCGCCACGTCTGCAAAGCCCGGCACACGTGTACCCGCAGTTGTCTGCGATTCCTTAGGCTGTGGGAATTTGTACGGCACGAGCGTGGTTTAGGGGGTGCAGCTAGGGAAGCGAGGACAGCTGCTCTCAGCGAGCCGATCTGCTGACAAAAAGGAAGAAAAGAGGCAGACACAGGTCTTTAACGAGGCACTTCTAAATGATTTCCCAGGCAGAGCGCTGGCGCTAGCGCAGGGAGAGGAGCGGTCTCAGGACACCTTCTGAACTGCAGAAATTTATCTTGAGACCCCAACAGCATAAAGAGCAGCCAAGCAAAGCACAGCGCTTTCTCTCCACCAGAAAAGCAACCAAGCAGCAGGGTTTTCAAGTCACTTTGGAACTTCGCAGCCTTTCTAAGTGTAGGATTTTTGCTCAGGCACCATTCCCACATAAAACCCACTCGGATGGACTTTGCTGCTATTCCCACCCAGCTCCGGCATGGGCTGAGAGACGAGCAGCCGAGCAGCACATTGCTCAGGCAGGTGTACGCAGAAAGGCCATCGCCTTTGTTCACTCAAAAATGATGAAATTAGCTCACTGCCAACTAATTTAGAAGGGAATGTACCAGAAAACAGCCTGGCTTATTCCACCAAGAGAGCAATTATTGTTATTACTTTACAGACTGGATCCGGACCAGGGGATCAGCTGCTCCAAGGACAGCAGCCTGTACAAGGAACACGAAGATGATGCTGCGTGTGTAACTCAAGAAATCTACTCACAGGACATAACCCGAGCAGCCACAGGGGTGCAGAGCGGCCCTACCTCTAACAGTCCGGGGAAAGAAAGGTTAAATCATGGGGATGGAAGGAGAGAGCCTCATTCAACACCAGCTTTTTGCCTGGCCTGGCAGCTGATGCGCTGTGCAGCTCCTACCTGTGTTCTGCCACCAGCTCAAGCTTAAAGCATCCTTGAAATCAAGCCAGGGGTGCATTTCTGCAGCTGGAAGACAAGTCAGGAACACCACAGTTTCTCATTTAAGCGAGTGGCGTGGCAGCATTCATTAGCTCAGTGCATTTCCAGGAATCCCAAGCGTGGCAGGTGGCTGGTCCTCAGAGGCGGCGCTGAGCGGAGCAGGAGCCAGAGCTTCACGCCATCCGCAGACCCTGCCCACGTCACTCAACAGCATCGTGGGTGAGGAAAAGGGGCTAATTCCAGCTGTCACGTTTTTCAACCATAGCATGAAAAACACGTGAGTAGCAGTCGGCAGCGGTAGCTGTGTTATTAAGCATTTGCTGTTGCTGGGAGTTCAATTGATTTTTTGAAATAGGCCAAATGCTGCTCCGGGCTCTCAGGTAGGGTCACTGCCAAACTGCAGCGTTGCACAGCCCTGTGTGTTGGGACACGTCCCAGCGCTGCCAGAACTTGATTTTCATTTTGTAACGCTACCGCCCGAATCCTTACCAGCCCTGGGGAATCACGGAAAACTTCGACAAAAAGGGAACTGCCACCCAAAAGTGACGAGACTTCCTGGCACCAGCCTGAACAGCCCACAGGCTGCCCTGCTGCACTTCCCCATTCATGTATGACAACGTAAACAGAAGTAGACCCTACCAAAACAGAACTTTCTCCTTCCTACTTTCCCTTTCTACCACCAAGTACTTGAACTACCCAAAACACGAACCCCTTTGGCTGAGTGCAGGTTAGGCTATTGCAACAGCTCACGCCAGCCAGGGCTGTAAAAGGAAACAGAAGCCAGGAAACGGAGCTGCGCCCTGCTCTGTAAAGGAAGACGGAGCTACACGCTGCTCAAACACGTGGGAGCTGCTGCCCGGGCCTCCTCTTCAGCCCGGCGTGTGGGTTCCGTAATCGTTCTGACAAATTCAGTCCTCCCTGTAAGAGAGCTGCCAAGTCCTAGGACAAGAGCCCACGGCCAGCCCAGGGCCTGCACACCCAGGCCATATTTACACAAGGGTTAAGGATTAACCAAAGTCTGTCCAAGCACTGCTAGAGCAGTGTAATAAAACTACCACTTTAAATCAAAAGAAACAAACCAAAAGAACTGTAGGCTCCCTGAGTGCAAAGAGCTCAAAAGCACGATCCAAGTGCTCTGAAATAAAAGACTACGCTTAAAGAAAGCAGAGATACTGATTGAACGTGGGCAGTTTCCAGACTCAAAGGCCCTGGAAAATTATCGAAGGCGTCACAGCCAGAGAACAGGACAAGAGTTCAGTTTCCCCAGACCGGCCTGATGCAACTGAAGAAACTAAAGAGCAAGCTCTCCAAGCACTAACAAACTCCTTTTCTAGCATCATCCAATCCTCCTTCCTTAATATTTTAGCTTTCAAGAGCCTAGAGGCAGCCTGTTCTGAGCTTTTGCTCCCACTCATGCAGAAACTTCTTCGCATTACAGCCGGACAGCGCAGACCAGAACACGGCCTGCAGGATTTGGCTGGTGCAGCCCAACTCCTGCCAGAGGAGAGCAGAACAAAGCAACTCCAAAAGCTCAGAGAAAACCCCGCGCTTGCAATTGCAGTGGCAGCGATAGCTCCAGGAGGCACAACTGACTCTGAACTCCATCGGATCTCGGCGACAGCGCAGACAATGCAGGCTCCAGCAGCCGGATCTCTCTCGCTGGCAGTCAGTTCCCCATGATGAGGCTGAACCCGCTGGACCTACAAACGCAGCACACGCTCACCTCCTGCAGCGGCTCCAGCCCGCGTCCCAGCTGCAACTGCCCTCAACTCCTGCAGCCGCACAAGGCTGACACAGGAGGCCCTTCCTCAGCCTGGAAGGGGAGCATTTTGATCATCACATGCAAGAATTCAGGCAAAACCCTGAAAGCTCACGCTCCCATTAAGCGAACACGCTGCAGATGAATAAGTAACACACGTCCTGCCCAGATTTCTCTTTGCAAGAGCTCACCGCCCGCAGCCATACAAGCCGATATCTCATGCCCTGTCTGAAGCTAGCCCGGAGGGAAGAGCGCAGAAACGTGACAAGTGACAAGCAACAGCAAGGGGAGGTACTCGGTAGCTCCTCATCAGCATGCTGAGAGGCTCGTTTTCACAGGAACCAGCTCTCCTGGAAGAGAGCAGAGCTAAGCCACTGTTAACTGAAGCACCGGGATGGTGCCAGCACAAAGGCGAGCAACGTGCTTTTTATCACACGGAGTTTGTTTCCCCACTCAGTAGAAACACGACAGCAACGCAGCTACACCTTCCTTCTGAACCCTCCTTCGGACTCACCTGAAAGCCAGACATTTTATTAGGGGCCTTCCGCAGCATCCCCAGGACCCCAGGGGAACTATAGGAGATATAAAGACCAACACCTCCGAATTGCCAACCAAACTCGTGTACGGCCCCAGGGCTGCGCTCTGCTGCAACACAGCTTTGGCTCGTTGCTTCCTGCGGCCACACATCCACCCGCTGATAGCTCAGGCCACACACCTCCCGCGAAGGCCGCTCAATGGACTGATTGTGCGCCGAGCCGCGCGACGCAGGATCTGCTGGGCTGAGTTCTGCCTAATCTAATAAAATTGATATTCGAGAGCAGATTAACACCGAGTCGCCTACTTTATTCTAAATATCTGGCTTAAACAGCTAAGTATCCAATTCGATTTGTACACGAAGAGGCACTATTTGCAGAAAATCCCAAGGATCTATTTGTGGCGGATGTCTCATCCCTTCCTTGTGAGGAAACACACACGGTCCCTCCGGGTACCACCCAGGCCGCCCCTGAGCACACAGTAAGCTCCCAGTCCCAGTATCTCATCTTACTGGTCTGGAAGACCCACATGTGAACCAACCCTCTCTCATGTCACTTCCTCAGAACGTCGTCAGATGATTTCAGATGATCAGTTTTACACTTTTATCTTCTGAACACACTTTGCTAGGACAGAAAATCACCATGCCACCAATCCCTTTTACCTCTGTTTTTTTTTTTTTATCTGTTTTGTCCCTCAAACCCACACCACCTTCATCTGATTTTTTTGGTTCAGGTTTCGAATCGAGTCCTTCTAATTTCTGTCACTTTTTTTAAGCAAATACATCCAAGTGTAATACTCTGCAACCAGCAATTCTGTGAAACAAGCTACACAGCAGTAAGTACAGCTCCTGTCATCTTCAGGGAACGTGAATTTAAACGTGAAACCAGACAATCGCACCCTAAGTGCAGGGCTGAGACATTTCCCTTCGTGCTCAATGACTGCAAACTCCCCGTCAACTCACGAGTGTTCCCACGTCTGCACATGTATTACATTACCTTAGTAAGAACCAGAGGAAAGCAGCGTCACAGAGGGAAGCTGCTGGTGCTGGGACAGGGAGAGCAAAAGGCCACAATCCCGCTGGCCAGGATGCCCGTCCCACTTTCACCCCCGACTCACAGGGTGACGTGGGCTAAGGCCCAGTTCTCTACGTTGTGTGAACGCTGACCTACATCAGAGCCCCAGGCTCCGCAGGCGGTGGCGAAGCATTTGGAGCATCTATAGCAGAGGATGTTTCACGTGTGAATAGCAGTCCTATAATTACAGAAATTTAGAATGACTTACAGCTCGTAATGGTAGGAATTCATAAAGCAACTTGGGAATAGTCCCACTGCAGCAGTTAACTACTGCTTTATGGCCCCTGTGAATTAGGGCGCTGGCTAAATCAGACAAACCAATTCCTAAATTCTCTGGGTACGTTCATCTTTTAAGACTTAGTCACAGCAAAGTTCTCCGCCATCTTCCTTTGCAACTCTTTGAAATCCCCATGCAGAAAGCATTTCCATTCTCACAAAATTCTGCGAACTGCAGCGTTCTGCTGCATCCCCTGGGCCACCCACAGCCCAGAGGCTCACAAAAGCACCCACAGCTACTGTGCTGGAAAACAGCAGTGCCACAACGGTCACATCTTGCAGCAGAGACCGACAGCGTTATGAACCTTACGTCACAGGCTGCCAATTTTGACAGGTTTTATTATTTTATAGCGAGTATTGTGATGCATGGAGTTTTCTCACAGACCTTACTACTGCGTACAAGTTTTGTTTTTTTTAAGGGCAAGTTACTTTCTAGCGCCTTTATAAAAAAGCAATATCCAAGACCCAAAACAAAGACATCCAAGTCCCTGTGTTCTAAATATTTGAAGGCTTTTATTGAAACTAATTCACCAACTTCACTGCTTGCAAGGAGGAACGCTCCTAAGCAGGACTGGTGTGTGATAGCTATCTCAGCCCAACAGCCCACACTATGGAGCAGCAGTCTGATGCCACTAATCCTATAGGTTCCTATCCCAAAATCCATCTGTACCAAAGGGAATCTTCCCTTTGATTCTAATGAACATTGGCTCAGGCATCTAATCATTAATCTGCTTGTGCAGGATTAGTTTGACCATTCAAAACAACACGCAGAGACAGATTCTGCCCCAAAGCTGCACCCTCACCTCGATGGGTGTAGCTGTAAGCGCACTGATGTTACTGCAGACTCGCTCCAACCCAGCTCAACAGGATTTGGTTCATTACAGTCAAACCATCATAAGCTGAACATCTGTGGGAAGCAGATTTTCTGTCCCTGCTGTTCTGTGAGGAGCTACAGACAGAGAGCAGGAGGGCGTCTGACCTCCATATGCCTTCCGCGTGCGCTCGCATCTCATTCCACAACGAGCGCACTGAATATTAAGGATTAACTATATCAAATCCTGCTAAGAGCATCTAATGATTAAGACAATTAAAACCGGACTCCCAGTCGTCTCTAGATGTCACCTGTAAAGCTGATTAAATCAAGATTGATTCAGTGCCCTTCTGCGTTGCTTGGAATGCATCAGATCACTTCTCCTTGGGAAAGGAAAGCTGCCAAAGGTCCGTTCCCTCCAAAAGAGGGGAAACAGAATGGAGAAGGGGGAACACCACCACCAGAACAAAACAAAAAGAAAAAAAAACACAGCTAGAAAACCCAGAACAAAACCTATTTCCACTTGCAGGATGACAGAGTAGCTCGTGAAAGGGATGTGTGAACTGAATGCAGGTCCTATGCAAATAGTCAAGTAGTCGATCCACAACCATGGCAGAAAACATTTGGGTTTTGGATACGCAACGGGCATTAGAAGCAAATATGCAGAGTCTCACAAAAGCGTCAGTGTCCGTGATGAAGCGGGTTTAAACAGAGCTGTGTGACTGACACGCAGGCCATTGCAAACCCCCTGTGTTAGTGATAGGAAGGGAGGCAGAAAATGAGTGTGCTCAGCTGCAATGATCCCTTTGCAAAGCTTCTCCAGCCGGGCCGTGCAGCTCCGCGCTGGTCAGGAGGCTCCGAGGTTTCCTGCTGCTCCCCAGCAGTTGCGGGCTGCTGGTGGGGGAAACACAGCATCACACGCTTCACAGGGATAAACCTTACTGGGGAAGTGGGACAGAAGCCGCACTGACTGGGAAATAATGTACTATGAAGCTTTGGCCCCTTCCTGCACTGCAGACGCCTGCACTAAGCTATAAATTACACCATTTATAAGAAGGCAACGTTATAGAAGCACTCCATAACCAAATCTCTATCACCATTCCAAACTCACTTTGCAGCAACCCATTTCTCAGTCCTAAATTAACAAGCCATTAACACTCATTAGCTTCTCTTAACACTCATTAGTTTCTCTTCCGTGCAGCCCCTGAAAACACACTTGTTTTCCTCAGGTATCTGATGACTCCTTGAGCAGACTGCCCGTGTGTCGTGGGTGCTGTGCCGTTACTACTAGCTGCTAAACAACCTGTTGATGCTGCAGCAGTCAGAGGCATCTGATTTTAAGGCACACTCCTTGACACGTTGCCCTCCCAGTTCCCCTGGGGATTAAGGCTGCTGTGGGCACTACAGCACAGGCCCACTAAGATAAAGCAAGGCCTAATCAAGCCTTACAGGCACCACGCTGCATTTTCAGCGGTGATTGCTGACCCAACTCGAGGAACAGCCGTTCGTGCTCGCAGCCTGGATTTAATTGAGGGCTCGGATGAGAGCTGACACTGCTGATCACGCCGTGAGGCCCGAGGCAAAGTGGCAAAAACAAACGTTTGCTAGAAATAATAGCAGCCTCCGGCCCTGTGGTGTGGGGTCTTTTCTCTCAATTTGCCAGCGTACAACACCCCAAGTTAATATTAATAAAGAACCACAAAGCCTTTGAATAGACAAGAATTAGCTCCTTATGTCTGTGCCAGTCAATCTGCCGCTCCGGACACCACAGTCCCATTTCTTTTGTTTCAGACAAAACAGTAGTTTAGTGTCTCTCATATTTATTTGAGTGAGAATTGATAGATCAGTACAAGGGCAGGCAGCCTCAGCGCCCTGCCTTGCAGCTTAATAAAAAAGCCTACACTAAAGCAGTGCCAAGCCATCAGCAATTACCTAAGAATAACCTGTCCAAGCTTCCTCTTATCACCTAGGTGTGAATTCCTCATTCAAGGACACCTTCCCTTTCTGTTTTATTGCAAAATAAACCTTGAGGCGACAGAAATGACTTCTTATTGCTAAGCCTCCAGACAATTTACTCCAACGAAAGCCTGAGAAACTTTAGGGGCAAACAACTGATTTCCAAGTCAATTTACCAGGACGTTGCTATTAATCCTGTTGCAGATGAATGAAAACATTCAGCTAAGGTTTCCCACTGAGGAAGGTAGCAGCAAGGCAGGAATCCTACGGAGGAGCTAAGGTGGGGATGAGATTTACCCTCCTTTGGCAGAATTCATGCAAGTGTAGCTTGTTAAAGATGATGGGGTCTAGATTTATGTGAATAAACTTTTCCATATAGAATTGCTGAGCCTCTGAAACCAGGATCAGCCCTCATAAGACAGCTGCGCCTCTAGAAAACAAATCGGAAGACAAAGAACTTTTCACCCCTCTCCCAGAAGCCTCAAACCATGATCCAACCTTGATTTAAAAAAAAAGCCATCTGGTTTTCATAGGAACCCCCTTATTTTGAAGAGGTGGGATGGAGCCCACGCTGTGCTGGCTGTCCATCCCTTTCTGTCGGCCTCTCCTTCTGCGATGTGAGGGGTGATGGATCACATTCAGGTTGGGGCATCGGCTCTAAACCCCCCAAACCTCTGATCACACGCCCCACCTAGAGCAAGCTCTACAACTGCAACCAGCAACTTCATCAGAAAACCCACCCCACTACTGCCCGAATAAAGGGAAGCTCACCTCATCGCAGCAGCGACTACAGTAGGACATAACCAGCCCCAGCTGATTAGGCACCTGAAGCCATGAGCAACTGACTGCCCCGATAACCAGCACGGCTCAGGCTTACAGAACCTCATTGCAACTTACTTAGTTTAACTAGCCTGCCTAGTTGTCTAGTTGTCTAGTGCTCTTTAACTGCAGCCTGCTTTGCTTTTATTTTTAGTGGGCAAAAGCATCATACAGTGTTTACAAAGTAAGATGTCAAGCCAACAAATACTAACAGTTCTGAGCATTTGTTTCTCATCAGAAGTAACGGTAATTCTGTAGTGTAACAATCAAAACACAGTTTGTAAGCAATAACACTGAAAAACAGTTTTGACACCCCCAGACACGCCCAAAAATGATATTTGGGTCACAGATATTCGCATCTGCCCATTCACCAAGACAGGATTAATCTGTAAAAGTCAGGATCTAGGCTGGGTTCAGACAGGACGCATTTAAATCTTGCAGAAAATGAAACGTTCGGGTTTTTCTGCCTCTGTCAGAGATGTCCCAGTGCTGACCAGCACTGTCTGCATAAGCTAATTATTTTTTTTCCACCCCCTACCTTTTTTTCCAGTGTTCTTTAACTGCATAAGAGATTTAAGAATGTTAAAAAGCATTGTGAGCTGAGTGCCAGAACCAGCTGATGGGTTAACGCAGCATAAAAAGGAAAGATTTCCTTCTCTAAGTTACTCCAGTGTTGCTCTGAGCAGAAGAAAACACGCTGAAATGTGAACACTTCCCTTCCCAGCAGCTTCACCTGCTCCGCCAGCTGGGAGGGCTGTGGGGACCCATTCGTCACAGCTCCTACTCTCTCTCCACCTCGCAGCTCCAGGCAAAAGCAGACTTTTCCAGGAGGGGAGCAAAGATATATGAGCTTTTTAATAAACGAGAAATCCCAACGCTATGTTGAGCCCTTTACAGTGACCCCCAAAGGTGTGAAGATTTGCACAGAAACTTCTCGTGCACGCAGGGCTGAGGGTAGTAACTTACTTCAGCTGAAGCATGGGAAATAAGCCAATGCATCTGCGGGAAATCTTCTCCTGAGGCAGCTAGAGATGAATTTTCAGTCTGGTTTTAAGGAAAAGAGTCACCACAAAGAAGCAAAACTTATTCTTTCCATTGTTCAGCCTTACATAAGAGAAAGGGAGGGGGACAGTCAGCATGGCTGCTGCTCCTTCAACCCCATGTTTTCCAGCAATCCGTGCCAGGTGCTTCTCTCCCACTGACTTTAGTGGAAATACCCATTCAGCTCTGCCTTGCACCAAAAAAAAAATAAGAAATGCTCACACCTGCCACCAGCCAGCACACCCAACGCAAATAGCACCACAAAAAGCTCTCCTACCTCATGGGAGTTTAAAAGTGCCGGGTCAGGTAGGAGACAATTTCCACACTGAGGAAGCTCTAAGAGACGAGCCGTGAGCTGATAAGAAACTGGAGATTCTGAATAATAGTTTCCAGGACAAAACTCAAATACACTGAGCCAATGTTTTCCCACATGCTACGACTATACACATATACATATTACATCAGATGTGAGTTGCCATGGAAGGGTTTAACAAGGTACATCTCCACTGCCTGGAAAAGAGAGAGAAGAGATGGATGAGAGGCCCTTGACTTTCTACAAAAGAATATGAACGGAGTACTAGGGGAAAGAGAAAGAAGAAATCAAAGCATCTTCATGTATTCCCCAGGAAGAATAAAAGAAAGTACATAGCACTTCTGCAGACAAGACTGCTCAGCTTGTGGAAAGGTAGGAGTAAGAAGAGGTGAAGCTTGGTCTACCAAACACCTAAGAACATGGAAAAGTCCCTCTTGGCATGCGTTGCTGGCAAAAAGCAGGTAAACATAGAGCCAACACAGGACGTCAGAAAAATCCAGTACCCTCTGGAGTTTGCCAGCCTCTGGCATCAGGCAAACCCTGACAGACCCCAGGATGTGCTCTCTACGTGGGGAAATCACTCACAGATGTCATGCAAGTGTTCAAGGGCTGCAGACCTGCAGATGTAGCAGCCCTCAGGCTGCCACAGTTACCTCCTCCTGAGGATGCTGGCTTATCAGTACTGCCGGGAATTAGCTGCAGCAAGGCACTGAGAGGCCAAAAGGCTGCCACCCGTAACGCAAAGCAACCTAAAGCTAACAGCGCTTTCACTTCTCACAGAAATAACTGCTACAGCTGGCAGCTGTGGCTGAAAAAGACAAAGAAATGAGGCAAGTATAGATCGCAAACCTGCATGCGATGAAAAAATGAAACTGTCTTATCACAGCTAAGTCTTGAACAGTTTGAGCTTCTTCTCTGTTACATTAAAGCTTCATTTCCCAGAACAGGGCATCACGCACCAATGAAACGCATGTTCCTGGAATTTGCATTCAAATGTGTTTTGAATATTTGCAGGCCAGCAAAACAACAGTGCGAGGACAGGGCAGAGCTCCATCACCTCATTGTGGCCCAGACCTGATTAATCCCAGGAAGGGTAATGAAAACCAATCTTCCAGGCCATCTACCACCAGATTCTTTGGCTGCAGCGATCCTTGAAGTTTAAGTCAGTGCCTGCTATGGTTAGGATTTTAGCGATGAGGACACGTGGCTCTAAAAGAGAAAGAGATCATTTTAACAGAAAAAAAAAAAAGAATATTTTTCTTTCAGGGTTGCCCCTACCAAAAGCTGATTCCTGTTCCTCTCTGTGCTGTGGCTGGGCCCCACAGCCAACACAGATGCTGCCACCCTCAAAGACAAGCGAGCAGACAAATCAACAAGATTTTGGGGTGTACCCTTCTCTCACCAGTTTAGAGTTTTGTCGGAAAGGAGAGGAGCAGGAAGCAGCAAGGCGCCTGCCAGGCCTTTGGAGAGATCTGCAGGAGGAAAAGTGGTTACAGGCCGGGCGCACACACAGCAGGAGCTCTTGGGAAGGATGTAAAAGCTGGAAGATGATGCTAGGGCGTGACACCAGGATGAAGCTACAAGTCCTGTCACAGCACACACTATGTTAACAGCCCCACCGTGCTCTGTTCTCACCTTCCAGGTGGGAACGGCTCCGCGCGGTGACTTCTGGCAGCTCAGCAGCTCCTGCAGAGCCCCCACACACCATGCCAAGGGGCACAGGACCAACCACCACTCCTACATCACTAGCAGCGTGCCTCAAGAGCTACAGACCACCACCACACCCTCCTTCCTGACACTTCTTTCTCCATACCCCCAATTTTTCCAGGAATACATATACATGTATATATTTTAAAGAACGTCTCATGCTAGGTCAATCGGTTTAGGTCTGGATTTTGCCTGCACTTGGCTGCCTTGCTGAATGTCTGCCATGCTGATGGATGGGCGTAGCTGAACAAGGCACAAAGAAGCTGCAGGGAACAAGTGCTGCATTCAGCCTAACGGCTCATCAGACCCCAGCGCTGCTCTGTGACAACTCTCACTGCAACACACGCGCTGTGCTCACTGGGATGCCTCTGTGCAAATCAGAATGGAAAGACAGGCCTGGGATCTGTTCCCTCAGCTTTTCTTGTGATAAAAATCAACTGAAGTTAACTCCACAACACACATGCAATTATAAATTTGGCATAAAGTGCCTTGAGAGATTCGCTAGTGGTAGCTAAATAGCCACAGTTTATTTCTCAATCACAGCTAGGTTCTAAGAGGGGGAAAAAAAGAAAAAACACGGGAATGGATCTGGGGAACAACTTCAGAATAAACAGATAAGCCTTATCCTAAGTTTCCTTTGTCAGTTTGAGCTTTCCCCTAGCAAACAGAGGTAAGGAGCTTTTATTATCTTTGATTTGGATGCTAAATTAAGAAATAACTCTAATGTTAAAAAACACTAGGACCAAGTCCCCAGCTGAGAAAAAATGGTGATGCTCCTTTCCTTATAACACTGTATTACACAACAGGATCTGGAATTCAACGCATGATCTCATGTGGTGACTGGCCCCTCAATCAGGTCTTTGCAGTACATGCTAAAACAAGTTTAAAAAACTACGTGTTTTTTTTGTTTGTTTAAAATAAACAGAACAGGAGATGATGTATGCCCTTATCTGTCACTGAAAGAAGAGGAAGCTCAGCTGAAGAAATCCACAAGCAATGGAGAGCCCTTGACATGTATTAACAAAGCACAGCCAAGGCTGCTCAGCAGTGAGCAGGATCTTCGCATGGAAGTCCTCTGCAGAGGTCGTGCCTGAACCAGAGCTCTCAATGGAGGGCGTTCGTGGGACAAGCACGTGTCCCGTCACAAAAGAAAGTTAATAGAGGTGGGATATTTTTGTTTGTTTGAATAACTAATGCTTCTGCATTACTCAAAAGAGACAGCACTGTGTGGTGACCCGCACTTTGGCGATATCATTACCGCAGACTAGTTTGTCATAGCATACTAAAGCAAATATTGCCTAGTATTGTCCCACGTAACAACAGCTTTTCTGCTTCTGCCAAGGGTTATGTATTTTGGGGATTGAAACAACCAGCAAAGTTACCATGGATGGGGCAGTGGTCTGAATTATTGTGGGACAAGAGCATGTGAGCGATCTCACACGGACGCCAGCAACTTTCTCAAAAGGAAAGGTTCCAGTGTAATATACCAAATGTACAAGTACCTCTTCCTGATGTTCTGCCCCCAGAACTAAAAGGAAAGACAACCCCCAAGTGATATGAAAATTCTTACACACAAAACTTGCACTTTGAACGTTTGCTAAAATGTACCTAATAAAAAAAGCAACCCAGCAGTCAAAGAAGCCAGAAAGAGTGCTAAACAAAATGTACTACCAACTCTTTTGAAGTTAGTTATGCTGCACAATGGCAGTCTGTATAGCTTAGGTATACACTGGATACAGATAAGTGGATAGAGAAGCACGTGTATGCATGTCTAGGTAAATCATTATCCTCACATCCCTGTGCTTCAAATGATTCTGTTGAAACAAAGGCATTCATGTGAGATAATTAGCAGAGGACAAATTACCTTAACTGCCTGGTTCTCATTCATGCATTGTCACAGGCCAGAAGCAATAGTTATAGGACAGTGTCTAAGAAGGTCATGCATGAGGCTTCTGTTTGCCTAATTATTACCAGCTCCTCGTTAACGTATGTAGAGGCACGCATACACAGTGCCCTCTGAATGTCTTGCAGTTGTATGGAGAGCACACCACAGCACAATGTCTTGTGAGCGGCTAAAAACCACTGTCAGCTAAATCTGCCTAAACTTGGGCCGGGGGTTATGCATCTTAGGAATCCCATGGTTCTGGACAGGTCCAGTCACTAGAGCAATTACACACATATACACACAAGCACGACAGGAGGCAGTTACCTCGGTCAGCTCTAAACACCAGAGGATCCATCCATCTCACCCACTCCACAACTTGCCCATTTTGCACATCAGGTAGGAGAGAGAGGCCCCAGGCACTTGATTTGATCCACACTCAAGATCTTACAAAACAAGGAATTTCACTTCCTATTGAACACTGGCACCGCTGGGCCTTTGCCTTTAAATCTGGTCATAACCTGGGTCAGCTCATGCCAGGCTGGATCGAGTCCTTACCTTCTTTTGAACTAGTGGTGACAGCAGCTGCAGTCGTCCCCGATGCTCGTCCCACAGGGCTGGAGTGCTTCCCTGCCCTGCCAGGGATTTTAAGTCCACTTGGCTTCAACATATTTGCTGCCTCCTGTATGTCAGATTAGTATCTCCAGGGTTTCAAATGCTGTCCTGGTATTACTGTTCAGGCTTCTCGATGGTGGACTTTCTCTTCCATCGTCACAGACCTGGGGGAAAAGAGAATAAAGAAATCAGAGAACGTGTGGGAGAGTATCAAATAGGCTTCCAGAAAACTGTGCAGCTCTGGTCACATCCCTGTGAGAATCAGGCAAGTGAGCTGAGTTTTTTTTTTTTTTTTAATCCAAAGGGTGATCATTTCCTCTGTCTCCCACTTTAACATTGTGTTCTTAACCTTGCTGTCCCACTTTAACCCTGAAGACACAGATCAAAGTGGAAACCTCACAGAACCACTACGTAAGTATTTAAATTCTGCTTAGGATTCAAGTGACTAAAATCATTGATTTGTTTTAGATTCTAGAGTCTCATCCACTAGCCAAGAGCTTGTTCTGCTGCTCTGTGAAGGCAGCATCAGAGCCTTCAAAGGCACCTTACAACTCTTTGGCACTAGACCTTTGTTGCATGGTCACCGTTTTCACAAAACTTCAGGACAGCCTTCCCAAATTAACAGGAGGAAGAGGGAAGAGGCCAGTGTTCATGACTGGGCTTTCATCTCCTTTCACTAATGATAAACGTAAAACCTTGTTACACAAAGTAAGGATTTAGAAAACAAGCATTTCCCTCTGCCATTCCCTTCCTGGTAAGCAAATGGAATAAAACCGCAAAATGCACATAGCATGAACAAGCACACAACTCCTCAAGCAAAAAGTTGGGTGGTGAAAAAAAATAAATAAATAAAGGAAATGACTATGCTGCTAAAAATAAAAAATAATAATAATAAAAAAAAGCATTCCTAAAAAGGATAAAGAAAAACAATCACAAAATTGAGCAAAAAGGAAGCTAAGGTTCCCTGACTAAGCAGGCTGAGACATGGACAGAAGAAAGTGGCACAGAAAAGTGAGCTGGGGCAGCATCAGAAGCAAAGGGAATTGCTAGGAGAGAGCACAGAGAGCAGCCCAAAGGCTGGCGACACCCAGGCCTCCCTCCTAGGCCAAGGAAGGGGGCAGACCCATGCATGCAGCTTCTGAGAGAAAACTGACATAGCAAGGACTTGCAGATGCTGTGAGAGGGGACTGCAATAGCAGGGCCAGGAAGTGATTAAGGCATGAGTAAGGATCTCAGGGCAGGCCGGTGCAAGAGAGGGGGAGCTGGCAGGGCTCCAGGGTAAGCTGCAGGCAGACACAGGGGAGGAGAAACCACAAGGAGAACTCCAAAACTATTCCTGAGTGCTCACAAAACCGAGACACCGGAGTGTTTCAGCAATAACAGTCATCTAGCAGCAGCTTGAAGAGACAAAGAAGGAGCAGACAGACCAGGGAGGGAGCCCGTGTGAAAACCCAAGGGATCAGGCCCCATCTCTTCCCTACGCTCCCCATTATGGGTGTTCAAAACCTGGGGCAGCTTCAGGACTGCAACAACTTGGGAATATTCAGCCTACACAGCAGTCAGGGCTGCTTGGATGCTGAGAGGATCCAAACAGATCAGAAACAATGGCCAAGAGCAGCAGCTTGTGTGAAGGAAGGCAGAAAGCAGCCTGCCTGCAACTGAGCCAGCCAGGCCCAGGCACTGCCACAAAGCTGCACACGAGGCTGCCTGCAGTCCCCAGCTCTATTTAGTATGAAACAGGGAGAATAATAAGTAACAGAACCTGGAGGTGAGAAGCTCTGATTGTTATATGAAGGGTGATGTGCTCTACCAAGGGATCTCGCCCACCTCCACCACCTCTGACTGAACGTGTTGCTCTCTTCACAACAGCCTCGCACCGCTGGTTTTACCCATCTCGTTGCCTCATAACCTTCCAGTTACGGGGCTCGAAGCTGTGTTCAGATTAAGAAGACTAGGGATGCTGCATCTCCCACATAAAACTAGTGGCTAGTTGAATCCACAGCCAGGAATATGGATGGAGAGAGGATAAGAGAACGTGGGGGAAAGATAAAACAGATGCAGGGAAGAAATTTATTCAGGAAAGCGAGACAGGAAAGAAGAAAGTCTTACAATTTTTCCAGCCTTTTAGAGAAAGAGCCTTAATACATTAGTTTTGCAGCACACAAACTTTAGGGAGACAGTGAATTTAGCCTGTTCCTCTGTTACACTCCTTTCCTATGAAGAGACGGGAACTTGATTCAGTTCATTCTCCCTCCATCCGTCATTATCCCCGACGTCCCTGATTATCCCAGCTGGCCACACAAGTCACCGGATATTGTTCTGCTTCTTCTCAGGATGACTGGATTTTATTTTTATGCAAGGGGGAGAGAAATAAGAGGAAGTGCATTCCCACGGCATGAAAAATTCTGCCAGAAACATTTATGCAAACACATTTGCTTTCAACACACTGATGCTGAAAAACAAATGAACTCCACAGGCTGCTAATTACACCACCCTCCGAGCAGAGAGCTTCTTTTATTCCACCATACAATCGCCATGACAGTGCACTGTACTCACTAGGGGCTCCGTGCCACACACCAAATTCAAGGAGAATCTGAAGTGCCAGCCTGCATCGCACCCAAATACCCTGGGCCTGGTTATGCTCAATGCCTGTCGCTCCAGACACAAGACTGTCAGTTCATAGGAGTCTGATATGGGTTAAATGTGGGTTAACTTACACATCTAAAAGGTTTCCTTCCAATCTCCAGTAGCTGTAGCCAGGAAACAGAGTGTATATAGGGTATGAGGTATACCTGCACACTCACATTATCACACAGGGAAGTGAGGATGGACATTTGCTAGTCTACACACACTGCTATGGACAGATATTCCCTCTCTGGCCCTAGTTCACCACATACACACTTCTACATACAAATATATGAGCAGATTTTCAGGAAGCTATGAAATCCGGGCATGGGGCTCTTCCAAATTATGCCATTAGCTCATCTTCACCACCCAGGGCAGCACTGCCCCTGGCCAGACAAGTCCCATGCTAGCTCCCAAGCACGCAGTGCGGCTTTCGGGCTGCAGAAATATCCTAGGCCTGGGATGTAGGCCAGTACCTCCACAGGGCACTGTCCTGCTCCATTAGAGACAACAACTTGCTCTGAGCTCCTGGATTATATCCGCAGCATCCCACCAGGCTCTGTTAACAGCATCCTGAAAGATCTGCCTGCAGCAGCAGATGCTGAGCACACACAAATGCAGTGCTGCATGTGACATAGCAACGAGCCATCTTTTCTTCCCTATTCCTTACATTACCTACAGAAGCTGTAAGTTCACCGTTCCAATATAACTTCATGGAAATGCAATTTTCTCCTGACACAAGGTTAAAAAAAAAAAAAAAAAAGCCAACTGTTCCTGTGGATACTCCGGGGCCATCAGCTCAGCTTATTCTGTTTTTCTTCATCCTCTTTGAAGATGAGGAGGACTACAAAGATCTTCTAGATCTGTGCTAGATTCTTCCTGCAATCTTTTCATACCAGGATGAATGGCTCTGTGTGTTCCCACAACCAAGAAAAACATCCCAGGAATGCACAATATGAAAGCCTGCTTCAAATGACCAAAACATTCTGTTCTCCATCTTTTCATCAGCAAAGGGGACAGCCAAATCTGAGTCACCTAGGCTCAGATTCAAAATGGAGAACAGCTCTCAGCTAAGTACATAAAAACCTCAAGAAAATACCTTTCACAAAAAGTAATATATCTAGATACATAAAATCTCCAAAAAAAAAAAAAAAAAAAAAAACTGGCCAGCATCAGGACAGCACACAAAACCAGAAAAGCAATTGGAGGTTCTCAGACATCAAATATTCCTCAGCTGGGGCTGGGGAATAACAACAGGGGTTGGAAGCAAAAGCCTTTGTCAGTTTTGGCAACACAATTTGTCCATAATTTCTCTCCTTCATCTATCCCTCCTATCCTCAACAAGACACATGGATATTTCCTTGCCACATGCAATACCATCCAACTCAAGATGGGAAACCCAACAAAGCACGCCCCCAAATTCAATACAGTCCCTAGAAGGAAACGCTCATGGTTATATGACAGCCTAAGGATCTGTTCACCTCGCCATATTGAATGAAACAACTGCAAAATGCAGGAACGGGTTCCCAGACACCAGACTGAGTTGGCCTGAATCCCATCCTGTGCCTGGTGCTTCCTTCTGGATGGAATCAGATGCAAGGAGTGCTTACCCAACATGAAACCCTAGGCAAGGCACTGGGACTTTGTTCTGAATGCACACGTGGAGTTCAGACTGGCTGTACCTGAGCACTGCTGAAATAGATGAGCGTTTACAACACTTCATAGAGAAATATGGAGTTGTTTTTTTAATTAAATATATGGCCAAAAGCCTAAGTACTAAAATATACTATTCTAATTTTATAAATTCATAAAATTTATTTTCTTGCATGTGGATTTAAATTTGCAGTCAGTCACGCAGGCATCTTTTCAGGACCAGGACCCATAAAAAAGATGAAGTACCTAGTTAGCAGACTAAAGGAAAGCAAGGTCGTTGCATTGCATGGAGGGTTAATGGTATGCAAAGGCAATGCAGAGCAGCAGTAAAACACTTTTGCATAAAAACAATCTTGACTCATGCTCAATCTTGAATCAGTGTTTTAAAAGACAGCTATTTGGACAGAAAAAGCCTTGCACAATAACCTCTTCCTGTTTTTACCTACTCCCATCTAAGATAATATTTTGTGATGCAATTGTTTGTGCCATCATTTAATTAAGCCAGCTTTCCTCACATGCACGCTGAGGATGAGGAACACCAGGCTTTCCACATGCAGCCCTATGGGAGCAGGTCTGCAAGTAGAGAGAACGCAAGAAGAGTTCCAGCCATTTCCAGGGCTACTATAAAGTGATGGGGTGGCGTGGCTGAATTTGCAGAGAGACTTACATTAAGAACAAAGACAAAGATTGGAAAGTCCGGGAATTCTGTCCGCAGCTGCTCTGACAATGCAATAACAGCGACTCCATATGGAGAAATGGAAACTCTATTTTATGATTACAATGTAAATCCTCATCTTCTACAGGAAGGAAAACCAATCCCACATGCTGCCACACAACGCGTAGCTGAGTCCAACAACACTTTGGTTTGGACGCCTCCTTTGCTTGTATACTCAGGAGAGTTAAACAAACGCAGGGACCTAATTTTCCACCCATGTTCTGGCTTAGCATTTCAAAAAGAGTACAAAGCCTTCAGCATGTTTCTGGGTTTGATCACAGCATTACTGGTTGCAGAAACCTTCAGCAACAGCCACTGTGAATGTTGAAAACTCTATCCAGAGCCCAACATAGCCCTGAAAACCAATTGCTGGAGACAGATTGGGTCTGCTGATAAGTGGAGGAGCTCTTCATGCACTCCAACAATACGCACACAAGATAAAGGCAAAAAGCTTTCAGCGTCAGCTTGCATTCATTTATTAGACCTTATAAAAGAAACCTCTACTGGCCTAAAGGCACTGGTATCTTACATTAAGTTATATAAAGTTATTTCGTTTCTTGTTTCTGAGCTTTTTGGTTGCATCCATTTCATGTTCTCATGCTTTTCTGCACGCCGTTCCCGCGAGAAAAGTGAGATTCTCATGTAACAAAGCTCAAGCTCCTAGAGTTGTTACTCAAGGGCACGTTACTGCCCAGACCGTATGCCACAGGCAAGTACGGGTTCAGATTTGGTGCCCTAGGCTCACGACCCTGACAGCACTGGCCAGGCTGGGGATTTAAGAAGAGAATTTTGCCTTGAAAGCAAGATCCAAAGGGCAGACTTTAACCATTCACTCTTCTGCAAAAAGGACAGGAAATGAATCCAGTCACCATAAAGATGATGATCTGATAAAGCCAAAGTGCAGCTTTGCTAGTAGGGAAAAAGCTTATGCTGAGAAGAAAGGGCAATTTTTATCTTTTAATTCCTTAAGATGTTCCATCTGATCCAAGGTAATCATCCCATCCCTTCTCACTTCCCTGATTAGTTACTCTTCTGAAAAGCAATCAGAAAACCATTTCGGAAGCACGTCAGATTAGGATTAAATCCTTTCATTTAATTGAAGCACCGAGGAAATAAGAGACCCTCGTTCTTAATTAAGGTCAGACTCCTCTCCCAAGAAAACATTTTCTTCTCCCTTAGAGGAAACAGGCAGGGTACTTCAGGAACAAAATCAGCGCACTGCCGTCAGTTACATACCAGGAAAAGCCAAGGGATCCTGGTACCTCTGCCAGCCATCAGTTTTTCTGCTTACAGTTTAAGAACTCACGGAGGTTCCTTATCCAGAAAGCTCTGCTGTTCCTACACAGTTTCCCTTACATCTCCCAAAGATTAACCTCTAAAAAATCCTGTGTTGAGTTTTCTTCCTCACTCAGATTTTATAATAATTTGCACAGAATGCAAAGGGGAAGCCTAGAGGCCTTTTATTTAAAGCCTTAAAACCGGTTCTAACCATTAGGACAGACTCATCCTATGATTTAGGTATAAAACAAAGGCTATTAAAGGAAGAACATACAAAAGCACCCCACTGAAAAGCCACAATGTATAACCTGAGGCAAAGTGGGAGAAAACAAAGGACGTCGAAGGAAGGCATCCTAAACAAAGTGGGGAGTAATTATGGGCTTGCTGATGAGCTCACACTCCCCACGCTGGCAAAACGCCTCCTGAAGAGTGATACTGTAGATAGCGACAATTCTGTGCTAATTGCAGAGCAAAACTATCCCTGATTTATGGGAAAAATCCCAGGGAAGGGCTTGGAACTAAATGGGTGTCTGCTCCCTGGCATCACGCCCTGGAGGCAGGGGACAGCGTCCCTGCGGAAATAAACAGGGGCACGACACCAAAACTGCACAGCTCCCGTGGGAAGGGAACAGAAGAGACATGGAGATTTCAGAACCGTTACCCTCCAAGGACGGACTTGCTAACAGACCCATTCAGATTTGGTCCAGCGCCTACTCTACTTGATGGAAAGGTTCCTGTGCAATCCGAGGGGCTTCATCAAAATCCAGGTTCTCTATGCACAGGCAGTGGTCGTTACCTTACATAAGCAGTGTCTGGGAGATTAAAAAAAAAGACAAAACCAGAGGAGCAGACAGAGCAAGAAAGGCACTGACACGTGATAAACATATTCCATTATAATGGCTTGGTATTTTACAACCGGAGAAACCATTTCTGCAATTAAATACGAGCCCTACTGTAACTCAGCCCTGCCACGCACCCTTCGCGAAGCTGCAGAAGGAGCTGAACTTTTGGAATTTCCTGGCTGTTGAGTCCTTGATTTAATGCAGCATTAAAGTTCCCCCTGGCACTTCATCTGTTATTCACAGGAACTCAGCTTTACACACAGAGTTTGATTTGTGCACTTCGGTAATCTAACCTCTGCCCAGGACTTTGATTATGAAACAAACCCAGGACCAGGACTCTCCCTCCCTGATTTCTCCCCCTTTTTTACGACCTGCACCTGCAAGCAAGGCTTTTTTTTTTTTTGCAGGCCAGCCCTGGTTTGTACAGTGCAACGGGAAGGCTGGCACAACAAAGAGCTGAAAATAGAAAGCAGCTAGTCTTGCTAGGTCCTTCTTTTTCTGTGCACACTGAAGTTCTTTGAAACTAGAAATTTTGTTTTCCTTTTCATCGTGGTGTTATGACAGCCTGTCTGATGGCAGCGTAGCTGTACCAGCTTTGACCAAATTATCGGCAAGTTTAAAGAAAACAGAGAAAACAGGAGCAGAGCACAACGTTTCTGGTGTGACAGACAGTATTCCCCTTGGGACTTGCTATGCTTACCACCAAATACCCCGCTGTGCTCCGCTGATGCTTCCCAAGATGTCCACATTCCCCCCCAAACACACCTCAGGTGCACGGTGTCAATGCAGTGACACATTTAATGCACTTCGGCACGCAGAGGAGACCTGGTTGTTGGAGCAAGAACCAGAGCAAAGCCCTGCCCCGGTGCACTGCTACCGTAGGTGCAACATTTGTTATGGAAGCCCTCCCAGAGGTGCCCCAAAAAGCAAAAATTGGCCCTGTTGCTACACGGGGTGGTGAAACTTCGGGCAGGGATGAAAGCTGGGAAGAGCCTATCTTGCACCTGAAGTAAGTCCTTTCTTTATGTTATGAAGCTACCTTACAAGGTTTTCATTCCTGCAGTTGTGGTGTTAGTTTTAGCCTCTGCTGGCTGGATTTTGGTAGGCCAGACTTACTCAAGCCTACTTTCTGCCCACGTACCTGCTCGGCCCTTTGTGCAACACTGACGGTGCCAGTGCATCCAATGCCCATGAGATGGCTTTGTGCTTTCTCTGCCTTCACCATGCCATTTTGAAGGAGCAAAGCTCTTTCAGCAGGTCCTGAAATGAGACTCACCATTTAATCTCTGCAGACCTTCTGTAGACCTGCATCACTTGAAGTCAGTCTGTTATCAACACGGGCACCCAAAACGAGACATCATCTGGGATGCATCAGGCCTCGGACAGTGTCTAAGCCAAATACAGAAAGCTAACAATCTCCTTCCTTCAAACAAAGCAACTGTTCCCGAAAGCAGAAGGAATAACTAACCCATCCCCACACTGTGACCCCTGGCAGTAAGCTGATACGGCACGAGTGATATAAAGGAAACAGAAAGCATTGCCTGATGGACGAGATGCAGCACCGACAGCCAGGACTCCCCTTTTCTTCTGCCAGAGGGGTTAGCAGGCTCCTCGAGACACAAAGGGTGACAACAACAGTGCCAACCTTGTAACCAGAAGAGCTACACCGCTGATAAGTATTGAGGGATCTGAAGTCACCAAAGATGCTATGGAGGAGCCAAACTCTTGTTCCCTCTGGAGCACCAAGGCACGGTGTAAGCCCCGTCCCTTCCACCTCCACGAGCATCCTGCTTGCCACTGAGCAACATCCTGCACCACCGCTGACACCAGCGCAGCTACACAACTCCCACCATAACCAGCGGAGGAGACAGGGAGGCCAATAACCTATAAAGTTTGCATTTGGCCAGTACGTATTAGTCTGAGTTTCCTCCTTTACCACCCAGAACCCCAGTGCAAAGGGGCTGAGAAGAGCTAGGAGTTCAGACAGCTCGCAAACTTCTTAACACAAGTGGAAACACATCTCTAATTCAAATCGCGTCCCTATTAATGACCTGAAATCATAATCACTTTGGCAAGTTGGATCAAGTAGCATCCTTATCAGTCATGTTACACCATCCCCTTCTGCCTTGTGGTTCCTTTCTCCTGCACCTTGCGATCTGCCTGGCCGAGGCAGCCGCTTACTTTGCATCGCACCATGTGTGGAGAAGGGGATCCTACAGCTCAGTGCCTTGGGGCACCGAGCCACACACACGAGCCACAGCAGCGCCACAGGACGGCTCCCTGTATCGGGGGGGTTAGAGGTTGTTTCTAGGGCGAAACAAGAAAACACCATCCTACACAGTCAGATGGCAAAGTAGGTGTGGAGACTCAATGTGCTCAATTTGCGCTGCCTGGGCTCCAGCGAGACTTGTTGGGCTGGTGAGGGAGGCCGCCCCGACACGGGCTGTGCACAGCTGGGGAAGGCTGGCCACCCCGGCCTCCTTCCGCAGCAGCAGAGACTTCACAAAGCTGGCTTCAATCAGTACCTCCATCCATAAGCTACCACACCGCTGGGAAGCGCTCATACAGCAGGGCCTGACGGATGGATGCCGGCAGCCGAAAGGGACGGGGCTGGCTAGATGGATCAGTGCTGAAATGGGATCTAACCGACCTCGAGATGAAATACAGGGGGCACCCGGGCTGGATGCAGGTAGGCAGGACAGAGGGAGCAAGTTTGCATGCTCTGCTTGGAGCTTCACAGAGCCACCACGCAGCCCTGCTCCTCCACTGCTTACAGAAACGGGTTGTTTACATACCGCTGGTGTCGTTAATCTTCCTTCTAATGCAAGCAAGACCACAAGCATGATTTTCCAAGGAGGCCAAGATATAATCTTATCTCGCCAAGCAAGCACGGAGCGGGTGCAGGCACCAGCCTGAGCACGCTGTAAGGCAGAGCGCTGTCACCACGTCTCTAACGCAGACTGGTCCGGTTTCAAACAAAAAGGAAGATCAAAAACTGAGCTGTCACCTCTTCCAGCAAAGGCAATATATAAGTTCCTGGTACCCTGAGGCAGAAACGATCTCAGCATTTCACAAACCTGAGCCATGCGATCTCCCCAAAGCAGCCATTTGACTGACATTGCCACGTTGGTGTGCTCGAAGCGCTCCCACACCTTCCTACTGCCAACGTGCTGGGGGATTCAGAGATAAAGAGGGGAGAAAGTGCTTGCAAACGCTTCAGATGCATGGAGATCAAGCTCACAAGAGGCACTGCCAGTATCATTTACTGGAACACATACACATTTAAATATAGATTTTATTCCTATGCAACAGATTTGGCAAGTTCTAAAAGCTCCTTCATATATCCCCGTAACAGCCTACGTAAACAGACGTGTAAGAGATGAACTGGATAAGGCAAAGCATCACCTTCCCGCCTCAGCAGCGCACTCCACACGAGCCTGCCCTTTCAGCAGACACCTGAGCAGCCTCTTTGCAAGAGGCCACGAGCAGTCACACAACAGCTCTAATTCCAGCAATCCGGTGGCCTTTGCTCCTTCAGTCTATTGTACACGCTCCAGGTTGCAAAGAAACAGACCACGCTTTCCGTGTCTTCTTTCAAGTACAGACCTAGTTTCTCATTCCAGATTTAGATGCTCATAGCACCAAACGTTATATTCCTCCCCAAAGCGAATAAACTGCCACGTAGCGGTGGTTTAATCTGGCGGATTCAGAGAACTCTCTTCCTCCACAGCCTCGGTCAAGGTGCTTCCCGTAATGCTGCAAGGGGAACACGCAGGCAGCGCAGCCCTACAAGGCAGCACAATTCCATCTCATATCGGGCACCCGGACGCCGGGAAGTACCGATAGCATGGGGCTAAGCAGGCTCACTGGAGCAGAAGCCATGATGAAGCACAAAAAGGCAGAAACATCCTATCATTCCCGGCTGGGAACTACTTCTTGTGCCCCACTGCCAGTCATTAAATCTCCAGTGGGAACGGCGGTGGATTGATCATCGGCTGCAACAGAAGTGAACTTGAACAGAACTTGAAACAGAAGTGCTTCCTCAAGGCTGCAGATTGACCTACTCCAGTTTGCGTGGCAAGGACCTCGGTGTTATAAAACAAATAGCTATAAGCTAAATATAGCAAAGGAGCAGGCTTTAATCACCAGGAAAGGCTTCACGCAGGGGGCTGACGAGAGCCAACGAGGTATTATCGCACATGGGCAAATACGAGGCTGAAAAGCCCACGAAATACATCTCACGATGCAGCTGCCTCTCCGTATCTTCCAGGAGAGGCCTCCTTTCCGAGGGAGGTTTGTCTCAGCAGCCAGCACAGCTTCTGCAGCCAGGGGATGTGCCTGCAGGTCGCCAAGGGGAGGGTTTGCAAGGGATGGGAAAGTGCCGTTTGCTTCAACGGGCGGCTGCCTGGGGTTGCCGAAGCGTTTCCAGCACTAACTGGCGGACACGGAAGTTTTCAGAGCATGATGCAACAAATAAAGGGGAGATGAGCACGGCAAAGGGGAAAGATGCACGCTGCACAGCTCCGGCTACAACATCAGTTCTGAGCTAGACTGTGCGCAGAGGCTGTAAAACCTCCCTCGATGCCCACGCTACAGGAATATACATAAATACAGACACACATCCTCAAACCTCCACCCTGAGTGTCAGCGATGAACACCCAGAACAGCCAGATGGATCTGGTTACCTCTTGATGTTTCTGCCACCCCACATGTTTGTGAATTCCTTCCAGCGTAGCCAATATCCCTGCACTACACACGAGTTATTCGCTAAAAGAAACCAGCTCTCCTTTTGACCAAGAGCTCTGACACCAGCAATTTGCCTTATCTTTAAAGGAACCGAGAGGGGAAGCACAGCTGAAAAGCACCTCAGTTCCAAGGTCCATGTATCCAACATCCACAGAGCTTTTCATTCACAGACTTCAAAGGAGGTGAGAACTCCACCACCTATTTTGCACCTGGGAAAAATTGATACAGAGACGGAAAAGATTTTCCCCAAGATCACTCAAAAAAAAACTGCAGCAGCGGAGATGAACACGGCGCTATTGGACCCCGTTATCTCTTAACATCCGTCTTCAAAAGACTTGGGAAATCTTTCTGAGGTGTTAGTTTATAGACACGGAGTATAAATACATTTTTTAAATAATCAGTTGACTTTCCCAGGCATAAATGGAGTCATCGGGAGAGCCAACATCAGAGTTCAGAACATTAACCCTCAAAGCAAAACAAGCAAACTTCAAACTCCCTTTGTGCTTCTGCACAAATTCAGGTGGGGAAAAGGGGGCGTCCTGCTGGCTCAGAACCCCAGCAAGGCAATTCCCGATCCTGTACCACATCTCCCTGTAACCACCTAGGCAGGTAAGGCTTCGCATAATAAAAACAAGTCACTGAAAGGAAAGTAGCAAGTAATTTCAGCTCTGATCCAAGCCAACATCGTATTTCATCGCATCGCTCTGAAGTAAAATACGAATTGAAGCTGCGATAACAAAACACGGCAATCCTTCGTTTCATTTCTTCACACATCTTTCTTTGCTTATGCTCCTTCTGAAACAGCCACAGCTTATTTTACAGACACTCATTTAGAAAGACAAAAAAGAGTGCCACAGAACGGGAACGGGCTCCAAACAGCCCGATGCAGAAATACTGCCTTTTTTCCTTTTTAAATGAGGTTTCTTTGTTGTTGTTTTTTTCAGGAATAGCAGTAAGTATTACTTTGAGGTGCCAGACTCAGAGTCACATGCAATGAAGTCATTTTTCCCGCTGGTAGCTACAGCAAGAGCCACTGCACAGTAATAAGAGCAAGAAATTAAAGCCAAATACGAAGGAAGCGAATTTGATTCGCCCCATTTATCATCCCAGTTAACAAAGTACAACACAAACAGGGCATGTGGGGTACCCTCAGCTGAGCACAAGCAAATGCTTTGCGAGCACGGCGGTATGGCAGGGAAAGCCTTCGTGCACTGCCTGGCTCCTGCGTTTGTCAGCCACAAGGATGAGAGCTTTGATGTGGGACAGAAAAGACAGCGTGGAGAAGGCAGCAACAGAGGAGGAGCTGGGAACATCACGCCCAGTTCTTTTCTCCTACCTGGGCTTCTCGAGTGACCTCTGCCAGTCCGTCTCCTTCATTCATTGACTGACCTCATTGGGTTGGTTTAGGGAACTGACTAGCACAAAGCCCCAGTCTTACTGGGGTCCCACATTCCCGGTAACATCAGCCAAGGCACTCTCCCAACCAACCAAGACCCAAAACTCTGCTGTGAATATCAGGAGCAGTGATAACAGAACAAGAGAGATATTGCTGGCCATCAAACTCGGCAATAAAGCACTAGAAAAGCGCTAGGAAACATTTTCTTGGCCCATCTCAGCAACTTCCTTGATTGTTCTTGTGCTCAGAGCCCTTGGGAGATGGAGGGGAAAGCGGGTCACAAGATACTTATAAAACATATTTATGAAAAAATAGCTATCACTATAACTGCTCTCTGGGGTAAGCCCACACCAGTGTCTAACAGAGGCTAGCAACAAGTCGTGCTCGGGTCCAGCTACCTGCACCTGGGCTTTCCCAGAGCTTTAGAAGTCGGTATATAAACCTTGCCACGCATTGTGTGCACTCCGCAGTGGCACCAACAGCACGCAGCCGGGGGATGGAGTCTGCGTTATATATGGTCTTTGTCATAATCCTGATGAGGACAAAAAAAAAAAATACTTATTTCCGCCTGAGTTTCAAGTACGGAGGAGGCGTTTTCATAATTAAAACCAGCAACATCAAGCAGGAGGTGGAATCCATGCCTATACCCATTTTATCCAGCCAGTAACACAAGGGAAGGACTGGGGCGCATACCCTTACACAGCCGCATCCCTCAGCACTGGAAAATCCCCCTCTGGGTTCTTCATCGTTTCTTCTGCCAGTGCAAGAGCACAAGCAGGGAGAAAGAGGAAACGCACCGGGAACCGCTGCTTGCTGGCATAAATTATGGCAGCCTCCAAGGCCAGAGGCAGCGGGAAGTCAGAGAGCAGCACATACCAACCCCTGGCCTCAGCAGATAATCCAGTCCATACGTACCCCAGGAGCATCTCTTAAAACACACAGTTTTTCCCCATAATTGAAGGCAGGCCCCCACACGAGCGCTCCTGGGGCAATAAACTGGTTCCAGCACCGCTTCTCCCTGACACGCCTGTGGTGGCCGGTGCCAACCTTTTAACTTGTGGCACGTCTCAGAGCCGTGACTTTGAATTCCCGTGCTCTCGGTGATTTCTGGCACGCAGCGACACCTCTTCGTGAGAGCACAGCTGCTCGGGGCAGACCCTCTCCTCCCCAGTCCTGGCGGGCTGTAACAGCAGGGAGGTCATTTCTGGGAGCGACCCAAGTTCAAGAACAAGCCAGGCAGCTGTGCTGCCCCACAACCCCAGCAGCAGCCGGGGGACTGATGGGGCTGCTGATGACAGGGTTTTCCCTCAGAGCACCACAAGGCACAGCAACGCTGTCGGAAGGACTAAGGCCAACAAACCCATACAGGCATCCCAAACGTATCACAGAAATTCTGTGATTCTGTGATTCTGTGATTCTGTATTTCTGTCCACACACTGACCAATCCTTCTCGAAATGCAAGTCACCCCACGGAAACCCTCCCGGCCAACGCACGGCTGGGCTGATGGAACTCAGCGTGCGCCCCAGCAGGATGGGCTTCTGAGCTGTCAGGCCTGCGGGACTGCCACCGAACAGAGCGGCACCGACACGATGCTTTGTCTGCAGCTCTTCCCAGCACAGCTGCAGCCGCCTGGCTGCTCCGAGGTACCACCAGCCTCTGCTCCATCCCTGGATGCTTTCCCAGGCAGGCTGCTCACCGCTCCGTACCGGGAGACGCGAGGGGCTCGGGACCTGCCCTGTCCATCCTGCCATTCCTTCACAAGCATGCCGGCAGCCCCCCGGCTGGGCCTGCTACAGGGCACATCTCTGCCACCAGCAGAAACAAAAAACCACCGCGCCCGTTCCTTCAGCACGGAGATCGTGGCAGCACCTGGATCGCTCGGAACAAAAAGCCAGCGAGAGGACGGAGCCCAGCAAGCTGCCAGCCTTCCCGGAGACAAAAGAAAACCCCCGTTTCCAAACCCCAACTCGCCCGGCGCTGATTGCTGACGACCCCCCCTTACCTGCATCTCCCCAGCATCAGGCCCTGAGGGTCCGGCTGCTCGCAGCAGCGATGGAGCGAGGCGCTCACCCTGACCCAAACCCCACACGCCACCCCCCCACAGACCACCCCCACCCACCCACCGCGCTGCCACCCAGCGCTGAAGCCCCCTTGGGTGCCCCCCATCCGTGAGGTGACCGCACCCCCTCCCCACCTCCACGGGTGCCCCCCTCAGGGGGGCTGCAGAGCCCAGAGGGGGGATCCCTCTCCCCCCAAACCCCCCTCGTAGGCAGGGCAGCGCCTTCCCCTCCCCACCCCGAGGCCGAGCTGCCGCGACCCACCCTGGGCTCCCTCCGTCCATCCCCGCCTTTGTTGCGGGAGCCGCGGCCGCCCCCTCCCCAGCGAGCCCCCGCCCGGCGCCCCCCTTACCCTCCCCGCGGGGAGCCGCCGAGCCCCTCCCGAGCGGGGCCGAACCGAGCCGAGCGGAGCCGAAGCGATCCCCGCGCGGAGGGGCCCGGCAAGGCCCCGAGCCGCGCCCCCCCCCCTCCCTCCCGCCGAAATCTTTGTGGTTGTCGGGCCGCGGAGGCGGCGGAAGCGGAGCGGGAGGGAGGCTCCTCCTGGAGGCCGCCCTACGGGGAGCGGGCGGAGGGCTCGGCTCTCTCCGGCTGGGAAAGCCTCCCTTCCGAGCCGAAAAATAAGCGATAGTAATAAAAATAATAAAAATAAAAAATAACAATAATAAAGAAATTAATAAATTGGGAAAAAAAAATAAATTTAAAAAATAATAAAAAAAGGTTTGCTGCTTGCAGCCTTTCCCTAAAGAAATGGGAGGGGAAGGATAAGAATAATAGCGGCCGAGCCTACCTCCGGCTCAGCAGGGATGCGGTCTGTCTGTCTCCCTCCCTCCTTCCCTCGTGGCCGCGGGGCTGGGCTCCGGGAGGGAGGGGCGCTGAGCGCACCCCAATTTACGTCCTAGCAAATGGGATGGATGCGGGGAGAGCAGGAAGGGCTGGAGGTGCTTCCTGGGGGAAAAAAATAAAAATGAGAGAGCCCTGATTGTCACGCTGCAAAGTGAAAGCACCTGCAGCCTGTGGAAACTCATTCATTCAATGGCAGGAAGGTGGGTGGGGGGGGCTGAGCTAATGAGCATCGCTCGTCCTTCACCGCCTCCTGCTCGCTCCCAGAGCCATAACGGGGCTGACATCAGGTGGAAACACGCTGTGCTGGGTCGTAGCTAGTGCCCGTGCCTGACCTTGAATCTTTAACTTGAACAGGAAAGAAAGTGCTTTGTGCAAGGGCCACGGCTCCATGCAATGCACATCACGAGCTCTGCAGCCTCCTTGGAGCACCCGAAGGGCAGCACCAGGCTTTGCACATCAGACTTTGCACATCACACGCTGCAGTGTAAGGCCACGAGCCATGTGGCAGAGGAGTAGGGTCCCACCTGGAAACAGTCTTGTAATTTGGTGCCCTGACTCTGCCACATATCCCCAGCAAGAGCCCAGGAAAACCCAGCAGAAGTACAAGTGAAGGAGGTGCAGGCAGCAGAGCAAAGAAGTCAGGAGAGCATCATCCTGAAGATGAGAGCTGACAGCCTCAGCAACACAACCTGGCTGCAACAGTCTCATTTTCCAACTTGCAGAGGAGAAGCCAAAGCAAAGCGAAATGGCTGGTCCCAACCAAAAATAGGACCTGGAGCACCCGACAGCGACGCCTCTGCTTCAACTGTTCGCTCACTCCGCTTCCCTGGTATTTTCTTACATCCAAACCCAACTCAGTGCTTTGCGGTTTTGGATGCAAGATGTTTTGTCTTCTCTCTAATCTGTAGTTGCCTAGGGAGACAGCGTGTCACCAGGAGAAAGGAGCTGCAAGAGAAGGTGCCTCTTGAGTCCTTCTCTGGGCTCCAACAGGAGAAGGAACTTCACCAGACTTCACCCCTGACTCACCAGCTCTGCCAGTTCACATCTTCAACTCTGAGGATTTCCCCTTATTGCAATGCTAGTGGTGATGGTGACCACCCCTTGCTAGCTCTAGAGAGACCAATGAGAAGTGCTGCCCACAGCCTGGTGTTTCGTAAGGAGGGGGAATGTAAATTTAAAGCAATTTTGGGGGGAAAAAAAAAAATCCTCTTTAATGTTTTCAGATGAATTTCAGATCTAATATAGCTCAGCAATTAAACCCTGTCATTTGTGATTAACTGAGCAATTTTCTGCTGTATCTTCTATAATTTGTTCTTGTTGCTAAAACCTCCATGTAAACATTTAATTTACTGTCCTACATCTATGTTATGACAAAGAAGCTCAGCAAGTTTGGAGATACATTTTGCCAGCCAGTAGCCCGTGGCTCGAAGCCATTTCCTGCCCTCAGGTTTGTGCTGTTGCAGGATCAGGGCCCAGCTCCCACACGCAACGTTGCGAGCTGGCTCCTTGCTCATCGCCTCTGCATTTCAGAAGCAGAGTACTCGAATCTTAAAAACACTTTTTGCTTATAGAATCATAGAATGGCCTAGGTTGAAAAGGACCTTAAAGATCATCTAGTTTCAACCCCCCTGCTCTGGGCAGGGTTGCCAACCACTAGAGCAGGCTGCGCAGGGCCTGCTTTCTTCTTGAAAACGCCATCATCCCAAGGACTCTTAATTCAAATAGCCATATATTATAATTCCTAGTATACTTTCTTCTTTCAAATAGCCATATACTATGATGACTACCATATTCATGTCCCAGTAGCGACCTGGGGCATCCCACCACCAGAGGCTGTGGCGCCAGGCATGGCGCGCTCCCCGAGGCAGCAGGCCTGCACCACGGGGTCAGGCTTCCCTCACACCCACACGTTCTGCAATGCTGATGCAAGACCGAGAAGAGAATCGAGCTTATTGGCTTCAATTAGATGAAACTAGAAAAATTTCCCAGCTCTTAAGTCATTTCCTTGAGTCGTTTTGGCAAGCCTGTGTCTCTGACTAAACTTTCTCAGGGGAATTTTCAGAGGCAGAGGGAAAGATCAGCCGGGACCATCCGCTGCAGTGTGGCCGCAGGACCCGTTCTTGTTGTTCCAGAGCACAGGCTTGAATACGTGCCTTTTCCATCAAGTGCTCCCCCACTCAGCTTCCACTGCCCCTGCTTTTCCCAAACAAAGCTTCAGGTTGAAAATAACTGTTGAGATCCCATCGTCGGGCAGAGTGGCACTGCTATTTCCTGATAACCATTTGTTAATTCACAGCGGCTGCATGCAGACAAGCAACCTTGCGCTGATAATCATAGACAAGAAGCACGCAGGACACTCAAGGTTCAGCAGGTGAATATATGAGGACTTGTTAATTTTACACAAGTGAGCAGGGCCACGGCTTTCAATTAAATATCACACGTAGAAAGCTGGTATCCAATCTCTGACATGCCTGGGCTGTCACATTTGCCTGACAAACCTTTTGCCATTTGCTACCCTCCTACTTAAAGTGATATGATATAGATTTTGTTTTGAGAAGTGGCTTCTCACAAATAGTCAAAACTCTCTCTACTTGACAGATCCACTGTTTTGATTTGGTGACTATTTGCATTAGCTGCTGGGATCACTGAAAAGCTTCACAGCCTTTTTCTTCTAAATTATCCTGGCAAGCTGAAGCATTACACAGTCAAGTAACGTTAAAATGGAGGGAATACTCTCACATGCATCTAGGGAAACAAAAGGAACAAAACCATATGGTGTTTTGCCATTATCTGTGTTGCTATGTTTGAATAAGGACAGCAGATAAGAAGCCACAACGTTCAGGCATCTTTCCATATTGTTACCCAGCAGTAAGGGACAAAGCACCTCTCCATGAGATGATGAAACAAGTCATCTGTTGCTTTCCGAAAGGTTAAGCTTCCTAAATCCCCAGTCCTGCATTCATCCCCCAAAGACAGCTACTTCTTAAAGGCTACAGAGGGCATCTACAGGCCACATGAGGTGGTGGCATCAGGACCTTAGAAGTCAGCAAAAGTTTCAGATTTTAGCCACTTCAGTCTTTTCCCTACCTCAGAAATCCCCGTTAGATGCATGCCTTTTCCCTGCCAATGTACTCTGAGAACTGAATGGTGGCAGAAACAGCAACATTTGAAAATATTTTGCAACTTCACTGTTGTCTACTTCCAGTTACGTGACTTCCATCACCTCAGAAGTGCAGCTGCCACAAGAGCCTAAGTTCATTCAAGCTGACACTACAAATAGTCTGCTGCATTCAGTGGCAGAGCACAAAATTCCAGTGTTGGTGGGAGAAACAAGATGAAAGCAGCGATTTAAAGAAAATCTATTTTTTCTTTGATTACAAAGCTGCTGAAAGAGTTCTTATCTTGGGGATCACTGACTGCATTAGGCCTTATCCAGTCTAGGCCAAGACTAAAGCTCAGAAACGTCTTGTAAACAGCTCTCCAACTGTTAAGATCTTGCACAGTTATAACAGTACAGCCAAGTGGCGCCATGATTTTCAGGCGTTTGTTACCCAACTGAGAGCCACTGCAAAGCTTCTAGTATCCAGACGATTCTCTTGTAGCTCCTTAAGTGAAAGAAACCTCTTATCTATCTTCAGGCATCTATATCTGAGCCAGCTGTCTAGACTTCCTATGTAAACAGTGCAGAGAAACAGGCACTGGGGTGCAATTCCCCTCAACATCTTGCAGACACCTAAAGTAGAGTAGATTAATTGCTTGCTAACAATGACAGTTTACATCCATGAATTACAGGGGTACTTGAGAATTAGGGCAAAGGAGATGTTTAAAGTCAAATGATATGAGTTCCACTCATCTCCCTTCCAGAAATGCCTAGCACAACTGATGATGATTATTTGAGCGTTATTTTGGAAACCACGGGTAAGACGTGGGTCCAGGACCCTTTGGGGGAGCAAGCATGGCTTGTACCATGCAACCGAAGTGCTCTGCAAGAAGGCTTTCTGCTGGGTTGACTGCCATGCATTCCTACCCACTTGTTAACATGAAAGAAACTGTGGGTGGAAATATACTGCAGGATCATGGCAGTTCTTATTAATTATGAAGATCAAGAGGAGCTCTTACTGCTTTTTTAGTATATTTCTTATGCTGAAATTAGTGCATTAACTGTTACTTAAACTTCAACCATCAGTATAATTTAGTCATTACCACATTCTATATTTTTAAAGTAAACCTCCTTGCTGCATTTGCAGTTATTCTGAGGAACGTGGATGCACTGTATAATTGAAGCAGCATAATTTTCATTACAAAAACTGTTCCCCATCCACAGGCCCAAAGGCAAGTAGGTTTCAGAGAAATTCAACATCCATTAAGCGAGGCCTTCTGAAATTCTGTCATCTGGTACACCGTTTGTCCAGAGGATCTACACAAGATCGTGCTGGCAGTGGAGAACCTGGAATAGCTCTTTTTTTTTTTTTTTTTTTTAATTTTATTTTTTTTCCCTTCTTCTTTTTTAAGTCAGTAGATTATTGTCAGTCTTTTGTCAGAAGATCACAGTTTACAATGATGAGGACTATTAGCAGCTTCTCTTTGCAGAGGAAGTAACTGAGTCATGGAGAGAAAAAAAATCCTGTATCCGTGATCATCCAGCAGAAACAGAGAGATGCTGGTTGACATCCACTCTTCAGTGCCAAGCATCTGCAGGTAAGCTTGACCACAAGAAAGTAACATAGACAGAACAGGACATGCAGAGGCTGAAGGGGTATTTGGTACTACCAAGTATAACATCTTATTTGTGGAAGAGGAGGGAGGGAATAAAAAAAATAGCAGAGAAGACAGACATTCTATGCAGACCTCCCATTCCAGCACAGTACTGCATATTTATTTTCATTTTCTTTGTTTGTTATTGTCCTAAAGCTTGTTGTGTGTCTGAGTCAAGACTAAAGATTGGGCTGTCCTTTGCCTTTTTTTTTTTTCTAGTAAAAGAAAAAAAAAAAAAGATAATTGACAGCTGCACTGCCAGGTGCAGTGCAAAAAAAGTCTTTTATGGCTATTGACCTCAAAGTTGAGTAAACTTCACCTATATTTTGCAGCCACAGACACCAAAACTGGGAGGGATTAGCTTAACTTCCCAAGGCCTGCTCTAGCTCAGTAGCAGCACAACTGGGCACAGAACTTAGTTGTTGTCACTCGGTTCATAGATTTTTTTCTACGTATATTCAAGTCAGAAGAAAGCCAATGTTTGGCCTGCCAACACAATGTCCTACACTTTAATCATTAGATAAAGCTCCAGCATATTTTGTAAAGCCTCTGGTAATTTTCTGTATACCCCTGGGTAGCTCAGTGCATCCTCAAGAAGAAAAAAGGAGAAAAAGATCAGTCATGATAGGGCACCTCTACATTTTTCCAGCTGCCAAACCATCGCATTTGCATGCAACAGCACCGCTAGTTTGTGAACCATCCAAACTGTCTCTGTGCTTTGCAAACCAAAATTACTTCTGACTCACTGATTATTTTTCCTTGTATGTAAAATAAAATTACTCCCTCCTTTATTGCTGCTCCAAGTTCACTCCACCAGCCTTTTCCTATTGTTGTCAGGTGTGTGAACATCCATCATCTTCTCTGACCTGGTTGAACGGGGTCTGTAACAAATTGGAGCCAGACTGTAGAGCATGAAAAAAAAAAAATCAGATTATTTCCTTGTTGTTTGGGTCCTGACACCAGTACTATTTCAGGCCAAATAGAAGCAGCAGATGTTTTCCAGTGCCAGAGCTACAGAGCATGCAGGGCCTGTGAGAGGCAGAAGAATCCCATTTCCTTTACACGAACTGCAGTGTGCGAGAAGATCAAAGATGAGGCCGAAAAAAGCTCCCTATTTGTGGCTGGAATTTAGGAGAGATTTTGGTATCTACAACTGAAACTGTGTTTAATAGGGAAGGGGAGGGAAGTGAGCTCCAATTTTGACACTGGGAGGAAAGACAGATTTTGTTTTATTTTTTAAATGTTTTCAGCAGGCAATGCACTCAGCTGGTTTGAACAGTCAGCTTGAGCAGGGACACTGACCACGGAAAAATTCATCCCTGCTGCTTGCTTCTTTAGCCTTTAATTGTCCAGAAAAGCAAAGCCATCCCCAGAAAGAGCAACACCACTGCAATTTAACATGGGCATGCTTCCTCAGGAGATCCAAAAGCACGCATGAAACTATCCTTGTAACAATCTGTAGACCAGAATAGTGCAAGGTAAAGATGCTTAAGTGACAATCTCATGCAGAATCACCTGCAATCCACTGATTTGCAGTCACTCAGGTAGCTGATATATCAGTGAACCTGTTAGTGAGCTCTGCTAGAGCTGTGCTGGCTCCAAGCCAAGGTGTGGATATTAGCACTTTTCTTGTGCAAGGCAGATGGATGACAGAAAAGGTGGGAGGCCATCCACAGCACAACTGGCTGCCCTCTGCTTCCCCCAGACATATGCCTGCTTTTAATTAAGGAAAGGTCTCAACTAAAAACCCCAATGAACCTAACTTAAATACCACAGTAATGAGCACAGCATAAATACAAAGCTCAAAACCCACAGCCCGTCTTGTTTTAGATGCAAGGGAGCAGGCTGCTATCCTGTCTCTTGGATGGGAGGTAGTTACACTGCATTTTGTACTCTTTCCACAGAAATGCCCATTTGCAACAGAAACATGCTATTCTGGTACAGAGAAACTATTCACCATATGTTATAATCTTGCTTTTCCCACCATATTATGTTTTCACCATCAACCCATTCAACCAGCCACTGATCCCAGCTGTCATTTCTCAGGAAGACATTAAAAAGCTTAAAGAATCGGCGCGATGTCTTTATGAAGAGGAGATTATTTCTTTATGCAGAAATAATAAGTCTTGTGACAGCAGAGCAGCAAGATGCCCCCAAATGACCTCATTCTGCGCCCGGATATTGCTGCAGCCATCGCCAGGCAGAAAGGTCAGGCATGACTCCCAAAAATCCTACCTTACAAAAACCGGCATAGGAAAGATTGAGACAGCATGACCATTTGCCAGGTGTTTGTTTTTGTTTTAGAATATTTATTACAGAAAGCCTTTATAATGTGGATTTTGTCAGTCAAATGCCACAATATAACCCAGGTCCAGGAATTTACACAGGCGTCTTTAGTTCCCTGCCAATTCAGTTTTATTAATTGCACTGCATGAATTGTATTTTATATTTCAACAAGCTGCCAGCGTGGCTTTCTATAGAGCACTACGCTGGGATGCAGGGAAATTGGACTCCAATCTAACCTCAAGTTTTACTGCTGGTATGAAATGGAAATTCCCTTCACCTCAGCTGTTTTCACTAGTAATGAACAAGGAAAAATGATACTGACTTGATCTGTAAAGTGCTTTGAGCTGACCAGACAGAAGGTGGTAGCTACATGTTTAGATTGTTTATGTTGCCTTCTCTAATATTTGTCTCAGTCACAGGCAAACTCCCTGAAAGCTGCAGATACTCAGTCTTTTTCAGTCACAGCAGAACTGACAGCCAGCCTGATCCTCAGGGTGCACTGCAGCCACCAACCTGTCGGTCCTCACAAGTCCCATAAAGTACACACCTGCTCCATTTATAACAAAAGGCGTACAGACACAAAATAACTATGTTTAGAAACAGGGGACCCAGTAATTATACCCAATATTCCTGAAAAAAAAAAAAAAAAATTGCATTACGCTACCCATGGAGAACACAGCACAAGCATCGCATTTTCTAGTCCTTCAAGGCCAGTAACAGAAAGTAAATGTGCTGAGCAATGTGCTGAGCACCCCTGTTTGGAACTCGGTTACCCACTGCGTGCATGAACTGATTGAGTAATGCCCAGTTTGTTTTTTTTTAATTATTTTTTTTCCTCCTCTTTGCAAATGTCAGGGCTCAGTCATGCCAGCATGCATTGCAGTCATAGCTTCAGACAATGCAAATGCTCTATACACAATTCAGATTTGGCCAGTGGAAATTACCAACTTGTTAGTTGTGAAGGCACAAAAAAGCGAAGGGAAAGAGGTAAATAATGTTACTTACCCTCTTTAGAAGTAACAGAATCTGAGGAGGGTGGCAACAAATATAAAGTTAACAAGTGGAAAACACAATTAAGTTAAATTAACCTGTGGAATACAAGGCCAGAATACATTAAAGATAATTAACGATAATTATATTGCAGCTGTAGCCATGTTAATTCTAATTAGAATTAAAAAGTATGAGACAACCCCCAACTCTTGGTTAAAAATAAACTCCTCTGAACAACTTCTGTAACAGTTTGAACTGACACTTAAGGTTTGCTCCTCATGCCTTCGAGCCTGTGATGACAGATTCTTTGATGGGATGTTTGCTGAACAGACTTCTCGTCTCCCAAAAGTGCCAGTAGGCACTTTGTCTGTACCTTTTGTTTTATATTCTTTGCAATACATCTGAGAATGCTTGTGGCAAAATAACAGGAATACTTGATTACTATCAGAGATGTTTACTGAAGAAAGGAAATAAGAAATGAATAGGGTAATAGGGTCTTTTTTCTGTAAAAAATACTTTCAGAATATGAATTATGCCATGTCACAGCTATACAGCATGCAGATTATATATATAGCTAAAGGAAGAAAAGAGAAAGATATTTGCAAACTGGGCTTAAAATGTGATGGAAACAGGTGCCGTCCCAACAGACAAAATTCATTTATTCGATATATAAGTGCAAGTATGACAAAGAAATCCACCTGCTCCACATCCATACCTATGTAACATACCACAAGCTATGATATTTAAGCAGACAACAAGCATTGATCAAAATCGAAAATACCTAATAAAATGATAAAAACGCATTGTTTTCTTTCCAACTTGGCCTGTTTTAAGGGATTATCAATACTTTGTGACATCAAGGTCATGATATAAAGCCACGACCATATTGCAGTTCCAGAGAAAATTGCCTTGAGAATGACAAATTGCTATGACCTTCAAGTCCTAATAGTCAGACTTCAGCTCCTTGACAATTTCTGCACTCATAATCCCCAGCTCATGGAGATTACCCTTCACAGGGCTGACATGAGGACCTGGGGAAGAATAGCCAGTGGAAGTTGTAATGCCGGGCTCTGTCCTGTCATTGTTTCCAACAATGAAATAAAGAGGATATTAGACGATAAGCCCTGTAAACAGACAGAACTTCAAACTTGCAGGGCAGTTTCACTCTCCTTATCCACTCCAAAGAAAAAAAAAACCATCACATCACTGTATTTAAAGACCGGTTTGTGTACCAATGGATCTCGAAGTATGTATGCAGGTCAGCCTGGGAAGGATCTGAAAAGAAATTGTAACTTTGTTGGATTCATTACATCATTGCTGCCTTGACAATATTGTTTTGAGAGGTATGCAGTACATAAAAAACATTTATGTCTGTAACACGGAAGACAGAAGGGTAAGATACTCCTCCCATATGGGTGTGGGCTTTAAGGAGGCATGCATCACCCCCAACATGAAACAAAACCTGCACCACAACCATTTTGGCAGTTGTTTTCACTGGAACTGTGCTTGCAGCCTGTCTAAGCCATAGGCTTAGCTAGGACATGTCGTCACCCATCTCTGCAAGAAGCCAGTCTGATTTCCACAACAAAAGATTATTTGCAATCACATTCCACCTCTAGAACCTTCTGGCCCGCAGCAGACTATGGCTATACCAACAGGAAAGATGTTTTTGTCACCAGTTGCAGTGAAATCACATCCAAACAAGTGGTCCTGGGAAGCACATCAGCCTCACAGTTTGCCAATTTCAATAGTGAATGTAGGCCCCAGATTAGCAGAAGTCATAAGTGCAGGTTTAAATTCATGTGTAGGAACAATCCCCATGAAATTAATTAGATCACTAAGTGTACACTGCTGTACTGTGGCTTGCAGGTGCAACCTACAAGGATCAGGCCTTTCCAATGTGTTACTGTGTTCTGATGCAGCAGAACACAGGTGCGATGGGATGCCGTTAGAGACAACACTACAGTTTTAGCTTGTGAATTCTTTATTGCTTCAAGAATGCTCCAGTTTGCTGCAGCATTTGATTTTCCAATGATATTCCTGCCTTTTACCCAATTTTCCAGCTGTGCTGACCGAGCTATGATGTAGTCAAATGCCTTGCACAAGCTTACACTGATTGATACACTGGGCAAAGAACAACCTCTGACTGTTGACTGTCTTTTCAATTATTAACTCCCATAAAATTCCAGTTATAATAAACCATTTTATACTCTAAAATACTGCCTCATGTGCTTCTAACAGATTTGTACTGCTTTCTTTCAATACGCATATATCCACGCGCACATTACTTAACGTAGCACCTTTATCATAAGGTTATTTTCAATAAGTAATAATATTTCCATTCAGAGATGAGGCTTGCAAAGCACAATTCCATACATTTTAATGCACTGTAATGACATGGGATGTTCACAGAAGGCATTTTGCTGTATTCTAATTGTATCATGTTAAATCTCCACATCCTCTAACAGTTAATCCCAGTGAACTGCCTGGCTGATAAACTGCCCAAACAAACCAGCTCAAACAGCTACTATATTCATTTTACAACAAAGATTAGCTGCCCAGCTCTGTCTTTCTCTGTTCCTGGCTCCAAACCTGAAGTAATTCAGTGCAGGTGGCATCTGTATTGCTGAATACTCTACTTCCAGGAGCTGAGCCTCTGAAAGGCAGAGGGAGCCAGCAGCTCAAACCCAGCTCGTCTTCAGTTTGAGGACAGCTTGTAAGATTTTCTGGCCTTTCAGTACCTTTATTGCCTAGCATCAGCATGCAGTTCAGAAGGCTGTTAACTGGGAATTCACTGGTCTGAAAGAGATAGTCTCTGAAGTACAGTACAGTCACAGAGGGCTTATAGCACACAGTTTATATAGCCCTTCCTGCTTGGGAAGCTGTTACCTCATTAAGAATCCTCCTACAGTGCAGCAGTAAACAGTAATTGATATTAATGACAATTGAATCACTGAACGGATAACTCAGATGACTGCATTTGTTTAACTTTAATATCCAGAGAAGTAGGTGAAATAACCCAATAATCACTAAATAACCGTTGTAGTGTTGGGGGACAAGCATAACAGAAATCTGTTTCATGTTTATGGGTTCTGAGTAGCATTTTTTAGCATCAAAGTATTTTTTTCTGAATCAATGGCCCATTTATGTTTATACAAACAAACCTAAATAGCATCATACACAGAAGTTCTGCATGTATGTAATACTTGCATATAGATATGTTTATTAACATGCATAAAACCTGCACAAATGTAACTGTGTAATAAAAGAACTCAGTAAGTATTCAATGTAGCAGACAAAGGCCACATTCCAGAGCAAAACTCTCTCCTTTTCAAGAAGACATTCCTAATTTTCTGTTTCAGTTTGACCACCTGTATATTGGCAGTCTTTTTTTTTTTTTTTTTTTTTTTCCCCCAACAAGTGCATGGATGAATTAAGTTTTTAACCATTTAGTTAAAGATCATATCAAAATACTAATAGCAAGCACACAGGCAGAGTTTGAAAGCTAAATCACAGAGTGAACATGGAAACTATTAAAAAACGTACTTATACCTAGCAAACTGGCCTGTTCTCAACTGATATGAGTACTGAATTCAGGAAGTATTTTAAGAGAATGCTCAAGAGAGGGAAGCCGTAAGTGTAGGAATCAGCCCCTGTTCTCAGCTCTGGTGCCAGTCTAATAGTCGAAAAGAAGACCTACTTGAAATGCTTTGCTTAGCAGCCTGGAAATATCTGGGACAAATGATGTTTAGGGAGAAAGTAGTTGCCAAAACCCAGTAAGCACATACCGAACACTTGTATGGGTAACAAATGAGAAAAAAATATATATATAAAAAAAAATAAAATAATAAAAAAAAATAAAAGATGTGATTCAGTTAGGAGAAATGTCTGTAGAACTCTACACCCATCTGGACAAGTGCAGAAAAAGACAAGAGGGTGACACCAGGGAAATATCAGCTCGTCACCACCGGCTGAAAACTGAACATCAGCCAGTGACATGCTCTGAACTGCAACAATTCATGGTTTATATTTCGCTCAAACTGAAACATTCACATGCATCAGTCCCATACTGATTGAAACATTATTCCAAAGGGAGCTGTGCCTCTGCACAAGCTACAGGCCGCAGAGTTTGTGCTGGACACAGTAACGAGATTAAATCCTGGGGCTGTTTCCCCTCTCTTCCCTGCCTGCGAGGGAGGAGGCATCAGCAACCACAGCAATAAAAAGCAGCGGCCACAGCAGCTGGCAGTGGTTTCCTCCCTTCGTGGGTCCAGGAGAACAGCTCATGCTTTATTCATGAAAAAGGAGGCCTCTGGAGGTCTAAGGAGAAAAAACAGGAAGTAAAATACTTCTTGGGGGCACTTGCTTGTAATCTGGCGATTGCCCAAAGCATCAGAAATGAGAGGCAGGGGAGGAGGATGGAGGCCTGAAACCTCCCTTCCTGTGATGGTTAAGGAGGACCACGAGGGCGAACTGCGCCCTGCGTGCCACGCGTGGTGATGGGTGCAGCAGGGAACAGACCGCGTCCTGCAGCGGGTCCCAGCCAGCCGAGGCTGCAGGGCGTGAGTGCGTCTGTCGTGAGGGCCAGTATGGGTGAGCAGCAGGACGGGATTCCTCCAAGGGCTGGTTTGGAGAGGCTGATATCTGCCCTAGCTGTTAAAGCATGAGCTACTGCTTGGAGTTCTGGTGGACTCTCCCCACTTTGCTACTACATCACCCTAAAAGCTGTTTTGCACGTGCTTTCAGAATAAGAGCATATCTGAGCTCGGAATAAGCTTCCTGCTGGGAAAAGATATTATCTTCTTAAATGGCCAGCCAGCCCTCTCATTCCCTTGTACCCCCATTAAAAAAGTAAAAACTCAGAAAACTGGGGAAGGACTCTTTGTCAGGGAGTGTAGGGATAGGACAGGGAGGCTTTAAACTAAAAAAGGGTAGATAGAGATTAGGTATAAGAAAGAAATTCTTCACTCAGAAGGTGGTGAGGCACTGGCACAGGTTTCCCAGAGAAGCTGTGGGTGCCCCATCCCTGGAGGTGCTCAAGGCCAGGCTGGATGGGGCCTTGGCCAACCTGGTGTGATGGGAGGTGTCCCTGTCCATGGCAGGGGCTAAAATTAGATGATCGTTAAGATCCATCCCTCCCAACCCAAACCATTCTGTGATTCTATGAATGTCAGTAAACAATCTCCTGCCTGCAATCCTTCACTTTCCTGAGCAGACAGATACGAAGCTGCAGATGTCATTTGTCCACCACTGACCAGAGACACAGAAGTGTCTTGTCAACTCCAATTGTTTGCAGAGGGGCAGCTGTCAGTCCCCCTCACAGGGGGGGTCCTAACACTTACACAACACTGCCTGTTCCTGATTTCATAAGCTTTACCATCAGAGATGACTGTTTCTGAGCCCTAATTATTTTGCACAGGACACTAAAAGCCTTTTTTGAGAAGGCTCAACTTCTCTCAGATTTCTGGAATATGCAGGGAAAGAAAGAAACTACTTATTACTTTGACTGACTTCCTAAAGGAGGACACATGCAGGAGAAGGCTTATCTCTAGAAAACTACAAAAGAAACATAACGTCATAACATTTTACATTAACATCCATGCTTCATTGTCTGAATTACTATCTAAAGAATATTAGTCCTCAGGATATATCCCTTACAGGGCTAAGCAAATGAGAAGCAAGCCATGCCATAGCAGGGCAGTCAGAATGAAAGGAAGGGAAAAACAAGGAGAAAAACAAAACAAAACAAAACAAAAAAAACCTTCAGGAGAGGCAAAGAAACATGCCCTGGGATGCAGCAGCTAACATGCATTTAATAATGCCAACATTTGATATGGAAAGCTTTCCTGGGTGACTGTAAAACATATGGATTAACTCTAGCATGCGGTGGGATTAGATCAATAATAAATTAGTATTTGAAGGGCTTTTTATGGTACAATGGGTGTGAGAATGAGGAAGTGATTCTCTAGCAGTGCAAGCATCACCTAAGATTACTGTTGCAGGTATATTTAAAAAGCAACAACAATAACAACAACAACAACAAAAAAACTAAAGACAACCCCCAAATTAAATTCTAGTTTTGTTGAAATGAATGTGAGTTTTCTCCTGCACTCCCACAGGACTAGGACTACACATTTATTGTGTAATCTTACAAATTCAGGCAGGCAAAGTCAGTGCTGCTATCCAAAATGTCAGCTTCCAGAGCCAGGGCTCACCGTCCGTCAGTTACCATCGATTTCTCCATTACCAGCGTATGCATCCTGAATCCCAACTCCACACAACTTAGTCACAAATAGCTACCATAGATTATAAAAATAATTTTTAAGAACTTCCAGAAGAAATAGCTTAAGTGCTCTAACCAGAAGGTGATTTAAATAGACTTTTTTTTTTTTTTTTTTAAATCCAAACTTCTTGAAAGGTTTCACTAAAATTCAGCTTATTAAGAAACAAAACATTTATTTAAAAGTTGAACAAAATCCTCACAGTACAAATATTTATGCAAAGTGTACTGTATCATAGCACCTGGCTGGCCTTTGATGCCTAATGATGATTATAGCAGTCTTATATTTATCTTTAGGGAGCCCAAAAGCATTTTACAAACTCTGATATAGAACCTGTAACCATATAAGCATATGCTTTCGTATCTGCCTATATTCTGAAGACAGCTTCTCAATTTATCAAACAAAAATATATTTTAAAAAATCATATGTAAAAAGTGGTTTCAGGCTGGCACACCAGAGACTCCATGCTAATTCTGACATCAGAAATTTGGTTATCCTCTTACCTTCAGCATTGAAGTTACACGAACAACTGAGGAAGCTGATGATAGACAGCTTCTCTGCAAACAAAGCACTCTTAGATGCTTTTGGATACATGAAACAAAGAAGACTTCTAGGTATTTCTGCTACAGGTAAAGCTGCTTTGAGAAAGTGCAGGTAAAAATAAAAATTGCAAAAGAAGAGATAGGTAACTAATGCTTGAGTTTACTTGATTAGCATAACTGTTACTTTGACACACCATTAAAGCAAAATTTACTGCATACAAGAAACTACAGGCAAATTGTCTGATTTTATGATATCCTGTATTCTTACATAGCACATAAATGCTGTATGTGATGTATAAATGCAGTGATAAATTACCCAGCTGCTTAAATAGAGCTCTCTCAACACTGGAGCTTGTTCTGTTCAGTTTCTGTTTCAGAGTAACGTCACATTACAACAGGTTAGTAGAAAAAGGGTGATCTGGAAGCAGGGAAATGAGGGATTTTCCAGGAAGTCACAGTGCCCAGAAGCCACTCCAATCTGCCTGTTCAAACCTGCAGGTGAGTCTCAGTCAGTACGGATGTATCTGATCTCTTTACTTGGAAGGGGCAATACCTGGGTGACTAATGCAGTTAAGAGAAACTTCTCCCCACTCCACCCCCATTTCTCAGAGTTCTCTCCTGTGATATCTTCAGTTCAATACAGTAGCACTAGCAGCAATGAATAACAAATGTCTTTAATTGGGAAATTTAGATAGGTGACCCTAAATTTAGGGAGTTGGTCCAAGAAGAATGGAGTCTGCATTGCGTGGTTAATACCCTGATTTATGTCCATGGTAACATCCTGTTGCTTCTCATTTGAAAGATGCTGCATGGAGCACCAGGGCCACTTGGCACCCCACTGGGCTGCTGCCAGATGCTGATCCCCACTCCAGGCAGAGCCTGGGTTTTGCTAGACTTTAACCCCATAAAGCAGAATTAATCCAGCTTCACCCAGTAATTCAGGACTCTTTCCTTCCGTGTTCTCCCAGACCAGGGAAAGGTTCATGGGCCATTTACTTTTGGGACAAAGTCTGAGTGCGTATTTCAGTATTATGCTGTAGTCTTAAAATTACAATTAATATGGTTATACTAAGACTACTACCAAATCATTGTTTAAATCACAAATTGATACAAAGCCACTAAAACAAATATGCAGAGCATGTCCTATTTTTCCTTGCAAGTCTGTGAAAAAACAACAACAACGAAACTAAACATTTGGAATAAAATTCACCTGTATGCACAGCAGTCTGAAGGTAATTATATATTTATTTGTCAGATTTTTCTCTCTTCCTCTATCATTAACACTTTACAAGCAAGCCAGACTCCACCCTTACCTTAATCTTTTGCTCAATTCCTCCTTTATTCTTAAAGAACTTCCTGATTTGCATGTTGCAGCCCTTCCTTCTGACACTTCAAAATCCACGCTCTGCAGATTTGAAGGAATCCAGAATGCTACTGCCTGATATTTCTTGGGCTCCTGATAAACAATGACATTACTGTATTTTCATCTTTGACATACAGAAAATGAACACAAACAAGTATTATTTAAGATTTATTCTGTTTCATGCAGCCAAACAAGGACTCTGATCAAGTTTTGCCCAGCATTTAGGAGACTACACACACACAAGTGAAATGAATTCCATAATGCCATGCAGTACCAGCTGGGGGCAGTTGGTGGACATTACCAGACTGTTAATGTAAGGAACAAACACGAAACTACAAATGTATGGAATAGAAGAATTCCATATCACGGCTGCACTGTATCTGAGCAAAAGTCAAGCAATAGTGTAATTATTAAAAAATAAAAAATAAATAAAAACAGCTTTGTATTAACTCTGTTGCAAAGTTATTTTGCAGTTTCTGACAAACATCAATCAAATGGCCATCCACATTCCCATTATTACGGGATAACAGAGGCCATGAGGCCAAGTGTTATGTCTGAAAACACACACAAGGTGGCACATTGGCAAAAGAATAGCTGAACCCAGACTGCCTGACTTCCACGTCTAACTATTTGATATTACCATTCATCAAAGCTTAGTGATATAGCCCCCAAATCTCTCTTCTGGTTTTGCAACAGCTCACAGCTGAGCCTTTAAGCAGGCAGCTCACAGACCACAGAGCCATCGGGTTTTTTCTTCTTCATCAAGTTCCTTCCTCTTGTGTGAGGGAGCCCCAGCAAGGCTCTGCTGCAGGAACACCCTTTGCAACACCAGTCATGCACACAATTACCTCCTCAGCTTCCTTGGTAAAGGGAGGATCTGTGCCCGCCTCAGAGCCAGGCTTTCATGCAGACAGAGCCCTGCTACAGTCCCTACGGAGACACCAGATCCTGACACAGGGGAGGAAAGGGGCAGCTCTACACCAGCCCCATGCTGCAGGTGCAAGCAGCCAGAGGCTCCAAGGGACTGCTGCAAAAGGGAGAAGTGGCACGCACAGTCATTCCCCTCTCCAACAATTTTAGCTTAATCAACAGTGTTAGCAGCCAACAGCTGCAGTGTGGCTTCTAGGAAAATGTAGGCTTGAAGGCTTGAATCCCTTTTCTGCAGACAAAAGACGGATTCCAGGAGAGAGCCTGCTCTTTTAGCTGTCACTGGTGACCCTGGTGGCTCCTAACACAGGTGTCCGTACTCCCTCTGCTGACTGAAGCTGAAACCACACGCCTGCTCCTGGACTGGACACACGGCTCTCTGTTACACCCTTCGAACAAAAAAAAAAAAAAAAAAAAAAAAAAAGAAAAGAAAGGAAATTTCAGTTAAATTGTTAGTCTTAAGCATCCAAAGAGCCGCAGGTGACTGCTCCCGAATCCTGTTTTACGGCCCAGTGTAAAGTACTGGGCAAGTTAAAACTCATTCCTCAGCACCCGCATAAAGTCATAATAAAGCTTCCCTTGATTAAAATTGTGATGATCTAAATCCACTCGTTAAAGTGTTTTTAGATGCTTATAGGAAAGAATTGTAATTGTATTTTTATTAACAACATTAGAGCCTCCTGATAGCAACTACCTTAAATTGGTCTTCCCAGCTTCTCTTTCATCGTGGTCTGTGACCTCCCTCATTGCTAGCAGAATGAACTGCTTAACCGCAGACTGAGAAGCACACTGCTTATAATTTTATGTGGCAGCATAAAAAAACCATGGTGAGGTACTTTATGAAAATGTAAAGAGCAATGAGACGCCATAAATGAAAGCGTTCCGGTACCAGAGCAGGCAGATGTCGTGCTGTATTACCCACTCTGTTCGGGTGAGCTGCCTTTGCTCCACAGCTACTGGAGATGCTAATGTGAGAGGAAGGCTGAGGAGGTGGACAGGGAAATAAACTAGGGTATGGCAGTGACCATCTGAATGTGTGACCTCAGCCATTATATGTGGGAACAAGTTTTAAGCAGTACACCAAAGAGTAGCTCAGATCAGCACAGCCGTACCTGCAGAAAAGCACATGAACAGAGGGATGCTGTGATGCTGCAAGAACAAGGACAAATAACCTGCACATCCTGATATTATCAATTTTTTTTCACTTAGAGGTCAAGCACAGCAGCTCTACAGGAACCCAGGCCCTTGCCAGTCTGGGAGCAGACATGCCAGGCTCAGGAAACACCCTGATGCAGTAATGCCATCTTTCATCCAGCACCAGTCCAGCCTCCCTTCTAACCATCCCATCATTATTTGCACCGCTGGTATTTCTCCCAGCTTTGCTTTATGCTTTCAGCCTCAATGAACACGAGATAAAATTGTTGGTAGCATCAGAATTCATTCCACTCTCTCCAAGCTGGCAGTGTGAAAGGGGGAGAGAGAGAGCAGGGAACAGCCTCAGAGGGACTGCAGACTCCGCATTTCCCTGGCAGCAAGGCCATCTGTGCTACGTGACCTACTTGTGGCTGCTGAACAACAACAGCACGCTGCAATAGGAGGTGACGGCTTTCACTGAGACTGCAGGGCTGCTGGGGATGGGGAGCAAACAGCCATGGGAACTTTGCATGTCTCTTAACAGTGTAATTTAAAATCTCAGCCCCTGGCATCGTAGACTTGATGGGTAACATATACCGGTGTTAGCCCTACTAATAATGGTAAACTGAACTCACAGCTTTCTTGTTTTCTTTTTTAAAACTCAAAAGCAAAATCACTTTGAATATTATACATTTCTCCCCTCCCTCCCACAAATATTGTATTAGATTGTATTATATAAGATATATATATATATTTATTACTTATCTGTAACAAACACACAGTACAGATGCATACTTTTCACTAATGATTGGCTGAAGTTAGTTTCTTCTCTTATTCTTTATTTCTTTTGCCTTTTGGGTTTAACACCTCACATCCACCATCATCATTTCATCACGGTAGCTCTTTGCTGTCTTCAGCTCTCACCATACTTTTGGTATCTTCAGCAGTTTCAGCTTCTTGTTCAAACTCAAAACGAAACTACCTTCAGTTTCACCAGCCATAGCATGCAAAACAGCAAAACAAATGCTTTCTGCGTTTACCCAGCCCCCTGACAAAACCTCTTGCATTGGGCTTTCATTTCCCTATAGGGCTTAAAGTAGAAGTTCCTAACTGTAGCCAAGCTGAGAGGAGCCTCCACGTGGTCTTTAAAGGACTCGTTCCCTGTATCAAGCACCTTTAGCTGGGTCACCCTTGCTCCTGGGATAACTACAAGATCTCTATTTATTTCTCTCATGGTGATCTCCATTACTGATAGTAGATGCTGTCTGAACACATCTAAGGACATTCCTCTCGCTAACTAAATCATTAGCAAAAAGCTGTTATCTGTATCATATACTGATAATTAGTAAGATTTTTTTTTTTTTCCTTTTCTTTTTAATATATATATCTTTTGGGTGGGAATTAAGCAGGTCAGAAGAAACTGCCTTAAATTCAGGGCCATTCTCCTTTCAGGATTATACAGTACATCCACTGCATGCATGTGTGCTCAGGCACTGTTGGTAACACATCAAAAGAGCTCTGCCATGTCAGCACCAAATTTGGAACTCATTTTATCCTGGATGTCTCCTGTCATCTCAGACAGGCAATATCAACAGTTCACAACCTGGGAGAGACAGTTTTTAAAGCTTTCAGCTCAGGTATTCCCATCCACCTGCCACACATCCCTATTAATATCATCATGCCCTCAATAAATACTTGTGCCGTGTCTGACAGACTACAGTCACAGATACACGAGGAGTTACTGCCTACACAGAGGCTGCAGTGCTTTGGAGGACTGTGCTCCACAGAAACGCATATTGCAATTGGTTAGCAGAAATGTATCACAAAATCTGTCATCAGGCTCTCTGCAACAATTCTTATGAATAGTCTTTCTAACAGCCCTTTAGGTGCTTATCAGCAGTAATCCTCCACATATAGTGGAAGAATTAATGCTGGCCAGGAAAATTGTATCTTATCTGGAGGCTGGTACTTCCTAAGAGTGTAACAACTGTTTAACTTGGCAAGAAACCAAAGCATGACCAGCACGTTGTATTGACAGACTGCTATGACCAGCAGTGCTGTACGCAGCTGTGATATTTCACTGTCTCCTGTTGGCTTCTGCATTAAGTTAAATCCAAAGACATAAGTAACACAGTTGAGTTTGAGGTGTTATGAGAACAGTGTATTCATCCAGTATGTGTGCTAGAAACAGTATGAATATTGGAATAAAAGCTAGCTGCCTTGTCCTTGTATGACATACAACATAATTTGTTGTCTTTGTTTAGTTTTCTACTTTTCCTCTAGTAGAGGTGAAGTTAATCCACAGTTAATTCAGACCGGCATGTAAAGGCTGCAGACCACCCACAAATTCACCCTTATGAAACACCACAAAACCACCAGGAGCAGCATATAGCTATTAATAACAAATATACAAAACAAGATTTAACCATTGACTATCCTGCCTACACAAAACCCAGACACAAAACTGCTCTTTGCGCAACGGAAACTTCACCCTCTGGAGTTTTGAAGCCTTGTGAGAAACCCAGCTGACTCCATCGCCGTCAGGCCACAGGCTGAACCCGTTCCAAAGGCTGAACGCTCACGTGCCGGCCTCACAACGCCAAGTGACAAGCGCTGACAATGACACCGGGATGCAAATGTTGTGGCGAGCGATAGGAAGTCCTCCCCGTTGAAGAGCATCACTGCTCATGCAGGGCTCCACGTGCCATCAGCTCCAGGCTCCTGCCTCACTCCACTCTTAAATCAGAAACATTCCCAAGGCCTTAGAGCCCAGACCGAGGGACAGAGCCTGCGCTGAGCCAGTGTCATGATGCTGAACGGGAGCAGAGCTTAGGGATGTCTGAAGGCCCCAGTAACCACTGGGATTTAGGAGTACTTACAGATACCTGAATCGGAACATTCGCAGCACTGCACCCCACGATTACAACATAACATGGTATTGTGTGGTGCTTCTTTTATTGTACTCATTTTATAGGGGGAAATAAATGTGGTTAGATGAAGAAGAAACAAAGGCATAGCCTCCTCAGGTGCAAACACATTACTGTTTTTATTAAATAACACTTAACACGCTATTGAGGGGGGACACACAACCGGCCTCCAAAAGAGCCGAGGGCGGTGCCTGCCCACCCCAGTCGCCCCCCGGAGCCGCCGGAGCCCCGTTCCCGGCCGCCGAGCGCCCACCCCCGGGAGGCCGGGGCAGGATCCGACCCGCCCCGCGAGGCGGGCCCGGAGCGCGTTCCTCCCCTCAGGCAGACGGCGGGAAGACGGGCTCGGGCCTGCTGCGGCCGCCACCGCCGCGATGGAGGCGGAGGAGACCGAGAAAGCCCAGGGCGAGAAGCGGGGACCCGCCGACGCCCCGGGGCCCGCTCCCGCCGCCGGCGGCCATTACGAGCTGCCCTGGTGAGGCCTGAGGGGGCCGCGGGGCGCGGGGCGGTGGGGAAAATGGAGCCGGGCGGTGGGCGGGAGGAAGGGCCGAGCGGCACGGCCATTGGTGGAGAGCGGGGCGTGGGGCGGGGCGAGGCGTGCCGGAGCCTATGGAAAGAGCCGGGGGGCGGGGCGAGCCGTGGGCGGGAAGAAGGGGGCTCGCGGCCGCCTCATTTCAGGGGTGGCCGTGAGGGAAGCAGGGAAGGGGGGAGCAGCGCATGGGGCGAGCCCCTGGGGGTCGGCGCCTTCCTCCCCTCGGCGGCCAGCTAAGAGGTGGCCACTGCGGGGTGGGAAGCGAGGAACCCTCGCTGAGCCTGCGGGGCCCAGCCCGGACGAGATCTGGCCCCGAAGGCGCGGGCGGTGCCTCCCCTCTCAGCCCAGTCCTGTCAGGCTGAGGCGCGAAGGCGAACCCGAAGCTGTTGTGGTGTTTTCATCCTTATTACGCTGGTCAAAATAAAACAACTTGAAGTTCAATTTAGTGTGATCTTCCTTTTCCGGCAGTGTAAAGCGCTATTAAAGTTTGGCTAGGTGTGTCTGAAGTGTTTTACTTCTACAGGGTGGAAAAATACAGACCCATGAAGCTATGTGAAATAGTTGGAAATGAAGATACGGTGAGCAGGTTGGAGGTGTGTAGCTGTTGCTTTATTTTTTGATGGGATAGCTCAAAAACATAGTTCTGCACAGATCCACAGACCAACAGAGTTATACTTCAGTACGTGGACAAGAAACTTTATGATTTACTTAAGAAATTACAAGTTTTATGACATATTAGAACAACATCCTAAAGAAACAGGCCTTCTTGAATTGGGATGTTGTTTAAATTGGCCCAGTTATGATACAACTTTAAAAATGTGTACCTGCTATATTGTTTCAATGAATAAGTATAGTTTACATTACTACAGAAGGAAACAGAAATACCACTTTTTTTGTCTGGAAGAAAAATATTTTCCGTGACAAATCAGTTTGTAAAAACAGTACTTGCTAGCAGAAAGCTTATACTAGCAAATGTGTTTTTAAAGCAAATAGAAAGGAAAGAGTAAAGACCTGTGAGATTCAGTAGTTTAACATTTTTCCATATTATTCTAGGAACTGACTTAACAGTTCAACTGAAAAACATGAAAGTAGCAATGTTCAAAAACAAAAAAAGAACCAGGAGGGAAGAAAAGAAATGATAGCTCTGTTTTTCATGATTAAAACAGAATAGAATTGAAAACTATTTCTTCCTACCATTTTCTTATATATATTTTAAATTATTCTTTCTTAGGTCTTTGCAAAAGAGGGGAACGTACCAAATATTATCATTGCTGTAAGTACTGCCATGTGGTATTTCACTGTTGTTGGTCCTGGCTTCTGAAATCTAGGCACAGCAGCCTCTCAGTATCGGTTTGCATCGTACCTGAGTGTTCTAGTAACAAGGATGTCGATTGTAGGGATACAGAGCAGTGTTTTCAGCAGAATACACAAGAAGTAAACTACCTCCTGGTACTCGGATACTGAAAACTAACTTGGCCCTCAGGTGCTTATTGGAGTGCGTCTTGTGCTTCTCCACTGCTGCAGGCAAGATGCTGAACTCAGATGACTTTTGGACCTACATTCTCTGTGCACTTCCCCTGTTGCAGCTCTGTTTCATGACTGGGGAACCCTGTAGAGAATACAGGTTAGAAAACGGCATTAAACTTACCAGCAATTGTTGCATTTCTAGGGTCCCCCAGGAACAGGTAAAACCACCAGTATCCTCTGCTTGGCTCGTGCTCTGCTTGGTCCTGCATTAAAGGATGCTGTTTTGGAGCTGAATGCCTCAAATGACAGGTGAGAATGAACAAACCTTGTCAAACTTTTAATGAGGAAACAACTGTCCATTTTTATTTTATTTGAACTCAGCCCTGCTTGAAAGGTTTAATGTTTTAGTATAGCCTCTAGTGCCTTAATGTAGTTTTTCAAACTCAAAGTTAGGCAATTTATGGTGTCCAGCTAGCGACATAGATACCATCACCTGATGTTTTATATCCTGATGGATACTTTCACACACAAATATAAACAGAGGGAGTGCAGAATACGTAATGGTACTGTCTTCTCAAATGTACTTTGAAGAGTTGTGCTTCCTGCATTCATGAAGATCCTGATGAAAAGCGAATGAGATGTTTATAATGAAACTCTTCAGTGCTTAGGAAAAAAAGTGAAGTGATAGAAATTAAGAGGAAGGGCAGTCAGGGATAAAACTGTAGGATATGGGTGTTAGGTATATAGAGGACACTCGCACTTATACAAGGATCAGGCACAAAAGGCTGATTATACGTCCCAAGTTCTGTAGCAGACCCTGTCCTGACACATTCTAAGGACATTTTGTGGAGGGTTCAAGAGTACAATGTTTGTACCTGCCTTTGTAATTCTGTAGCTCTCCTATAACTGACAGTACAGCATTCATTTTCTACGCAGAACAAAAAAGTAAATTCCTCTACTTTTAAAAGTAATCCTTCAGTGGGACTCTGTCTAGGAAGGCATCCGTGTTGTGCTAAAATTATGAAGTCTGTCCAGATGTTTTTCTTAAACTGTCTTGATTTATAGCCGGGTTTATTGGTACGGCTGTGTGAAGTACTGGCAAAGTAGCAGTGCGGGCTTAAACAGTTCTGCCCTTGTTCACTTATTACCCCTACCTTTTGCCAAACATAAGTGCTTCCGTGGCAGTCTGCAAGTAAAGCTACTGACAGAAGCTGTTAAAGTGCTTTTTCAAAACCTCCAAAAAGGAGGGTTATCGGTGTTTAATTCTGACTCTGCTCAGCCGTCTGGCTACCAGCACAGCTTCACGACAATTCCACTGGCACAGCTGATGGAACGGAAACAAACAGCACAAGAATGGGGAGCACGGGAGCCCTTCAGCCACTGTGTCTGCCAAATAAAATCCATTGTGTAATTTCGCCCAGCTGATCATAACTGACTTGAATTATTGTTCCAGAGGCATTGACGTTGTGAGAAACAAAATCAAAATGTTTGCCCAGCAAAAGGTCACACTTCCAAAAGGTCGGCATAAAATAATCATCCTTGATGAAGCAGACAGGTACGTTGGTTTTTTTCTTGATCTCGGTTACCGTGTGAAATCTTTTTTATCTGTTCTCTGTCTGCAGAGTTGCTGTCTTGGACAGTATTAGATGTTTCTATCAGGCTATCAAAACAATTCAGGAGGAAATAAATGAGTACTGAACCATGCTCTTGGAAGATTCCTCATATCACGTAGAGATCATTGCTTCAAAGGAGATGCTGAATGTTGGGGTGAAACACTTCAGGATTTAGCTCGATGTGATCTTAGTATCTTCCAGTTTACTGGCTGGTGAAAATGGGACATTCTCCTCTACCTGCATGTAATTAAAAGTATTTTTCAGAGTATTAATGATTTAATTTTATGTGTTAATTTTATGGAGGTCTCAGTGATTATCTGTGTTGTAAGGTGATCTGTGCACATGCCTAGCAAAATCTGCCTAGGTTACCAAGCCAGAATACCAAGCAATTTACAAAGCACCGTCTAGTATCAGTAAGTCTGAAGCTTGTCTAAAAATAATTACTAGGCTGCAGCTCTAAGTTAGTGAAGGGTAAAATCTGTCCTAACTCCTTTTCTCTTCCAGCATGACAGATGGAGCACAGCAAGCGTTGAGAAGAACAATGGAAATTTATTCCAAAACAACACGCTTCGCACTTGCATGCAATGCCTCTGACAAAATCATAGGTAAGGTGCTGAGTCCCTGGGTGTTTTAGTCAGACGTTCCCCATACTGCTGGCTCATTTCAAAGCACTTTTCAGACATACTTGGAGCCCGCTCATTGCGAGAAGCCGTGGTACTTCGGGAAACTCAAACCATCTGAACATCCAGCTAATAAAAGAGGAGCGTGTTGGCATAGCCAGTGAGCCTTCTGAACAGCTGTTTTCAATGGATAGCGCTGTGCATGACTGCAGAAGCAGATTTCTTTGGGCTTAATCCCCATCCAGCTCTGCTACAGTTTATGATTTTTGGTGTGTTGTTAACTGGATGTTGAACCCCTTTTGTTGTCCAGCTTTCTGAAACACAATCAGAAAGAGCTGGCCTGTCGGCTAACACGTTGTAGAGCTTTAGGCTGCCCTTGTTTAGCAGTTGAAATAGCATGATAAACATCTACATTCAGAAAACCAGGAGAACAAAAGAAATTGTGCTTGGCACACGTACCACACTTGGGTTCAAGCGAAGGACTATAAGAATTGCGTGTGCTTGAGGAGGTGCTGTATGCTCTCTGGAGTGGACCTGTCCTTTTTCTTCACAACAAAATGACAAATGAAGAGTTGGAAACAGATATTTTCTTCAAAGCTGAAAAAAATGGTATATTATTTTTAAGAAAAGGGAAATGCTAATTACGCATCTCTGTCCTCAGAACCTATCCAGTCTCGGTGCGCAGTGCTGCGTTACACCAAGCTGACGGATTCACAGATCCTTGCGAGGCTTCTGAAAATTGTCGAGAAAGAGGATGTTCCATATACAGATGATGGATTGGAAGCCATTATCTTCACAGCCCAAGGAGATATGAGACAGGTAGAAGAGGGAAGGCAGTGAAACACAGGCTTCTGTTTGAAGCAAAAAAGTTTGAATCGCTGCTCTCAAGGACTTATCTTTGGAGAGATAAGGAAAAGGGGATGCGATCTATGGCACAAGAGTAACTAAACTGCTTGGTTTCGCAAGGTTTTAAAGTGGATCTGCTCCTTAAAAGCAAATTGCTGGAAATCAGATGCTGAATTTCTGGGAGAAAACAATGTCTGCATGCATTTACAGTTCATTCTGTTGCCTAACTAACGACTTCATACTCGGTGTTATTTCCCAAAAAGTGTATTTTGTCCTGAGGAGAGGAGCCCGAAGCGCAGCACTTCAGAAAATAACGGAAGTCTTTGGTTTTCTTTTTGCAGGCATTAAACAACTTGCAGTCCACATATTCTGGATTTGGCTTTATAAACAGTGAAAATGTCTTTAAGGTTAGTAATGCTGTAAAACAGCGAAGCTGGAACTTCTAACTACGTGAGACCTTCCTTCAGATACATGAGACTTTGAAAGTCTTTACCCATTTGCAGACCATGCTATCTATGTACGTAGCAGGTAATAGTCAAAAAAAGTGTGCATGCCTTTTGAAAAGGCAGAGTGCTTCAGTCCCAAACAGCACATCTGAGGCTTTCTGACTTTCCAGCTCTCGCAAGGCACACGAATCACATAGCTGCTGGGAAATTTCACAGCGGTAACTTTTGAATCTATTACTTGTGTTCTCACGTAGTGCTATTGAGTCCACCGTGGTACGATAGCTATGTTATCAGAAAAGTCATGTTACTTAAAATGTAATCAATTTGATTTGGACTGTAAAATGTCTGATTCGGTATTTTAACTGTACAGAAGCTTGGTGAAAATACTTGGGGGTTTAATACAGGGTGCTCTAGTATTTAGAAATACAATATTTCTTTGATACAGGTGTGTGACGAGCCTCATCCTCTGCTTGTGAAAGAAATGATACAGCACTGCATAAATGCAAATATTGATGAAGCATACAAGGTTAGCTTTCATTTTGTTTGTCTGTGCAGATACCTTTTATTTAAAGAATGCCTGTTCTGAAGAATTCAGTGTGCATTGTTCTTTAGAGAAAGGGCAAAACCGTGCATATGAATTAATGAATTAAGTCCTGTTTATTCAGATGAATAACCCATCAAGCAAAAAAAAAAAAACAAAAAAAAAAGTACTTTTGAAATTACTTGCTAAACAGAACTAATGTTAAATTGGTGAATAAATAGTATATAGTTTCACTAGCTGCATACAGCTGTCCCCAGAATGAATATACTTGATTCACCTGGTCGGTTTTGCAGATAAATGTGGGATTATTCCTTCCTGCGCAGATTCTTGCCCACCTGTGGAGACTTGGATACTCTCCAGAAGATGTGATTGGTAACATCTTCCGTGTGTGCAAAACCTTTCAAATGCCCGAATATCTGAAACTGGAATTTATCAAGGTTAGTATGAACCTGGGTACTGGTGGGGTCTTTCTGCCCTTTTCAAAAAGAGGACGTGTTCCTTAACGGAGGGGTAGCCTCAGAGTTTGAGATTTGCCATATAGAAGTGCAAAACATTATTTCTTTTTATTACTGTTTTCTTTCCTCCTCTGCCTCATCAGTCTGCAAAACAGAAGTTTAAAGTCTAAGCACCCACGAAAGTGCCAATAGTTACTTTAGTGATGAATTAATAACAAACATAATGCTGGCTGAACTTACTATTTACATCAAAACCTCTAAAAACTCCTTGAGAACTTTCTTGAGGAGCCTACTAGATTCTAGTCCAATGGACAGTAAAATATTACGTGATATTAACAGCCACTTGACTAAAGGTGAACTGGTGTAATGGAATCACTCTTAAGATGTAAAACCTGTCCTCAAATTCAAGCACCTTGCTCCTTATGAGAAAAAATGGGGAAGCACAGGCCTCAATTACAAAAATAAATAACTAAAAATGGATCTAATTGGTCCACATGGGAACGTAATAGTCTTGCCAAAAAACAGTTTTCTTATCTTTAAGTGACTCTGAAGCTAGTTTCTTAGCAGTGAGGGATACGTTCTATTTAGAGGAGTGTCATTAGTCACACCATGCAGACTGTGGGGAAAAAACAGAAGGTTTGACAACGTTTTCCTCATCAGGAAATTGGCTACACACATATGAAAATAGCAGAAGGTGTGAACTCGCTTTTACAAATGGCTGGACTGTTGGCCAGGCTGTGTCAGAAGACTGCAGCCCCTGCAGCGAGTTAGATACGCGATCGAGCTGAAAGCCCTCTTCTGGAAGGTGAAGACAGGCAAGGCGGCGGCTGCGCATGTGTCGTGAATTCTGTCCCCCTGGTTTTGCTAAATCCCAGAAAAATAACCAGGTTCTATTGTAAAAATAACTTGTATTTTTTTATTCTGATCAATAAAGCTTTGAAATCTTTAACCCAAGAACTTCTGCCTGTTGTGTCACTGAGGTAGAAAGGAGAAGCACTGAGGTCTCTCTAGTACTCAGCAAAAACGCTTATGGGTAATGATGCCAAGACCTAACAGCAGGAGAGACAGAACATGAACCGCCTTGTTAGTAATTACACCTTATGACTGACCAAGAGTGGTAGTCTCACCGAGACTAAGAAAGAAAAACCTTTTGCACAGAAGGAGCCGTGACTGGAGTTACAATTGAGGCATGCTGAGGAGATGCCATTTCTGGGTGCTCTTTATGTGCTGGGGGTAAGGAAGATATTTCCACCACACATGTACAGGAGAAATATACATTTCTTGATGGTGCCAGCTGTTTATTTTGGATACTCCACCTATAATCTTAAAAAAAAAGTACACCAAGTTCTGGGATGCTCTGCATTTGTGTTCTCTTCTCTGTTTCTGCTTGTCCAGGTTAGGTAATATTTTACAGTCATTTCAACATAACAAAAACTACCTCATCATGATTTCCTCTCTGCTTAGATGTGGAAACCACCTCATGAGTGCAGAGGAGCAATAAAGTGTGAAATGCAGAAACAAATAAATTAAATTTGACCACCTCCATATCAGGTGTCAGATATATTTCTGTAAGCAGAGCTCTTAATGAAGTACATTGTTGTTACAGCAGTCAAACACAACGGTAGAAGTACACGTTGTAGAAGTACACATTACTGGTGCCTGCTCTTCTCCCTGCTTCTGTTGAACATACCACCCCTAGCATCCAGTTGCCCAAACCACATTGTTTCAGTGCCAAATCGACCTCTGCGGGCAGCATATGTCAGCTTCAGTCTAAAGACCGGCCCCTGCACTGAAGCAATGCCTGGTTACACCCTCCATTTCTCCAACTCAGCCACAGAGGTAAAATTCCAGCAGCAAGGGCTGGCAGCGTTGTAAATTGTGCCATCACAACTCTGCAGCTCCTCTGACAGAGCTCTAAGATGACTCTTTTTTAACTCAAAGTGCAGGAAATCAAGATAATTGGCAGCTAAAGCACAGGCACGTTTGAGGTTGCTCCTAAATGGAATAAAGGAAACAGTTCTTGGAATAGTGGATGCAATACTCAAAGTACCTTCTTCTTTCACTAGATTTTAGTCCAACTGGGCTAAGTTTGTTTCCTAGTTACTGAATTGTTAACGCTAGCACAAACACTGTTAAATACGTAACTAATAATGTATTAAGATGCTTAAGCCACTGAGTCCTTTACAGACAAAACATCACAGCTTTTGTCTGCAAAAGCTTAAATAAGACACCTTATTTAAACACTAGACTGATTTTCCCTCTCCTGTATGTCACAGACAGCCTACTCTGCCTTCTCCTACTTATATATGTTCACTCCTGAACAGAGAAAGAAGAGATGTTGCAGTGGCAGCTTCATAAAATAACAAATGTCATGTTAGGATTCATAAGGCTGCTCCTTCCCCCAGTGGATGCACCTACCTGTGCATTGTGTTTGCTCTGTTGGTGTCAGCAAAAGTGAGAAACTTGGAGGATCACAGCTCCTGGTCCTACCCGGTAAGTGCTTTTCTTGAGAATACTCAGCAGCTGCTTTTCATCTCCAATTTGGAGCTGATTCCCTCCTGAGCTAATCCTCTACAGCACTGGGAGGATTTCCTTTTGCTCACCTTTCCTTAGCAGAGGAGTAGGACGGGTCTGAGAGGCCAGCAGCGCAGCCTGTTCTCCCACACTTGATAGCTCACTGCCTCTGAGTGCAGAGCTGCTGCTTTCCAGCAGCTAGCGAAGGCTCCCCGGCTCCATTTGCGATAGCCATACCAGCCGTGCCAAAACTGCATTTAATGTGTCTTCTAAACTGAAAACAGGAGGCACGTTGCTCACTTGGCTGCCCACCTAACGTGAGGAAAAAGAGCTGTATGTACCCATGGGAGATGTCAATTCTCCTTGCATTACTGTCAGGCAACGCAGGATCTGACAATTTTGGTTTAGCACCAGAAATAATTCTTGCGCACCTAGAAAAGAGTCCTGGAAGGACAGCAGGTCAGTGAACACGCATGTACATCCTCACCCATTGCAAAGAAAAAACCTTAAGTCTTTCAGAACAAGACTACAAACGTTGATGAAATTTACTGTAACAGTCCCTGGACATCCTCCAGCATAATGAGATCACTGGCTGAAAAGCACTTCAGGAGATTTACAAAGCTAAGGAAGGATTTACCCCTCTCTGCAGCCGGCTGTTCTGGAGAGCTGAAGGAGGGCAATTTGCTTGGTCCCAGTAAGGCGAGGGAACAGACTCCAGATCTAGCTACTGCTTAGGCTCTGCAACTTCCAGATGCTGGCAATGAAGGAACCTCATTCCAGGAAAATGTAACTGCTCTGGTCTGCCTCCCTGCTTAGCGAGGAGAGCAGTGAATCTCGTGTTGTAATGTTTTGGCTGCACGCTCACCTAACAGCTAGAACTTTCTGGGAGTCCTTTAACCGGATCTATTGCTGCCTGCCAAGGATCTTTTACCGCTGATAAACGTATCTTAAGTGCTTAATGTCTCCCTCTGGTTATGAGATGAATCACAAGTAGGTGCAACATCGCCGCACGTCATTGAAAATGGAGCACTTTCCCTCCAGCAGATCTTGAAAAATCCAGTCTGCAGCACTTCATGAAAAGTGGGAGCTTCTTCAGGTGCTGAATTAGTCACCAAGGATGACAATTTCATGGCCCTGCATGGGCCAGATGCTGTTTCAGCGGCAAAGGACTCTCCTCATCTCCTTGCCTGTCTGCAAGACTGTGCAAAGCCAGTGCAGGTTGTGGCTGTCACTGTGTCTGCTCCAGACACTCTGGGATGCCAGCACGTTCCTCCTCTCTGTGCTCCGCATCCCCCACTCACACAAACTTTCTGCAGGGCATTTAAACATCAGAAAACGAGGGCACGAGCAGAAGCTGAACTGGGAGGGGTAAGCAGAAAGGCAGGCTGCTAGGTCTGCCTGGGGAAGCTCCTGAAGTGCGCTATTTTCTCTGCTGGAGCAGGAGCAAATGCACTTGTAGGAGTTAGCAGTAAAGCTTCCAAGCCAAACACCAAACCACCTGCTATTTCAGCTACACGAGCGGTGGCCCCACGCTCTCAGCAATTCTGCTAAAAATACAGCCGAGACATTTGCAGCAGGAAGCACCTGACATCCCCTTCTCCCACTCCAGGGCTCACTCGCCCTTAGGTCCTCTTCTCTGCTTGTTATTACCAGTCCTGGAGATGAGTGCTCTTCCCTTCTTGAAGCATAGTTTTCCGAACCAATTTTGAGGAATAAGGCTTTGTGGAGCTCTGTTTTCTTCCAGCAGGATCCTGCACACCATTCGGTGTCATTTCTACACGTGCTCTCATCTCAGCCCGTCTCACTCAATCACAAAGACAACATACACATCATAGCAAATCATAATAAAACGCCAGATTTGCTTTGGAGGTTTTTCAATTTTAATAAATAAGTGCTGTGACAGAGCCAAATCTATACGCGAGGGCTCAAGAGACAAGGGTTATGTTTCAGAACTGATGTTCCTATGGCAAAACTGAAGGATCAGTGCAATTTCTGAGGCTGACGGCAGTGGATCGGACCTTGTCAGTTGTTGCAGTGCCTTTGTATCGTTATAAAACAGATAGCGAAACACAAGGAGAACTGCCACAGACACTGGGAATTACAAGCTGTGAATAAGATGAGGATTTAATCCTCTTTAGTCCGTAGCTTTTGTGAACAGTTTGGTATCTCATTTAGCTCCAGAGAACCACTGCTGCTGTGAAAGCAACCTCTGCCTTGCCAGTTCCTCTCCTGTAGGAAACAGCTTCTGCAGGAGAGCAGAGGAACTAAATCAGAACATAATCCCCGTGTTTGAATGCCATCGTGCATGAGTCAGCCTGACAAATTAAGTAGTTGGCTGCATTACCGCTCAGCAATTTAAAGATTCATTTCATGCTTGACAGGAGAAAACATTGCACAGAGTAGCCGTCCTCCCTCCAGCAGATGTGCAGGGAAGTGAGACGGGATAACGAGCTCGTGGCATGCCCGAGGGAGCCGCTGAAGGGGTCGGCCAGGCTTCACTGCCGGGCAGAGCACTGCCTCCAACGCATGTCTGCAGCTGGACTTCAAGCAGAACCTTTCCTCCTCCCAGCGGCACCTGTTCCACACGATCTTGGGCACGATCTGGAGAAAACATTTCACTGCGGGACCGAAGACTCCTTTTTCCCTATGTACATGCTGGCTGGGTGTGCCCTTACAGCTCGGCGAAGGGCTCCTTCAGACTTGACTCAGTTTACTAGAAAGAAGAGGGGGAAAACAGTGAGTCCACTGACTTTTAGTCCCTGCTTTCACCTTCTTAGCCCTGCTGCCTGTTGCGTTTCCTTCCCAGGTAGGGAAGCAGACCTCTGAAGCGCTGCGGAACGTGCAGGTCTGGGCAGCAGCCCCAGAGCAGAGAGCACAGCGGGGTCAGCAGCCCATTTCTGAACCCATCCTCCCTCAGTGGCAGACCCATGCTAGGCTTTACTGGCCAGGCATGGGGATCACACAGCACAGCTCTGCTAGCAAAAGCCATAGTGGAGGCATCGTTATAATGGCAAAAAGTGCATTGGCAAGTTTAATTTACTTACGGAGCCACCAGAAGTAATTTACACATGGTAGCATTCTGCCAGGGCTTATGGTTGGAGGTCTTCCCAGGAAGTCTGCATCACCAGGACTCCTCAGGACAGCAATCCCTCCTTCTTCTGGCTTCCCAGCACCCCTTATCACATCTAGGGGTCTATTTGCGGTAGCCCTGGTGCTGCTTTGATTGTTCTCTCCACAAAATCAGGAGGGATCGTTACAGTAGCTGTGCTAAAGGTTCTGAGCATCTCTCAGCCCCATTTGTTCCTCTCCCATCTCCAAGTGAGGTTGGTTCTGACCCCATTACAAACAGCAAATGGAGCAGCCTGGTGTGCCCAGTGCTGCATAGATGTTAGCAGAGCAGAAAGCAGAAGGTCTGCTGTGACTAATGCACAGATGTAATCCCTTCATCCCTGAAATCTCTCCGTGGAAGAGGAATAAATGCAGAATTGCTTATAAAAGTTACCATTACAGCCCTTTCATTTATTTCAGGGATAACCTGGCTTGCCTCCTTCCCTCCAGATACTCAGCTATCATGGTGCCTGGCTATTCCATAAACGCCTTCCAAAAGGCAAAGCGAGCTTCTCTGCAGCCCAATCTGAAGCAGCCCATTGCTACAGCACGATCTCAGTTCACTCCAGCTCAAGCAAGAGGGAGGTGCTGAGAATGTTGCTCACGCTGGGGCTTGTGCACGCAGCTGGCGTGGTGTTAAACCACAACACACAGGTGCTGTCCCCATCCCAGCAGAGATGCTGGGCCGTGGGTCCCCACGCCAGGTGTGCGGCAGACCCAGCTGTATCTGCTGCCAGCCAGACCACGTGCGTGTGATGTTGGGATGCGACTCGAGTGACACATGGCAAAGTCCTCGGCCAAAAAGCACAAAGCTGTGCCCTGCCCTGGGCGCAGCACCCCTTCAGCAGTGTTTGTGAGGGCAAATGCTGCTGAGGATGGGCTGCTGAAGTTCAAAGCAAATGCTGCAACACGGAGAACAGGGCGTCCAGGCTTTGGATGGCGATGGCAAGTGTTAAATACTTTGTATGGTTTCAAAAAAAATCCCATCTGAGGTCTGCCCACCACTGGCACCTGCAGTCTGCGGGTGCCACCCAGCACAGGGACAATCCCACTGGGTCCTGCAGGTGCTCGGAGAGCAAAAACTGAACGGGGAGCAATACTGGTCCCAGTGCCTGTCCCAGCTGGGCTCCAGTCCCAAGCAGGGTGACCGGCACTGCACACTGTAGAGACACCACAGGGTCATACATCAGCACGGTGATGGCTATGGGTTTTTTTTTAACCCTTCCCCAGCAACCCACACCCACTCCCCTGCCTTTTTGATCTCTGCTGATGGCTCAGCTGGTATTTACTGCAGAGTCCCCACGAGGGCCGTGGGAGCCTATTTGGGGCCATAAAGCAGCCCCCGTCACGGTGTTTGGTGTCTCTGGGGCTGGTTTTCTTCCGTACTGACACTGTATTTTGTCACCCACTCGCTGAGAGCTGGAGGAAGACTTCAGGGTGCTCTGCGCACGCTTTTGACTTTTAATTGCCTCCGGAACTCGGTATCAGCAGCTACCGGGTTGCTGCTGAGCACAGTGCAGGGTGTGCAGCACCAGCCGGGGCTCCAGGGGACCCCTCGCTGTGCTCTGCCTCTGCACCACACAAACCAGTGGGGTCTGGGGGTCCTGCCCACAGCATGTGGCCCGAAGCTGCTCAGAATTGGTTTCATAACCCCAACACCCCCTCCCCTAAATATGTTCATCAAGTGTTTGCTCTCCTTACCTTTGCTTTGACAGCAGGGTGGGGTCCGATGTGGGGTCGGTGTTAACGTAGTCCGGCTCCTCGTCCTGGCTCTCTATGTACAGTGCTGCTAACAAAGAAGGAAAGCACCCATCATTAATTGGGATAATTTGGAAACCACCATGAGCACTGCATGTTTGGCCAGCACATTTAGCCCTCAGCATTGACACATTTTTGTATCCGGGCTAAGAAACCTCACATCACGGTGTCAGGGTTTCAGAGGGGCTTCGAGACGGGCACAGCCGTGGTGGCCTTCCAAGCACTGGGAACGCCCCGTCCCTCCGCAGCCACATCCAATTGCAAATGTACACAGCAGTTTGCATGCCTGGATGTTCATCATGGATGAAAAAACATCCTGAGAGGAGGATTGCCCCGAGCACTGTGTAGCACAGCAGGTATCCCACCCATGAGCCCAGTCTGTAAGCAGCAAGCAGCTGCTGAGGACATACCTGCACTTTGCCCAATTTTCCACGCGTGGATCGCCGTGCTGTTCTCGTAGTCATCCACGTCATCTGTGAGTAAGCAGAGTTTGGACAGGACGATGCTGAACAGCGAGCGGGCTAAAAGCAGACCCTGGGAACCCCCTCCCAGTGCCACCATCCCACCACAGGCTGGTGACGCTGCCTCAGCCACCTCCCAGCCCTGGTTTCTGCAGGCACAGATGGGCTTGGGGCAGCCCCATGCTCCTGCCTCCCCTCATTGCTTCAAACAGAGCGGTGTGGGCAGCGCCAAAGGAAAGCAAAACAGCTTCATTTTTCAATTGTGACAGCCCAGGGCAGAAGCTCAAAGCCCCTGTGGTCCAGCACCTTGTGCTGGCAGTGATGAACAACCCAAGATGGGGGCTAAACTGTGATGAATCTTGGCACGAAGCGCTGCACGTACCCAGCCCGGAGCTGCAAGTGTCCCCAATGAAGACATTCTGGTAGGAATGGGAATCCTCCTCTTTGGCTGGCAGAGAGAAGAAAGGGGGAAAAAGGATGTAGGGAAGCAGGAGCAGTGCGGGAAGGGCTCAGCCCCCAGTGGTCTTTGTGCTTTGCTGTCAGCTGCCTGCAGGAGAGGGCTGTTGGCCACAACAAAATGTGCTGTAGACTACAAGGTGTCAGTTGAACAAGGTAATTTTTTGGTAAATAATATATATATTTTTTCTCTTCCCCTCAATCTCTTTAAATAAAAAATAGGATTCGCTTTCTGAAGTTCATTTCAGGTAATAGATTGATGCCCAAGTCAGCACAGTGAAACTCTGAGTGCCCATGGAGGTGAGAATGTCTCACGGATGCAATATTTGCCTTGAAAAGGTGCCTTTGAATGGAGCACTGTGTTTCGCCCCACCTTCACTCCCTATCCCCATAAGCCAAGCACACAGAACATCTGAAGCCCTCCTTTTGGCACAAAGCTCCCCCTGGACTGTGCCTGCCTCAGGCCAAACAGTGACGGGGCAGCGAAGGGGAGAGGGGCAGCACTGCGGGCTCCCTGGGGGCTCCCTGCAGCCACGGGGCAGCTGGCACGCTGTGCTGGGGGTCATGGTGGTGCTCATGTGGAGACCTTACCGTTGGGTGAGGTGAAGCACTTGGCTTGCTCATAGAAATCCACAGAGATGGGCTCCCTGCAAGAAGGAAAACCTTGCTCAGCCATGGCTGCCCAGGGCAGCCCATGGCCCTCCGAGCGGTGGTAAGAGACCGCAGCCACTTACACGTAGGCAGCATCCTCGCACAGGTAGTCCTCTGCAAGCACAAGGGATTTCCTGTTAGCACACTGGTCACATAAACTCAAAACCCCCAAATTTTCCAAGCCTGGCCACGGCAGATAGCCCTGGTGGACAGCAAGCCTCAAAATCCACTGAGGCAGCACCAAGCAGGGCTGGGAGCCCTGAGCAGAGCAGGATGGACCCCACCAGGTGAGGGGAGATCAGGGACATAGCCCCCATTTTGGGAGAGCAGAGCACAGCCCCACATGACCATAACCCATGTAGGGCTGATCCCCGTTCAGCTGTTAATTAGATCATGTGCAGCTTAAAAGCAGCAAGCCAGAGCCACAGCACACCACTTTCCACCTGCCTGCCAGGACTGCCTCTTGCCTGTTGCCCATCACAAGCTGCCCCAAAACCCCAAAGGCACCCACATGGCACGTACCTGTCAGGAAGTTCTGGTACCGGGGCTCGCTCCTGCTCTCTGGGATAAAGCACAGGGGGACATTATGGGGGGACATGGGCAGGGGACACCCAGCACCAGCTGCCCTCACAGTGCACAGGCAGCACGGACACAGTGGGAACGGCCAGGGGTGGATTTTAGATTATCCAGCCCCATAGCTCAAACCAGGACTGGTGAGCCATAGCAAACCAGCCTGGATTTTTACCCTCTGATCCAGTTCTTATCAAGTGTCCCCGTGTAGACACAGTGAGAGCTCTCCGCTACATAAACAAGTGCAGATTTGCTACATCCCCACCCAGGAATTCTGTGGCTGGTCTGTCCCCACTGCTGTGTGGGCATGGAGCCCACCGAGCGGGCAAGCATCCCGGCGGAGATACTCACCAATGCCAAGGGGACGGGAGGCACAGAGCTCCTCATGGGCTTTCCTGAAAGAGAGCGAGCACTTCATGTGTCTGCAGGTGCTGCCGGGCTAATGCGCTGTTTGTAGCTGGGGCTTGCAGGAGAAGGGAGCTAAATCCTCAGCTCTGAGCAAACCGCAGTAAAACCTCTGTCCGTGAAACCCCCTTGTCTGTTTGGAAATGCATTGAGCTGACAGGTTTGGGGTGAAACCCCAAGGTGGGGATGACCATGGCTGGGTAGTGCAGCAGTTATTGCTGCTCTGCTTCCTGGGGTGCTGGTGGTGGGCCGGAGGGGATCTCTCATGTGAAACTGCTTATAAGCAAAGAACAGCAGGTTCTTTTTTGTGGCGTACCTGTTACAGACAACCATGGCCCGTTTCCTTGGGTTTGGCTTCAATACTACAAGTAAGATGCATTTAGGCTGAAGAAAATCCAGAAAAAGACTAAACTCACAACTGACCAGCAATGATGGGGCACAGCCCAAGCCCCACCTACAAGGCACAGCACCCAGTCCCAAACCCTCAGCACTCATATGTTGGGTAAACTTCATCCAAGTTTGCCTCTACAGTTAGGTTATGCCTTATTGTGTGTGTTTGTTGTTTTTTTTTTTAACCTACCTTGTTATTGTGAAGTTTTCAGGTTCCTTTATCTGGTCTAGCCTTCGCGTTACAGCTAGCACCAAGAACAAAACGAGATGTTAATGACCATGGCAGCAGATAATACAGCGTGAGCACAGAGCATCCAACACAGTGAATTCCCCAGTATTAGCAAGCGTTTCTCTAATGTGCCATGAAACAGCTTCCAAATTGTTCCTCAAAAGCACACCAAGGCCCAAATGGGAAACAAGTAGAGAGAAACGCGCTGCCTGTGCAGGCAGCACAGCTAGCAAACATACCAGAGGAAGCCACAATCCTAATCGCTGCCTTATTTCCTATTCTCCCCCAAACACGCTCAAGTTGGGGGGCCTGTTGTGCACTCAGCGCCCTTTCTGCCCGGATGAGCTGCACCACCGGGCCTCCAGCTTCGGCTGGGATGGGGAGGACACTTGCTGGGGCCTGGTGGGACAGGGCTGGGCACTGCCAGTGACATTTGCTGCAGCCCTGCCAGAGGCTCGGTCAGGGTAGGAACCAAAAGGTCAGCGTGCAACCAGCCCTGCCGCAGGAAGCAGCGAGAGGGTGATGACGGATGAGTCACTGCTATCGCTCGGGGCTCCCCCACAGCGCCAGCAGCGTGCTGTCGGGGGCCCAAACCAACCAGCTCCTGCGCTTCCATGGTTTTAATGATTTGTTCTCAATGGAAACGTAGGTTTTTGTCAGAGTTTGGAATCCACACGCCCAGAAGTGCCTAAGGAGGCTTCCACACTGCCAGCAGCTGCCTGGCTTTGTGGTCAGCTTTTTGTTTTCACACAGCCTTGCCCCGTGCCCATAGAGCCCCCAACCCGTGCCCCTGCAAGGGCCGTACTCACTGGAGTGGGACCGAATCACCTCAAAGCTCTGCTGGTTTCCGAGCCTGGAAAAGACAGAGGCACCACGTCAGCTGAACCATGAGGTGCACAACACGGAAAATAGACCTGGTGCTGCAGACCACGCAGACCCGAGGTGGCCCTGAGGCCATTCTTCCCCTCCGCCTCCCTTTGGGCCTCCTCTGTGTGGGCCTCCACAGCAGAGATGTGTTTGAGGCCCATGGGCAGCGCAGCCAACACCTGCCAAGGGAAAGACCCAGGGGTGAGGAAGACGTCATTGGGGACTCCACGAGCCCGAAGTCCAACAGCTGAATCCAGGCACAAATTCCAACAAGCCAGGACAACAGCACAGGCTCGCAGTGGGACGGAGCCATCGTTGGCTCATGCGTCGCTCCCTGAAGGACACAGAGCCCCGCTGCCAGGCAGCCTGGCCTCTGAGGGAGCCCCTTCACACCACGCTCGCTCCTTTATCAAAGGTTAAAAAAAGTGTTGGCCTTTTTTTTTTTTTTTTTCTTAATATCATTTAGCTGTGGTTTGTCTGTTAGCGAAGGAAATAAGGGGGTGTGCATGTGCATGGTTGTGTTTCCTTCGCTGTTCGAGTTGCAGCTGTGGTGGCTGGCTCTGGCATGTGTCCCCACCAGCACCAGGCAGAGCTTTGCTTGTGGGGCCATGTATCTCTCCCTGTCTGGTCCCTGATGGGACAAGGCAGGGATGTGTCCTTCCTATTTTTCCAGACATTTTTCCATCGGGTAACTGACTCACAGGCCTCGTGGGCACAGCTTCATTTCGGGTTGTTCCTTGTGACAGTGTTCCCCCTTTACTGGGGCACGCTGCCTTGTGTGCTGCCAGCAGCAGAGCTGGGATACAGATATATAGAAGATGCAGAATACATTCATAAATATAGTTAAATAATAAATATATATATATGTATTATTTCATGTGAAGTCCAGATATTGGAGGAGCACTGCCCAGCTGGTGGATGTACAGGGCATGCTGCGAGTCTGGCTCTAACCAGGGTCTCTTGAGCAGTTTTGGGGAGAAACATGATGGCAAAAGGCAACTTACTGACTCGTCTGCTTGCTCTGCTTCTTTTCTCGCTTTGTAGCTGAAAGAAAAGAAAGAAAGCTCTTACAAAAGGGTGATGCAGGCCTTTGAGATCAGAAAGGAAAGAACCACTGAAACACATTCAGGAAACTCCTTGTGGGGACCCCAGCCCCATCCTGCAGCCTCCCGAGCCACCAGCGCCCAGCACCCCCCTGTGCAGAGGGGACACCCCAGAAGGAAAGCACCCTCCCGGCCAACCCCAGGGTCCCCGTGCCTGTGGCAGCACCTTACCGGAGAGCTGGCACCTGACGCAGGCGCTGACGGCCGCCCCGAGCAGCATCAGTGCGGCGGCCGCCCACAGCAGCTCCAGCTGCGCCATGGCCCCGCGGTGTCCAGCCTGCAACACAGCCCCGAGAGCGATCCGTGAGCCCCATGATGCCGAAACTCTCTGCTCTGCTTCAGACAGAACCTCTGCCAGAGATACACCCCAGCACCGCCTGTGGCCTCGAGCTGGCTTGTGCATCTGCTCTTCCCCTCCTTTCCACACCTGGTGACTCCACGAGCAACAGTGAAGGTTTTTTTTTTTTTTTTTTTTTTTTTTTTTTTTTTTTTTTTTTTTTTCCCCTAAATCTTCTTCTTTAGCCCCTAGTGCTGGAAGCATTACACCTCGCTGGAGGCCAGAAACTCGCTGTGCTGCCAGGTGAGAAGTTTCCCTGCTGCCTAACCCGAATCTCCCATATCACAGCTGAAGTCTGGATGGTGTTACAGCTGCTGTGGTTAGGGAGCTGGAGAAAAAATACATATAAATTTCATACAGAAAGCAGCAGCTGGATTCTGCCCTGCTCAGCCTCCGCTTGCGTAAAGGAGTAAACGCCATTTCTTCCCCAAGCTGCCAGTCACAGTGACCCCCGACTCACACAAATGAAAACCCAAAGGCCTCCCCATGCAGCAGCCACGCACCTCCTGGTATTGCACAGATGCCCTCCTGTGCACACCAGTCTTGTTTGAGGATGCTGGTGGGAGGTTTGCAATCTGGCGGTGGGGGCCCCAGTCCCACACCAGCAGCCTAATGACCAGGGCATGGTGCAAGTTGTGGTGGTGCTGATTACTATTATTAATTATCATTATTATTAAAGGCAGTTTTTTTTTGTTGTTGTTTGTTTTGTTTTGTTTTAAAGGTAAGGCAAAGCTGAAAGAGCCCAACAGCACTGACCTAGTTTGTGCCTTTGTAGGGCAGGTCACCATCTCCCTCCTAGCAGTGGTTTTATCTCTATAGCGGTCAGTAACGTAACAAAACCGGCCACTTCCCGAACCTCTCTCTCTCTGGGAACTAGGACTGCTCGCAGGGGCTGCTGAACGGGCACCGCACCTCTGCTTCCGCTCAGCATCCCCGCCAGCATTGACGCACAAGCACGGCCCCAGCCTGGAGGTTATTTGCATTCAGCAAACACACAAGTAAATGAAAATCCATTTTTTTTTTTTTTTTTGTTACAGAACCTCCTCTCATAAGGCATGAAATATCTCATTGGTGCTGTATACACTGTGAACCTGCAGGGCTTGCTGCTGCTTCAGGGAGTTCACACAGGGTCCAACAACGCCACATTTTGCTGCAAGTATTTAGTTAAGCACTTGGGCCAAGCAGTTTTAATTCCCAAAATAAACCATATGCCTTAAAAAAAAAAAAAAGTAAATTAAAAATTAAAAAAAATAAAATGGACCAAATGAGAGCAGGATTTCTGGGGTCCTGCCCAGGTGGGGGGCTCAGATGGAGCGGACACTGCTCCTTCCCTCTGCTGCCCAGCACCTTGGTGCCGAGGCAAGAAATCACACCTCTGTGCTGGAAAGGAGCTGATGGGAGAGGGCGACGAACGCATTTATGACAAGCAGAAGGCTGGAGGCACTTACTCACTGCTGGCGGGTTATAAATAAGTTATCTGGAAGGCTGAACGTGCTTTCTCCGCTCTCTGCCTTGGGTAGATGGATGAGGAGAATAAATAGTCTCGAGCCACTGTGGTCTGTGATGAGGCCTGAGCATAAGAGAAAGACGCAGAGAGTGAAGGGCCTGCTGAGAGGGCTTGCTTTCAATGAGCTAAAGTCAAGCATGTAGAAAAAACCCTTCTGAAGTGTTTCAAATCTTCAGAAGTAAAATTCAGAGAGGGAAGGTATGGCCCGTTCTGTTTATACACACATCCCTTCTCCTTTTGCGCGTTTGTCTCCTTTTTAGCACTGGCAGAAGTTTCTCCTCGTAGGTCCTCGTAGGAGGAAGGCAGTGCCGGTGGCACCTCCTGCAGCAGGCGATGCCCACGACCTGCGGCCCTGAGAGCAGCACCCAGAATAGATAAATGAATGAATGTGGGCAATTAATTGAGGCACCCACAGTAAATAAACGAATTGCAGGCAAAGCAACAATCCCTGCAGCACACCCGCCTGAACAGGGCATCTCTTCTTATGTCCTTGGCTATGTCTAGCAATGAAATAAGCATTTTTTATTTAATTTTTAAATGGGAAGAAGAAAATGACTCGCAAAAGGTCCTGCAGTGCATACAGTACGTTGTCTCACCTGGGCTGCAGGGGGAGGTTTCTAGCCCTACCTGGAGGGTTTCTTTCATTCAGCAGTGGGAGTTACAAGATGGTCCCCCAAAACGGGGCCACCATCGCCAGCCCTGGGAGGAGAGCTGCTTTCTGCAGGGAGGGAGGGAAGGCCGCTGCTTTCAAGTCTGCTGAAGTCACGCAGACATTCACGGTCGGTCTGTCTGGGAGAGAAACACCCAAGTGCTTTACTTTAAAACTTTAAATTAGTAAATTAGTTAAAACTTTAATTTAACTTTAAAAGACAACACCGGTGTGACAATGAGAGGGTATAAGCTGAATGTGCACAGTCTAGAAATAAAATCCCTGATTGCCAGAGGGATGGAAAGTCTGGGGGAACTTTCCTGGAGAAGCATAAGGGGTGAGAAGCTTACTTAATTACCCTTTAAGAGTATTTAAAACTTAAACTTTTTGCCAAAAATCCAGCAGAGCGAGGAGCGCGTTGATGTGGCACAGTTCGAATGATTTTTTTTATTCTATCAGATCATTTCTGATTAAGTCATTTTTAGCTCTTTGCAGATACCAAGCCCACCCTGTAAGTTTTCACTGCAAGATAAAGACTTAAAATGGCTGGTTTAGGTCATATACTAAACCTATCCGTAAAAATGCCCCAAAAATAAATATCAAACAGCCTTCCCTCCCCTCCAGAAAGTTAGTTTCACGGTCTTCAATTTGCAATAAATTAAGACTAATTCAGACTGATTGGATGAGTCACTGGCACGAACTCTGAAGCGGAGAGTTTATTTAAAAACTCGCTGTGTGAAATGTAGAACGTGGACTTATTGAACAGATGCAATATTCAGCTTGACCCAGTGGCTCTAACGTTTCTAAGAAAAGAAACACGACTTTCTGTTTGTCTACGTTGCACAGATTGCCACAGAAAGTCTCATCCACTTAGAAACTGAAGTCTCAGACCGAAGGAAGCTCCTGTGGTTGGAGCCACTTCAGTGACCAGTGCTGAGCCTTCAGGCAAGCTCCTTCCAGAGGTCTGCATGCCCCATTTTCTACCAGATTTGATGCCAATGTAAATTTTTCTTGAGAAAACTGCTGTGGTATAGATACAATCTGCTTTGCACAGATATTCAAGTAGAACATGCTTTATTTTATGCCAGGAGAGCGGGAGGCACATCTCAGCAGGACACAGGACAAGAGGGACAACTGAATTGATAAATGAACTCCCACACAGACGAGCACTTTGTAAAATGCTTTTAAAAACCTCAGCTGGAAAATACAGCACAAAAACCTAATGACACGTATGCACGTCAGCATAAGGACATATTCCATGGAAATGTCTTGTAATTGTCCCTAACTTCCCTTGGTTTGGGCAGCACCGAGCCACGCAGCGCCCTTCCCTGCAGAGTCCGGGGGGATGCAAGGTTAGGCACTGAAGATACAGGGAACTTGTGTGCCTGGAAGTACCCCTACGTAACAAGCACTCCTATTTACGCTCGAGTAATGAACATGAGCTGATATCACACAGGATTATCCCACAATTATCCCCAGTTTTCCCTAACAAGTCTACCTCACAGCCCCCATTACGCTGAACATTGATCACAGGAGAAAACTGATGCAAGGACAAAGATCTATTTTCTGTCTGCGGTTAGTAATTTCAAGCACTAATATAGAGTAAAATAAACACATTCATAAGATGCCAGTAAGCCCTAAATCATGGAAAATCCAAAAACTAGTGAAAATCAGCTATTTCATGGGATTAGGCCTTGGAGGGAAAGACGCAGTGGGGTGCAGCGGTCCCAAAAGCAGGAGCCCAAAGCAGGACCGGACACATCCGTGGGGCTGGCATCTCAGCACGGCCTGCTCGTGCTACGGGGACCCCAAAATGCCCAGAATATTTTTGCAGAAACAAATGCAGAATGAATACAGTTTAAAAAAGCCACACTGCCATCAGCAGAGGGGAACAGCAGATGTAAAAAATAACGTCGTAAAACAGGCAAACTGGATTGCATGTGGTGGGCTCCCGTCTCGAGGGGTCTAAATGTTGCTGAGGGGTTTTATTTGGCAATTATCCTACCTCAGAGCTCATCAGATGGTGGTCATGAGCGGCAGCGGGGAGTAACACGGTGTGTTTCAGAGGGATATGGCAGGGATGACCCCAAACCCTTGCTAAAACACTCACCGAGCTCCAGTCCAGGATCCACAAGCTCACCATGCCGTCGGGACAACCTGCGTGTCCCCAAAGCCTCGGTGCCACCCGCCTGTCCCAGCTCACCTGCAGCCTCAGCCGGCCGTCCCCATCCGTCCCAGCTCCTCGTGTACCTCACAATGCCGGGGCTGGTTCCTCCGAGGATCGTTAGCCAGCTTCTGGTTTCCTGTCACCATCTGAATCATTAACCCCAACATCCGCCGCCGGCCGACAGTCAGCCCCTCTCCGGCTCGCGGGAGCCCCGCGGGCGGTGCTCACACAGAGACACCTCTCGCAGACGCTGTTCGGATCCGCAGGGGGAGAGGAAGAGGCTCGGGCAAGAGCCACACATGCAAACAGAGCCATCGAGCTCCAGATTCGGCCGATGCCCCTCAAACATTCAACACCAGCAATATTTTCCCCTCTAGCAAAGAGCCTCGGGATAATTATTGCTGTGCTGAGTGTTACTTGCGGCAGGTGCTGCCTGAAAAAGCTTGGAAGAGGTGAGACAAGTTGGAAGCCTTCTCTTAGGTTTTACAGAGGGGATGACAGCCTTGGAAGGGCAGCGCAGAGACTGAGGTCGCTGCTGATAGCAGCCAAACTGGGAGCCCCACCGAGGTGCATTCCGTCCAGCAGTAAGAACAAAAACATTTCTCGTGCTCCAGCAGCGGCAGCGTGCAGACAGCAGGCACAACTGCACTGTACTGATAAAAAAATAATAACCCCAAAACAGTAGATGATGATTTTCTTGTGCACTTGAAAAGATTAAGGAGGGGTTATGAACAAGGGCTCAGGGATAACTGCTGGCCTGAAGCCCCGACACAGCGCAGGGACACGTATCCTGCTCTATGAATAGGACGCGCACGCGGCAGCCCCGTGTATTTATAGCTACCAGAGTGCAAGAGCCAGCCCAGCACACGTTTTACAACTGCAAACAAAACGTCTCATGCCGCCTCTCACTAGGGCACTACGTACGTACGGTCATGCAAATCGTTCAGCCGAGGGAAATTTTGTTGTATTTAAATGAGCTGGGGCGCTCTCGAGATGCTGCAACCAGTGAGCTGCATCCTTCTGTCCCCCGGAAGGGGACTCTTCTATCACAAAAATGATAAAATAATCATCTGTTCACAGCGTCCGCAACCCCGGGATGGGAACCTTCGCTATCAGGCTGTCAGAGGAAACACTGCTCTGTCAGGACTGCTAACCACCGTGTGCGCCTCTGTGCTCACATCGAGATTTTATCTACTCTGATTCTAACCAGAGGTGCAAAATTTACTGCGGGCCCAATCCCAAAGGGCTCCCGCGTGAAATCCAGGCATGGATCAAAAAAAATCAGCACATGGGGGCTGAATCAGAGACCAGAAGAGCAAGAGCCAGCTGTGAATGGTTTGTAGGGCTTACGCCTGGCCTCTGTGCACGGGATGCGAACAGCACCACCTCCCACTGCCTGTCCAGCTGCTACAAAACGGGCTTTTCTGGCACAGCTCACAGCTATGAAGTAGTTTGTTTCGTGTTTTTCAGCAGCATCTAACTGTTTAAACATAAGCAGATGACAGAAGCTTTACAAAAACGTTGTTTAAAGCCAAACCGTTGCTCTGACTATACTGGGGACAATTACAGTTCTCCTTTTTCGTATCAGAAGAAGTTTATTATTTTATTAGGAACAACCAGTGCTAAAAAGGGACCCTTTACTTGCCCGCAGCCTCTCTGATCCGCCCCACGGCTTCAGAGATGACTCAGTGCCTCCGCAGGGACGTTGCCGCGGCTGGCACGGGCTGGAGCAAAGGCACCTCGTGCTGGGCGCCCATCGTCCCGGCACGGCTGCCCAGCCCCTGCAGGTAGGTAAAAGCCATTGCTGTGCCCGAGGAGTGGCACGGTTAGGGAGGACGATCGGCCATACGAGGCAGCGGGGTCACCTTGAGCATGTTACAGCAGCCCTCAGGTCGAGCAATGTCCTTCGAGGACGTCATTCCTTCTGCAAGACTGATCGTGCCCTTTTCTCGCCTTGCTGCAGCAATGCAGACGGCCACATGGACACTGTTTCCTGTCCATCTTTATGTTTTTTATATATATTTTATATTTCTCAGAAGAAGCGCTTCAGCGTCAGAGCCCTCGCTCCATGCAGCCACCAACACAGCCACAAGTTCTGCTCCAGAACATCAAACTCTGCTCACTCAGGCTCCACGCAGTGCCTGACACTCCTGTAATCCCTGTGCCCCATCCATACCTGCTGCCAGAAACCGTTTCTGGCCTGGTACAAGGAAAAAGACAGGCGCACCGTGCTTTTATCAGCTGCAATAAAAGATGTGAAATGCCACATTACAATTCTATCTTTCTTTGTCCTTTTAAAGCTGACCCATTTCAGCTTCTTTCTTTCCCCTGTAAGCAAATTTACCTTCAGGCCGTTTTACCAACGAACCCAACTCTCTTTTATCCCCCCTCCTTTTCTGCAGCTAAGCAGCCGCAGAAAGATCTCTTGGGGCCCAGAGAGGCCGTGGGAAGGCAGCTTCTGCCCCCCCAGCTTACCTGCGGAATGCCCTGGGGGCCAGGTGACATCCTCTGATAAAGGTGGGGCCTGATCATGGACCAGCTGCGTTTGCTGGAGCTAACGACTAACGCTGGTCAGAGAAACAGTGATCGGGAAAAAAATAAATCATCATCTAAACCTGGCCTTTCTGCAGAAACACAAAGTTTTGAGGAAAGCTCTGCAAGCTCCAACAGGATCTTTCTCCCAGAGCTCGTAAATTTTGCAAGTAAATTACCAGCGACACCGCGAGACCTGCACACAGATCAAATCCCCCCTGCAGGAGCAAGCTCTGGGACCAGAGCAAGCACATCTCACCCCGACCACAAGTTACTTGAGTTTTTGCCAAGTTTTCATGGCAGCTTTAACGAAAAATCACATCTCGGAGGAAATTTTCTGACTTGCTGAAGTAGCACACACGTTTTTGTGAAGACCAAGAAACGTCTTTCGTCCAAGAGACAGTTGTTCGGGCACTTCCCCAGCTAAAGGGGAAGTGCCACCTCCCACCCTGCCCCAGCTGCACGCCCCACTGCAAATCCGATCTCACCCAGCCAAAACTGAAAGCGGCTCTGTTACAGCCGAAGGTTCGTGCTGCTACCACCCAGTGGAAAGAAAGCTCACAGCTAGGGTTTCTAGGTGCTTTACGCATTTTGGCCAAGTAAGACTTGAAAGGACTGATTCTGCACATCCCTATGGTGCTGTAAAGCTTCTTCCCGTTCTTATCCTGCTCGGTTCATGCTTGCTGACGAAATAATCCTGATATTTGAACACAAAAACCTAGAAGGTTTGAACGCTTTTATTTAATTTTTTACAGCAATACAAATTGTACAGATTCGTTACAGTACAGATTTTGCAGGGGTTCAGAGAGGTACTTGGTGATTTTTTGGTTTGTTTAAAGGAAAGAGGCGGATCTTGGGAGCACGGTGACATGAACAAAACAATCTCATAGTAGGAAGCAAATCCCCGCCGTGCTGAACACTAACCTGGCTGCGACCTCCGGGCAGAGAGGTGGCAACCAGCAGTGTTCCCAGCAACGACACCAACCCTGGGATACTCTAAGAGCTTTGTACAAGAATTCGTGAGCTTACAGGTAAGCAGGTTTTTTCTGTAACAGCGCTGAACATCCTTAAAGCCCTTGGACGGACTTTTCTCTGCAAAAGGGACAGAAATGAGGGAAGCCGATGTTAAAATTAGCCTGCGGCCGGGCAGGCAGTGCCATGTAACAGTTATTGCAGCTGTGGAAAAGGAAACCATAAAATACTTCAGATTTAATAACCCGAGCAGCTACAGTAACGTGAGGAACGTGATCTCACACCTAGCAGCAGCGACACCGTACGCACAGCGTAACACCGCGTGCGACACCAGAACCCCACCCGCCAGCCCTCCTGTCCAGCTCAGTTCTGTGTGAGCGAGCAGATGCCACGAGGAACCAACAAAGCTCCCTAACGAGCAGAAAAGGTGCAAGCTACACATACAGCTTTGGTAGGACATCTCCCCGGTTAGCCCAGGGCATGCAACGGCATCAGGATATTGCTGTAACTAACGTGCATCAGGCTTGACAGTCGAGTGTCTGGCACCGAAGGATTAAATCGTTTCAGAAAGCGGAGTCCAAGAACATGATTACACGGTTTTAAATGCCCCTGATTGATTTGCTTTAATACTGCCATACCGAGCGGTATCGCAAATAACAGAATAAACTGCAGAATATATAAATGAAACATGTACACACTAAAAAACAGCCCTCTGCTGCTTCACATTTACTCGGTTCCTTAAAATCCTGTACTGGGATAAGTGACACAGAAGAGGAGGGATTCAGCTGCCAGATTAGAAATATTCCAGGCAGCTGGAAATCAAATTCCTCATCAGCCACGGAATCTCCCCTTTCTAAGACGAGCGTCACCTCCAAAATGGAATCCCAAAAATCCAGTCCAGAAAAAATGCCCCCAAAGTAACTGATGCTGCGCTAGAATATGCTGGGATACAATACACTGACCGCCTCACTCCTCCAGAGCTCCTCTGGTAGCAAAACCCAGAAACCATCAGAATGCCAAATATCAGCTTAACACAATTTTAACGATGCCCAGAGTTCATAGTTCGCTGATTGTGTTCTTGCTGAAAGCCAGTCTCAATAACCCCGAGACGTACTTCCACGAGGTCCGTTTAGGAAACCAGTCATCTACGCTCAGCTTTGTCCGAAGACACGCTCCAGGCAAACGGGGAGACTCCTGGAAACGCCACTCCAAAGAGCTTTGCTGAAAGCAGCCGGCGGGACACGGGTGGCTGTGAAAGTTACTGTGCCTGAATGCTCCGATGAAGGGTGAGTTTCAAAATTTACCAGCTTGATTATTAAATCTTTTCTACAAAATGAGGCGTTGCCATAGGATTTGCTCTAAAATTCTCAAGATCTTTTCCGAAGACGAGCCAGCAGTCAGTACTACAGGTAGCAAATGCTCCTAGTCTACGTGCTACAGTCAGCATTGAAACCATGACAGAATTCGTAAGACAAGCCGTAAAATACCAGCATTGCCCAAAACTGCCCTGGGACAGGGACTCTGGGCTGTGATCGCTCTGGCACACCCAAGAGACACTCAGCACCCAACACACGGTCAACACTGAGGCTCTTCGGTTGTCCCAGCGCATCTCAGTGCTGCTTCACAAAGGCAAGGAAGCCACCCCCAAGGGCACAGCTTTATCCAGCCCCACCACCAGGGTGCTGTTAGAGGCCGGGGTCAGCTCACTGAGGGCTGCTCCTGGGTGTGGGAGCTGCGGTTTTTATTTTTTGGTGGCTGCCAGCACGGCCTCTCAGCACATTAGGTGCACGCTGCTTACTCCTGCTCATTCTCCCACAGTGCTCCCAGTCACAGCACCAACCTCCCCGAGCTGCAACCCCACTGCAGGAACACAAAGCTCGTTCCGCAGCAGCAAAGCAGAGCTATGCCTTAATTTAATTTCGGTACCAAAACTTGTCTGCTACACTCCTGCTGCAGTTTTGTTCATTTTTAAGTTCGAGCTTGAAGAAAACTCAGCACTGCTACTAGAAATAACGTGGTGAGAATGTGAATAGCCACAGAGGGAATTATCCGTTTGTTCCTGCTGCTGGTAACCTCCTTGGTCTAGGCTTTGCCATGCCAGGTTTAGCCTTAAGCTGCAGGCAAAGTCAAGCATTACGGCTTAAACCTGAGCTGCCCTGTGCTGGTGGGAGGTGGGAAAAAGTCTTGCTTCCTCCTACAAAACTGAAATGACACAAGCATACGAAAATTAAAAGTTTTGTCAGCTGTTGACACAAGCTGGTTTGAGATGCGTCTCTACAGGAAAGCGTTAATTACATTTCTGAAGAGGAAAAAGAAAAAGGAGTGGAAGAGTCTGACAACAAGCCACATGGGAAGCCTAAGTCAGAGCACTCCAAATAAAAAAGAACAACACAAACATTTGCATCTATTAAACTATTAAAAAAGGTAGAACTATGCTGGGATTTGGCTGCTGTCATTGGTAGGAAACCCTTGACTCAAAGGTTAGTAAGTACAGAAAAACACTATTTGAACAAGAAGCTGTTTTCTGTCTCTCACGCAGCAGCGGTACTTTTCACCATGCAGAGTGATGAAATTATTGCCTCCCTCATTGGGTTTGGGAGACCAGCTATGAGCAAGCCTTGTGGAAGCAGCTGAAGGCCACCATCTGCAGCCAGGCAGCCCTTGTACACCTCAGGAGACATTCAGGTTGGACAGGCTGGTGCTGCAGTCTGCCTCAGCAGGTCACCGCAGAGAAGGATTTGGATTCTCTGCTCATGCTGGCATAAGAGCACGTTTGAGGACAGAGAGCGGACTGGAAGACAGAACACTTCCCACCCTTTCATGCTATGAAAAGCAGTAAAAGCAGCAGGAAGGTCAGGGCTCATTTCCTCAATAAAAAACACGGCTCTGGGCTTAGCCTGCAGTATGCACACACTTCAAAGACAGGGTGGCAGCAACACCATCAACGGTTAGGTCTGGTAGGAAACAAGACAGCTAAAGAAGTTGGAAGAAAGCGGGCAGAACACCGGGAAGCTGATCGATTTGTTTCGCCTCAAAGACACCGTATCAGACACCGCACCAAACAAACCACTGCCCAGTCTGGAAGGACAGAGCCTGCCCTCAACCAGACTTCCCTGTGCTCAGAGCAGCAGAGCCCAGCTGCTGGGAAGCGCCACCCGGAGCTCTCTGCCTGCAAGCCACACGACTGCCACGCTGCCTGGCAGCCCTCGCAACAGGGCTGGTTGTTCTGAAGCCACAGGACAAAACTTGGGCTTGCCTCCACTCCTACAGCATTTTTATTTGTGTCTTCTACACGTTCCCAGCACTTGCCTGGATTATTTCTTCCCTTTTTCTTTTCCAATCCCCCCGCCTTATTTCTGTGTCTGTTAATTCCAGATTAATGCAGTGTTGGAGAACTTTGGGAGGGGAGGAGGGGGACACAAGCTAGAGCAGACTCAAATAAAGACCAATGTTAAATATTACTTAATGTTTTCTTTTATTTAAAAGATCATTCACAAAATACCATATCCATAAATTTATTTTGTTATGAAGCAGAATGTGTTAAGTGTTTGGAATTCTTTTTTTTTCCTTTTTTTTTTTCCTTTTCATTTTTACATTTAAAAGTCAACTGTCTTGACTAGAGGTGAGTTTTTATATGGGAATTTGTTCTTAAAATCTTTTCCACATTGAAGATGTAAATAGGTCAATTATTGGTTTGGAATACAACCACACAAATGCATGTCTGTCTTAAATTAATTATTAGTGTTAGACAAATGGTTCTTATCTCAAAAGCAGATTAAGTGACAGGCAGAAGGAAGGAAAGAGTAGTTCTGTAAATTGCTGGGACTCTGAGGTTACAAAAGAAACTTTATAAAGAAATTCACTACTAGCAGTGACGCTGGTAGTAAAGCAGCCATGCTTCCAAACTTCTTTCGCAAGTACTCTGGCGCGCTGGCTGTTTTATCTGGGAGCTGTCAGCACTAGTGTTAGGGGCCCAAGTTTTTCCTCACGCGTTGGACATATCTGCACTTCAGTGTTAGAGATCCAGGTTGTTTTCAAACATGAATGCTCTCCCCCTTAGCTCCAGCCTCCCCCTCCCCTCCCTCCTCCCAAAGAACATTCCCAACGCTGGCAAGAAACACTTCAAGTTCAGAGATGCAGCGGTTAGAGGTGCTTTTCACCCAAACTTCTACGTGAAGAGAATCATCGTAACAATTTCTAATCTGCCCATTTTCAAGGTATTCTGAAAGCAGAGGTCTTAAAACTGTACACCACTGGGCAAAGAAAAACAGGGGGAAATGACAATTACATACTGCATGGCAAAGTATATACTCCTTAAAGAAAAATAAAAAAGTCAATTTGTAGAAACTTCATTTAAAAATTTACCAAACGTGTAAAACCCAGAGAAACGTAAGCAGAAAGAGCCAGTGAGCAGCTGTGCTCGGGCACGTTTTTGCAGCACTAACCTTGAGCTCCGAGGTGTAGCATCATACCATTTTGAATTCTAGCAGTCACCAGCAACAGGCTGCTGGGAGATGCTTTATCCGTACTGCTTCCACCTATCCACCAGGCTTGCCAGCCAACTTGACTTGCATCTATTAATTGATACTTCCTGATAACCTGTGTGAAAGAGCAGCTCCCCCCTTAGCTTTCTAAGGGGCTCTGCCGGATACAGTAAGTCATCAATTGTCCTAAATGGTATTTCACTACATGGTTAGAACTGAAAGTCACTCTGCTCAACTCATCTGGACTCTCCAGTTTTCCTCTTCAGAGCCACAGCAATACAGAACGAGACATGCAGGTCAGAAGAGGAGCACTGAGGAAGTAAAAGGAAACGATACAGGGTAATAACTAAGTCTAACCTGTGCTTCTAAAGTAAAACAAACCCAGAAAGGAGGAAGTGAAGCAGCACCTTTGTCCAGAGACCTCCACACCTGTGGAAGCAGCTACACTGCCTTATCTACTGGCAACTGCGCCGCTTGGAAGGAAACAGAAGAGGAAACTCAGCACAAAGCAGGCACTAGATACAGCAAAGCCAAGAACGTACTAAAAACCACTTGTTAACAGCTGACATGCATTCACAAGCTCTGTGTTTTCAGTTTCAAAGAGGACAAATGCCAGATGGCAGGAATGGTAAACTGCAGGGTTGACATTCCAGCAGAGCTAGTCACTCTGTACTGTCTTGCTTTTTCTCCCGCCTCCCCATTCCCTCTCAACCCCAAGCTCAGTCGTGCTCTTTTACTACTTCCTCTCGGGGCTTGGCTCCACCAAAGATAGCAGAGTTGGGGTTGGCTACTTGATTGAGGGGAGTAGCAACTGTTCGAGGTTTGAGCTGAAGCCGGGGTCGCTGTGCTCTTTCCTCTGCAAGACAAAACAGTAAGGTTTTCAGACTTCCCCGCCAAGGGCTAGCAGCTTTAGCCTGATGAAGAAACAAGACGTGTCATTCACGAAGGAAACACGAATTACAGGAGACAAGAGGAGTTTACCTTCTGTTGGCTCTCTGAAGTCCATGGAAGATCCACGAAGGGGAGGCCCATCTCGGAAACGACCTGTGCCACCACTTCCCATCGAGGCACCTGGTGGTCGCCGGTCTCCAGGGCGAGTGCCTCGACCCCGGCCTCCCAAGAAGTCATCATCTTTGAATCCTGAAGAAGGAAGATGGTGAATTTAAAGAGCACATTTCACAATGCTTTTATCTAGGTTTATCTGGATGACTGGAAAACCTCGTAAGGCACAGCTGTCAGTCCAAGATGATGCACTGAGAGCCTTTGTCTGCAGACAGATTGCTTCACAGAGCTAACATTCTGGAAGAGTCATACAGATTGCATTTGAAATCCAGTGCACTTTGCCAAGTTCAGAACCTGCTTTATCCACCTAGAGGCTTATTTCACACTCAGTCTTGGAAACCGGGTCACCAAGCACCATTAAAATATGAACTTCAGCTGCAACTTCAGGTTGTTAACACGAGAAGCTGACTGCAGAAGTAACGCTGGAAGTACCCTGAGTTCTGCTGCAGACAGATCACACTGGCCGCAGCCTTAGCATGAAATCTGCAGGAGCAGAGCAAATGGGAAAAGAACTAGGGAGCAATGAAACAATCCTTAAGAAAGCCTTTGAAATAAGGAGCAAAACCAAGGCTTTTCAACTGTACTATACAATGACCAGGAATCTACTTGACTAATGAAAGGGCTAAGAAAAAAATTCAGACTTTAAATGTGAAGCTGACTACATTTCTTCAGTTTGTGTATCAAAAGCCACCAAGAACTACCTGTCACTGACCGACTTCCATTCTGCATCAGTGACCATCCTGGAATATCCCCCTACAGCTCCAGCTGCACTCAATGGGAGGAAGATATTTCAGGCTAGCAGCACACCTAAGTGGAACACAGTTTTTTTAGATGCTGCTTGGAAGATAAAGTTGTTTTATCCCCATCTGAGATTTTCCTTTCCAATTTAGCATTTGGCAGAGTTGCAGAACTGTCCTTTACTTCAGTGCCAAGCAGCAATCTTTAAGACTTGATCCAGCGCAAGGCAACCTGAGAAGAAAAGCTTCTGTACCAACTAAGACTTCAACGCTGAACTTTGGCGCACAAGTCACTCATCCAGCATCTAACCAGCTGAAATGTGCATGTGAAGAAGCTGCCGGTAGAGGTATAAGGCTGCGACACCAGAATGCTTAGCTACGAAGGCAGGTTAAGCACAGCGTTGTAGCAAGCTTCCTCTCTCCAGCACCATGCTGAGTTCCATGCTAGCAGCAATGGCTCACGGTTACCTCTCCTTCTGTTTGTCCGTTCCACTCATGCAGAGACCAGACACTGCACAGTTGCACTTGCCAACATCTCCCCATCAGAAAATGGACCAAACCCACAATTTCAGAGGACAAAAGCAATTGTGTTAACATCACCCTGGACACTAACAACTAGAAACTAACTGGAAGTCAAAAATAAACACAGTGGCTCCATCATTACCTTCCGCTCAGCAAGTTCAGTCACTCGCTGCAACTCGCGTTACCTGAACAGACCTAACTTCTGGGAATGTTTTGTATTTAAAAGTGCTTTGGAACTAACACAGCTTTGGAGATGGCATTTGCTTCAGGAGTACACATTTCACATGGCATTACATTAAGAACCTCTTGAGAGAGGTGAAAACCTCTGCTTTGAAAGAACACAGCACCAATATCCGTTTTCCAACATGGCCTGTCTGTTTCTGCTACTATTGAAAAATGTACTTGGGCTCATGTTTGAGAAATGCTGTGCTTCGAACCTACACACCCCAGCCTACATTCAAACTAGTACGCTGCCAATAAGAGCATTTCACAAAGCTTAAAATGAAGACCGTTTCCTCTGTTATAAAGCAATTAAAGTTTCCCCTGGTGAATCCCACTGCAGCCACAGGATGCCCCAAGTTGGCATACAGCAGACTGAGTCAAAACAGAAATGGGGACAAACGTAGCTGACATGAAAATGAGAACATTTGTGCCTTTTAGGCCGCCTATCTTATAAGTGTTAATACTGATACCAGAACCGAAGTCATCTCTGGAATCCCATCCACCTCCTCTGGATTCTCGGGAACCTCCTCCCATTCCTAGGAAAAAAGCCACAATTGTGTTCAGGTCTAAAGCTGTGGGAAAGACTGACAAGGGGACACCAAACCAAAGTCCAGTCCTTCCATATCCAAAGTCATGCTGCTGGAAAACCCCTTCATTTCAGTACCACCAAGTTCCATTGAACAGGAACAAAAGATCAGCTTTGTTAACCAAGAACAAGTGGTCAGAAAAGCTTCTCTAAAACAGATTGACGAAAAGCTCCGGTCAATGTGGTTCAATTAAGTTCTGTAGCTACAGAAAAGCTTGTTCTTTCACTGGAACATCAGACAGTACAAAACACAGTCGTACACTTGTGATTACTTAGCTTACTCACTTACATCCTAATAAAATAGTAGCAGATCAGACCATTGGGCTTATTATTGTCCTCTGCAAGAGACTGCACAGTGCTAGGGGGATTGGTCTCACTTCCAGGGTTAGCAGTGACACACACTCAGCGCTGGGACACAAAGCACATCTATTCCAGCAGTTTCAGGAGCGGCAGCAACTACACTAGCTACGTACACATTTTCCTTCCGCTACCGTCTTCGTGTTTTCTTGCGTGCCTTGCATGCATTAGTTAGCACCAGAAGATGTAACTCCAGCTGCTATATTTAAGAAGCCATTTAAGAAAATGAAAGTCACCTCTGTCATCAGGCCCGCCACCTTTTCTGAAGCCAAAGCCACCTTTATCCTGTTTCCTGCCTTCTGCTATGTCCACTCGGAGTGATCGGTCACCCAAAAGCTGTTAAGTAAAGAGGAGAATCTCTTCAGAAATTGCCAGATGGGCTGCCAAGAAGCTTGAGACTTGTGCTTATTTGTTTCACAAGTTAATTGGAAATATACTTACTGCACCATCATATGTAAGAGCTTCCTTGAGTGACTCCACCTCATCGAACTCTACATAACAAAATCCTGTAAGAAGAAACTCAAATTAATACCAGCACTTTGGAAAGCACTTGCAAGAAGCTTCTCTTCCTGTGTATCTAATAGCCTTCTCTTTCAACCACGAACTACGGCTAAGTACAAGATGTACACTGCTCAGAAACCAAACATCATTAAAGATTTACCTATGCTTATTAACAGCTGGGACAGAGCCTGCAATAGAGCTCTACATGGACACTACGCAAATGCTACAAGCCTGATTAATTTCCTTTACAGCATGTTCTCACTGCAGATTAGATTTGATCTACACCTTCAGACAGCTATTTAGATGAATATTGACATTTGTTGCTAGCATCTTTAAATGAGAAGCTGAGGTACCTGCTTGGCCAAGGGTCTGATTTTGTCACCGCATCGTTTAGTGAATTTGCTATTCCTTTCCTGAAATTTCTCAAAAACTGCATTAAGCCTTTCCCCTAAAAAAGTCACTTACAAAGTACTCCCTTTCCCTTAGTCATTTCCAAGGGAAATACGAGTTACGTGCTCTAGTGCAACTGTGTGAACGGCTCACTGAACTGCTTTTCCTTCCCACCTGCTAAAGACAAAGGCGAAGCAATGGGAGTCTCCTGAGCTAAAGGAAGATTGCCTAAGTACTCAAAAACGAAGAGCACTGATCTCAAGTGGGTCAGACACTTTAGCTTCGTTACAATTCATAACAAACCAGGTTTGAGTCTCTTACAGCAGGGTAAATATTGACTTGCCACTCAGATCAGACTGCATCTTGTGATGGAAGCAACAGTGAAACTCATTCAAATGAGGTGTTTATTTGTTGGTGAAAGACAACTTTGCATAAATCAGCACTGAAGAACAAACAAACTGTGCTTTAGAGCAGAGAAATTCCCCATTAAAATGATTTTAGAAGTAGATGATTCTCTTTACCAGTTAGCAACCTACAACTGAACCAGCTCTGAGCACTCACCTTTAAATTTGTCTGTTTCCTTGTCTCTGACTAGTCGTACACTCCTTACGCTGAGATCCTTGAAGATAGCATCTATGTCTCCTTGAACAGTGTTGAAGGGTAGATTTCCCACATACGCTGTGAAAGGGGGTTCTGTTGGCAGCTCTTTCTGTTTGCGGGAACCAAGGCCACCACCACGAGACCTGTTGAAAAAGCAGTCCGTTTCTGGAACCTGACTCCCCGTAATGCAGTACACAGCGCTGCCCAGGTGCCATTTGACTTCTCGGAAGTGGATCTCTTCCCCCAGCTTCATTTTCCACAATTCCTGTTAGCATCCCTTTGCCTGCATCTGCCACCTCCACTACTGGCCAACTCCTTTTTAGCATGACCTGATCAGTACTTCAGTGGGAAAACAAGTAAACAATATCTTTAACTATCTTACAGATGAAATCAGTAAGGAACTAATGAATGAACTTCTCTCTTGTTTCAGAAGACATTAAGAAAATCTCCAAGTAAGGTCATCCACACCGTTCCCTACTCAACACAACACATTCCAGAGTAGATTTCAAGAATTTATCGCAGTAAGGAAATGGTCGCATGACACAGGCATGTCCCATAGTTTATGTGGACCTAATGCTTTTAGCTAAATAGTACATCAACTCCACAGCCATCTTCATTTGCTTAAGAGACATCCTCCATCTCCGAAAAGTTACTGCTGTAACCAGCTGTCAGCTATCTAAAGGGCACCTGGACTCTTAACTCTTCAAACAGAGGCTGAACAGCTTAGTTGAACAAGACATTCTAAAGGCAGAAAAGCAATTAAGTAACATTCAGTTACTTCTTCCTTTTTGGCTCATAAGAGAAAAACAAGGCTGCCTTTTCCTATTCTTCCTCTCATTTAAGGCTATCAGCATTGGTTGCTGAGGAACTAGAAAATTACCAGCTCAATTCTTCACTGCATTAATCCAACACATCTGCGTGTTGATTTCCCATGGAGCCCAAGCTTCCCAAGCCAACCTGGATCTCCATTTCAGAGAGCAGTTACTGCAGACACAAGGCCCTTAGCTTCCAGCTCCTGGACTTGTTGGCTACAGGATGCCCCCATCACCGGTTCAATACCACTTGCTCTAACTAAGCAACTTTTGCCTCAGCTGAGATGCCTACCTACAGCTCTGCCACGTTCTCTTCTGTGCCCTTTTACTGGATTTTGTTTGTGTCTGCTCCCTTTCCAAGAGGTTCCCTGAACATTTGAAAGCGCAGAGGAACTCAACGAGTACTATCCAGGGTTTGCCAGGTGACAAGGACTAATTAGATTTCTGCAGAGGTTCAAATAACTTCATTATTTTGTATTATTCTGGCTAGTTGCATGCAGCAAGAAGGTCCACGGTACATGTCCACCTTTTCTTCCCTCTTCATTCCAGAATAAATATTTTATTGCGAACGAATGACATAATGCAGAAATCTTGGACAAGACTCCTTAACCCTTTCTAGGTACGCCTGTCACTTGTGCCTCTTCATGGTACCAGCACAGGAGTTTCACCAACAATATCAGCATATTGCCGCACATATCTGAGTCATTACCTCTGCGCCTTTAATTAGTGCCCACCCAGGTTCATATTTTAGCATTTCTGACAAAATTCTATGTCTGCCTTTGTCTCAATAAAGAATCAGCGTCAAAACAGCCTCGAGACCAGGAGCTGCTAGAGCTGGGAGCTCTGTATGCAGGGCACAACTCTAACAGGTGAAATCAGTTCCGTGCCTTCATCCTTAGTTCTCATCGGGGGTTTTTACAAAGCCCCTTAAAATACTTAATTTACACTTAATTTACAGCCCCAAATCTTCATTTTTATGTCCAGTAGTAACATCAAAATTGCTTAGGCTCAGTTTAAAAGGGCATTCCCTCCTTTTGGGCACTCTCGCCGTGTTTCCTGGGCTGCCAATCAGCCGGCTCTGTGCACTAATTAATCTGAGAACTCCCCTTACAGATGAATTCGCCATATCAACAAGGTGATCTGGCCGCTGCAAGGGGCACTTGTGCCAGCACAGGAAGGAGAACACAAGCCAGGGCTCCAACTGCAGCTTTCAACAGCAGCCTCCACTTAGATGGATCGAGCTGCCTCCGAAACCACACCCTCAGGTCAGCACCCCCCAAAGACACCCGGTGCTGCAAACAAACTGTGTTTCTACCATAACACACCGGGATTTGGGGGGAGGGAAGCTGTGTGTGTAAATCAACGTCCTGTTATGCAATTCCTACGGGTATGTTTCTGAAGTGACGCATTCTTTTTGAACACCTTCCATCCTCGGTTATCAACTAGCTATGGATTTGGTCCTTCAGTCTTCACCTGAAGAACAGGAAGGGTCGCAAACCAGGTTCCACACCAAGCTTCCTGCAGGCTTCGAGTACAGCAGGACAAGTCGTTTTGCAACACCAAAAGACACTGTTCCTACACCTTGCTACATTTTTTTCAACATTGAAATGGTGAAATAAGAAGTATGGCTGACCTCAGTAGCCAAGATTTAAACAAGATGCTCTAATTCGTAATAAAATCAATGTAATTAAGAACAGCCCTGAACTAAGTGACCCGGGTCACACCAAAGCACTAAACGCGTATCTGCATTTCCCACTCAGTGCCGCTTTCGCTGAGGCACACCTAGGTAATAATGATGTCACCTTATGGAATCAAGCACCACTTTTTCCTCCATGTAAGGAAAGCAGAAAGTAGAAGAAAGCTTGCTTCTAGCAGAGGCCAGAAGCAGCATCCCTCTCATTAGGCTTGTCAGTGGACTGAGTTGGGTGACCTCCTAAGGCCACGCTGGGGTGAAAGAGCACCCAAACGATTATTTTGAAGCTACTTTGAGGAAGTTCAGCTGTTCAGAAAACAGTGTCAAAAATTCATAGCAAGGGATATTTTGGAGAGCTGTTATTTAATTGCCTTTCAAAAAGGATCAGAACAAATAGTTCCAGATTTATCTTTTTGCCCAGCAAACAGACAACAGCCTAATCAGATTCCAGCTTCAGTATTTCACCAGAGACACCGTAAGACTCAGCAAGACAAGATTCATCAGGAGTCTCCAGAACAGAACTCTAAGCACCCACCAAATTTATTCAAGCAACCCAGAGCATCTCTAAAGTACTACAAGTCTTCAGCGAGAAGCTTACTTGAGCCTAAAAATTCGGAGGTATTTATTAGTAGTAAATGGGCAGGAAACAGGATCCAAAAGCACAAATACCAGCTCTCCATTTCCACTTGTATTGTGATTCATGGGATGAATCTTAACCTTTGATTAAGGTGTCCAGCAGGGGTAAGCCCGGTGCAGAGACCACGCCTAAACAAACAGCCTACCAACACACCAGGAGCAGTAAACTCACTTTCCTCCAACCCTGAGAGGTTCCACAGATGCTCAGTGTTCCAGCTAGGCCACAGCATGACCAAGAACGGACTTTGGTGTCAAATTCTGGGCTCCAAAACACTGACCGGAAAGCTTTTACAGTAGGCCTTTGTTATTAATGTCAACAGCATGTTTTCCCTCTGGAATAAAGTGACTCGCACATCAGCGTCATGCTTCAGCTTGTAATCAGTTCACTGCCAGACATCTCAAGTACAGCAAGATCCCATCTCAAACCAGTCACCCTCTGTTGCCCTCCCGTGTCGTTTTGAGAGAACAAGGCCGTTGGCTCAGCTATGTCAGAGCTCACCAGGAGCCACTATTTCCTACCTGCCACGCTGCAATCTCACGTTAATGCTCCACAGAGGGCAGCTCTGACCAACTACATCTCCACTGAGTTTACACTATTCCTGCAGTCCTAGAGCACCTAAAAATGAGCAGAAGTCACCCTAATAAAGGATTCTTTAATCAGAGCCTTCAAGAAGAGTCACATTTTCGCTACACACAAGACTGCACAAAGCTCAGGGACCTGTTGGCACCTGTACTGCTGGTTAGTTCCTAGTTACTTACCAGAAACATCTGCAGAAGCATCTACTAACCAGTTCACCTCTAGTTCACCAAAGCGAGTATCTGAGCCTTGCCTGAGAGCAAGTTTAAGTATCCTATTAAAGAAATCTGAATATGAAAGTAACACTTGAACTCTTATTTTGCTACTTTACAGGAACATCTGAATTGTCAGTGTCAAGAGCGGCCTCAGGCAGTTGTCAATGTATCTATTAAGAATTTAAGAAGTGGCAAAACTATGAATGGCTATCCCAGCTGTTCCTCTGGGACACCTCCCCTTAAGACAAAGGATATTTATGTACGAAAAGTAATTCACAGAACCTAAGTGCCAGAGTTTTTCTGAATGCAAGGCAACTCACTCCTGCTACAGCCTCAGCAGCCTCCCTGAGCAGCCTGGAAATGAAACCCATTTACTCCTCCAACCACAGCAGAGAGAGAACTGTTGATGAGGAAACACCTTGGAAGATTAAGTGACAAAAACAGCATACTCGTTAATATTTGCTTGCAAATACAGTTTATTTTGTAGTTTTATACCTGGTGCTTAAATTTAGAGCCAATTTGTATGGCACCAACCTACAAAAAAGTTAACTACGTGCATCTTCCCAACGTGATTTAAGGCAAACTCTGCAGTTGCTGGTCATTGCTTTCATAGCCCGCTCCTCCCAAACACGTGCAGTCTCCAGAGGCGAGCCAAGCCCCATGGATCCGAAAGCTGGAGCCAGCACTGGGCGCCGGGATAAGGCAGGAGAGGCCGGCAGCTCCCGGCTCTCCCCGAGCGGAGGCACCGCAGAGCCCTCCCATTTCCTCCCCACCGCAGGCACCACAACGGCGCCCGCTCTCGGGGCCTCCGCCGCGGCTCCCTCCCACCCCCTCGGCCGTGCCGAGCTCGTCCCGCCAGCACCGGGGCCTCGAGCCCTCCACGGGCAGCTCCCTCCTCCCGCCGTGTCCCTGCTGCAGCTCCTCACGGCCTACCTTGGCTCCGGCCCAGCACCTCCCTAAATCCCCCCCCCCGCTCCCTCCCCTCGCCTCCGGGCCGGCGGGAGCACAGCGACACCCTCCGCCTCCCGCCCCTTCCCGGCTCTCCCCAGCCGCCAGGCCCCAAATTTGCTACGGAAAGAAGTGGAGGGGGCTGCCCTTACCCCCTCCCAGACCACCGCAGCCACCTCCCCGTGCCTCCACAAAGCCGAAAGGCGGGAGGCGAGGGGCCAGCAGGCTGCCGGAGGCGGCGCCCCCCGCCCGTCCCTCCCTCCCCCCCCCCCCCCCCATCCCATCCCATCCCCACAGGGCCAAGGCCCGGCCGCGCCCCCTCCTCGCCGGGCCTAGCGGGGGGGAGGGGGGGAGCCTGAAGCGAGGGGGGGGGAACCCCTCCCTATCTCCCTTCCCGCTCCCTCAGGGACAACCCGCGGTCGTTCCCCAGCCTCCCCCCGCAACCCCGCGCTCACCCCCGGCCGCCGCCGAAGCTGCTGTAGGCCCGATCGTCGTAAGGATCGAAATCCGCCATCGCCACCTCAGCCTCCTCCCCGGGCGAGCGTGACAGGACCGCGCCCGCAGGACCCCGCGCCGCTTATATACGGCGGGGCCCCGGCCGGGGCTGCCCGCCGCGGTGCCTGTCTCCAGCTCCGCCCCCCCCCTCCTCGCACCTCCAGCGGGGCTGCCCGCGCCGCTGCCTGTCGGGAAGTCGCCGTCACAGGCGGGCGCGGAACGCGGCCCCCGCCGCCTTTGTGCCGCTGAGGGGCGGCTCCGGGAGGGGGCTGAGGCTCGCTGCGGGGTCGGTGTGGGATGAAGGGTCGGGTGTTTGGGGCAGGAGCCGAGCCGGGAGGGAAGGAGGGAGCCGCGTGAGGGGAGAAGCAGCAGGGAGCCCCTGCCGTGTGGGGGGTGAGAGCGGCGGTTGCTCTCTCAGTAGTCGTCGAAAATAAATAAAAATAAAAATTTATAACAAAGGAGTTCGTGGTGAGTTCTTGCTTGCACGTTTCTGGAAGCATTCACGATTTTTACCCCCCTTCCCTCGACCTCCGCCGGTTCCCAAGCGCCCGCCCCGCGCTCAGAGCGCCCCGCGCCTGGCTGAGGGGCTGCGGGGGGAGAACCGGGGCCGGCCGCGGGGGTTTGTAACCGCGTGTGCCCCCCTCACGGCGCCCCGCTTCCCCCCGGGGCTGGGGACGGACGGGCGGGGAGGGGAAGATGGCGCTGAGGGGGGCGAGGGGGTTGAGGGGGGACGGTGGCGGCTGGGTGCGGGGACAGCCCCGGTGCGCGGACAGCCCCCGCGTGGGGACACCCCCGGTGCGGGGCCAGGCTCGGTGCGGGGCCAGATCCGTCCCCGCTGCCCCGGAAGAGGAGGAGCGGGCAGGGGCCGGCGGTGGCGGCGGCCCCACGTGTGGCGGCGGCATGGCGGAGCGGGCGGCGGGCGGCATTGCGGACCCCCGCGGGGTGCTGCGGCAGGGCCGCGCCTTCCTCGATCTCTTCTGGGACATCGCCAAGCCCGAGCAGGAGGTGCGGCTGGCGGCCACCGAGAACCTCCTGCGGCACCTCAGGGACAGCGGAAAGGTGAGGGGGGGACCGGGAGGGATGGAGGGATGGATGGAGGGGGGCAGGCGCGGCCGGGCCCCGCGGAGTGCTGGGTGCCTCCCGAAAACGCCTGGGTCTGTGTTTCAGGACGAAGAGCTGAAGTATGCCCTCAAACGCCTGGTGGAAGGACTGGGAGCCACCCGCGAGGCCGCCCGGCCGGGCTTCAGCTTGGCCCTGGCGCAGGTCAGTGTTGGAGCCAGCCCCGGCCGATGGCTGGGGTCGCGCTGTGGTGGCTGTGGGGTTCCCGCAGCTCCCTGCTGCCGTCCCTTGCAGGCAGGTGGCAGGGAAGGAAGGCTCTTAGGATGGGCCAGGACAGCTGTGCAGCTTCAGCGGGGCCCGCAGTGTGTTGTAAAGGTGCAAGCTGCACACCCTGGTATCATGCTGGTGCTGCAGAGTTCTGTCATGCCTCAGGAGGCATCCTTGATTTGTGAAACTTGACCAGATTTTTAAACGTGCTGCATTTAGAACTGTTTGGACTTCTTAAAATTAAGTTGTTTCTAGTGTTAGACTCTTTTTGCAGGTGATCTAGGTGTTCCTGCTCAGGTAGGGGGATTGGACTAGATGATCTTTCAAGGTCCCTTCCAATCCCTAAACATTCTGTGGTTCTGTGATCTGAAAAGGCAGCCCTTTAATACCCACTGCAGGATACTTTCTTGATGCTGTTTGAGTCTATAGCATAACATTTAGTTGCAGATACTGAGTCTGTATACATAACTTTATGTGTCATTGCCATGGATGTGACCCCATCTTACCCGACAAGCTGGTAATACACAACAGCCTGTGTTCTTCCCGCTTGGATCAGGGCCTCGCCCATGCTGAAAAGTCTCATTGCTTTTGTTATAGGGTCGTGTAGTTGCAGCAGGATGCTCTCATTATTAATCCTCCTATGCCACATTAAAAAAAAAAAAAAAAAGGAATATCAGCACATCTAGTGTTCAGGTCTGTTTTGGCTGAACTTATTAATACTTCATAGAATGCAGAAACTGCAAACTGAGCTGTCTCATCCATCTCCTCAGGTGTTGCAGGCTTTTGAGGAAATTCCAATATTTAGTGTCCTGGAACAGATAAAAGAAAAACACAATCTCGAAAAAGTGAAGAAGGTGAGTTCAGCACATAGCGGCATTGACCAACAGCAAGTTTAACTTTCTCTGTTCTTTGAAGGTTTGGAGCTTGGATACTGTTGCTTTGGGGTTCTTGCTAAGAGAAACAAGTACAGTGAAATAACTGAAATATTTCTGAAAACTGGAAGTTAATGATACTCCCGTCTGTCCATGTTTTATCTGAGATTTGTTTGTGTGTCGGAGAGAAAATCTAGGACAGTAGCTCTTAAACATAGTATGGGGTGTTGTTTTTCAGCTGTCAAAGTTGTAGTTGAATGTGAGATCTGACCTCTCAATGGGGTGGATTTTTACTCCAATATTTTTTCTTTTTCAGAAACTTGTGAGAAATGCTGCTTTTGGAAACTTTTTTGGAGTTATGGCTCTATTTCAGTCTGGCCGGCTTGTTAAGGTAATGCTGCTCTTATGTTGTTTGTCAGTATGGGTTTTCGGGCTGGCTGAAGTAGAGAGAGGATGTGGAGAGAAAAGCTGGGCCATTGGCTAGTGGATGAGATGGGACTTGGAACATCATCCATAGAGGTTTTGTACCTTCTAAATGTCTGTTCCTGACTAGAATGTAGAAACTGTGTCAGCTGGTACCAAAAGTCTCACTACATCTTATGGAAGGAAGGCATCTGTAGTCACATACAGCCAGAAAATACAGTTGGGAAAAGCTGCACATCAGGAAGCAATTGTTCTCTTATTAGAAGTAGACATGAGGGTCTCAGTAGTGGATTATTTGAGCCTTCTGTTTAACCTCTAATGTATGTCCTCTATTTTTGACGTACTACTCCTTTCTAGGATCAGAAAGCTCTGCTGGAGAGTATCCAGCTTCTCCAGCAGTTGGCACACCACCAAGCACACCTCAAAGATCTCCCTAGCAGAACTATTGTGGACATCCTGTCGCAGGTATAGCCACAGCGTGTGGTGGATGGGAGGGAGGACTTTGCTTTGGGGACTGCTTTTCCATTAGTTTGGTCATAGTTAAAAGCCAAAGGGGAGTTATGGAAGAGTAAGTTTAAACTGCAGGACCTGTTTTCTAAGTTGTCTGTGGGCAGATGCTTTATTTCTGAGAAGGATGCTCTGGTTTACCTTAGTCTGTCTACTCCTGATGTTAGGTTTAAATGTATTTTGAATCTAATCTTTCAGAAAATATAAATGAAAGCAGTTTTCACTCTTTCCATATTTTACTGATGAAAACATTGGATCTGGTCTCCTTTAAAACCATTCAACACAGTTGGTTACTGACAAATCCTACTGAAATAAGTAACTTTTTTGATGGAAATATAATTAAAAGCTAATCCAAGAGTGTTTCCTCCTCTCTGAGCTGCACAGCAGTACAGACAGGAGCAGTCAGATAGCAAGAGAACAGTTTCAGCTGGAGTTGACCAGAATTGCTATTTGATGACAACATATACTCCTACTCCCTGTGGTTAAGCACCTGGGGACTATGTAGCAATACTGGGTAAAAATTTGTTCATAGTTTTTGGCTGCACCACAAAGGCAATTTCTAAAGTTTCTGGAACACCACAGTCTTTTAATAAGATGCCCTACAATATGTATATTTTAATATACTGCATAGCAGGTTGGTAAAACGCCCTCAGATGTTTCTCACGTGCTCTATTACTTTCATTCCTGTCCAGGTTCCTGAAACCGTGTTTGAGGAGGTCCTGTTTAGTGTCCTGCAAGCTGACCTCACTTCGGCCTTCAAATCTCCAGAGAATCTGCACCTTTTACTTGTGGGCATGCAGAAATTCCCTGGTGTTCTGAAACCTAAAAAGCTGAAGAAGCTGTTCGGATCACCTACAATTGTAAATGAGGAAAATATTCCCAAGTAAGTTGTTAAAATGAAGACCATCAAATACAGTATTCTGGGTCTCTTGGATGGCAGTGAGAAAAATAACGTTTTCCTTTTGAAACCTGCCTGCATTTGCTACTGCAGGTGCTATTAAGGGCTAGGCACTAACTGCTCTGCAGGTTACTAAATTATAGCTCTGCCTGCAGTGCTCAGTAAGTGTCCTGCATTCTTCAGTGGGATGAATTTGGCCTTCAGCAATCCCCTTCCAAGCCCAGTCTCTCACATTGTATGCTTTCTTCTTCTAGACTTGTAGAGCTTCTGCAAAGTGCTGCCAAGTCAGAGAAGAAGGACAAGAAATTGCCCGGTGTAGGGTTTGATTTGCTCCAAGTTTCATTGAAGGAAGGTGCCTTTGAACTGTTCTGGAAAGAAGCTGTGGAGAATGGGCTATTCAAGGAGAAATCGGGACCTGTGAGGTTTGTTTTAACATACTTTTTTTTTTTTCCATATTATTCTTCTGTTTCTTGCTTTAGTCATTCTGTTCCTGTGGTAGGATGGAACATACTTATAAATGGTGTGAGAACATTTGATTATTTAGGTATTCATGAGAAACTTTATAGGAAGCCTACTTCCACAAGTTACGAGTAAGATTTCTGTTGGGATTTTGATGTGGAACAAATTTGGGTTTAAATTTATCAAGGACAGCACATGACAGTGACGCCCCCTGTCAGACATAAAGGTGTCTTCAATCAATAGTGTGCTCCTACAAGGCTTGTCAGAGGAACTGTACCATTCCTTTCTCTAAGTAATTGAGAGAGCGACTGTTTTGTCGGCATGGCTTAAGGACAACTTCTGTGTAGACAAACCGTGGTTCTGAAATTTGTATCTAATACTTCTGGATTTGTGTGCTTTGTAGGATTGGCTGCATTAAAACACCTAGATATTATTGGGCTTCTTTGGTTTGCATTCTGTCATGGTCCATGTTTTAGGATATGGCTGGGGCTGAAATCGTAACAGTGGCTATGTCAGCTCCTCTTCCAAGTCTAACACTAGATCTTTGTAGGATTATTTAAGTTGTCTGTGGAGACTCATGCTGTACAAACATGCTGCAAAATCCTGAACATGAGTCTGAGCGTTCTGGAGAAGCTTAATTTCATTTTTTGGACCATAGCAAGACAGTCTGGCCAGGTTTAATCGTTATTAGATCAAGAGTTTGAAAGTCAGAGGTGCCCTTATATGTTTTTTTTAACATATTATATGAATACCACAGTGAAAGGAAACTGTTTTCGAAGCATGGGCAGTTTTTATCTTGTCTTAGTCGGCTTGAATTGGGAAAATCTGAAAATACCTTTTGTATGCTCAAAAGTGTTTCCTTTTTAGCCTGGCTTTCTGCAGAAATGTCTGCAAAATGTCTGCCTAATAATTCTTGAGCCCATGAGGCAATTTTGATCAAATTTGACAACAAGTTCCAAAAACAACTAAGTGTTTTTAGGCCTGTGGAAATAGACACCTGGAGAGAAAAAATCCAGCAAGTGCATGAGGAAGGGGCTGGTGGTGAGGACTGATCTATTTCTGGTTAGCCAAGGACTTGCTGTGGGCAGAGATCTTAACAGCTGTGCTAGCCAGAAGGAAAATTTTCAACAGTAGGATTTTTGAACAGTGTATCCGTGTAGAAAGCATGTTTTTTTTTGACTTCTGTCTTCTTGTGTGCTTCACATAGCCTGCCCCACCACTTCTTCTCTGTCTTATCTTTGCGGCTTTACAGCTGTGGCTCTACTTGAGGGAACGTTAATGTTCTTTGTTTCTGCTCAGTTACATGTGCTACCGATTGCTGGGGAGCGCTCTGCCCTTGTTGTCCCTGGATCAGCTACAGATGGTTCTCAAAGGGAAGGTGATGCAGCTCTACGGAGAGCATGTGGTAACAACTCAGGTAGGTCTTCTGAAAGTGCTTGTGCTTAGGCCTAAAGCCCCTGTTCTGAGCAGAACCTCCCCCCAGCCCCTCTCCACCTTTCCTGTTACACGTCTTCTTGTATTAAAAATAAGTTTATGTGATTTAGACCTTGGCCTCTTACTAAAGGTAGGGTTATTGTGTGACTGCTGGTCACAGCGGGCTGAGTATGACTGCTTGTGATTGTTGTCTATTTGTGTATTGATATTCAGACTTATTTTAAGGAGTTTGAAATTGTTCAGCACTGAGTGCCCTGCTTCCACTGGTGCTGCTGAGAAAGCTCTCACTGTGGGGGAAGCAGAGGGAGGGCAGCCCTCAGCATATTGACAGTGTCATGTGTCATCCTTTGACAGGCCTTTTTGGTTTTGCATGTCCAGAAGCTCCTTTTTGTCTGTCACTGTGCTGGGTGTTGCGTGAACATTTGAAAGCAAACACAAAAAGGGACAACTCATGCTTTTGTGTATTTTAGTGCTTGTTTCAATAGGCACATCTCAGTGCAATAGGGGAGTTGGATTTTGGAAGTCCTCTGCCTTCCCTCCTGTAAAGCAAGCAAGCAACAAAACCCCTGCAATAAAGGGAGGAAAAAACAAAGAATACCAATAAAAATGGGCTTTGGCTTGTCTTTTCGTGCTATCCTAGTCCTAAATATTCTGATGTAGGCCCCAAAATCATTGCCTTCTCTTGGGAGGGACAGGACTTTGTAGTCTTTCAATTCTATTACCAAAACAGAAATAGATGTGCATTTTTGCTCTGAAAATAATGATTACCATGGTGCCCCTGTATATGAAGCAACTTTCACCAGGGTTTATCCACTGGCTTGGTTGTTTTCTTGTATCTTGCTTCTTTTTCTGTTCCATGGTGAACTAGGCTGTGTTCTCCCGTGTGCATCAAAAGATTTGCTAATTTAATTCCTGTCTGAAATGTGCAAATCCACTGAATGCAGTGTCTGTCTCACAAAAGAGAAAAGCCTAGTATTGTTGATGAAGAAGTAGAAAATGTCTCAGTTTGATTTTCTTTGCTGTTGATTTTGTTTTGTTTTCTTCCTTGATAACAGGTTGTTTATTTTGGAAAGCAAAGCTATAATCTTGTACTTTCTTAAGGGATTCACGTTGCTCTTGGAGATGAAACTAGACAAAGCTTGAGTCTGATATTGACTGACAGTTATCTTACTGGATCTATTTTTTTGTTTAAACAAGCAAGCAAATGTACTTGATTTGCTTTTGTTGGGAAATGATTGATGAATCCCCTGTTGTGAGTTATTAGCCTGTTTACGGCAGAATCTCCCGGAGTTTTTCTCCCAGCTTTCATACTGATACACATGTATGGAGTTTTAAATACAGGGAAAGCAGGACCTTGCGAAGTTGTGCTTCGTGTGAAATGTCTTGCTGGAGTATTTATGTTATGGTTGGATGGATTTGTAGTTAATTGGAAATCTATAAGCTCTTTATTTTAAGACTAGCGTTCCCTAAACATTCATTACTGTTCCCGTTCCTGCTAGGTTGCTATTTTGCTTATGACGTGGTGATACCAGCTAAGCTGTTTTATTGATTTACAAAAGTTTCATTTTTGGAGTGAAGCCACAGTTTGCCCTCTTCAAGGTTTCACCAGTTAAAGTTCTGCTTTTTCCAGAACAAATGAGTGGGAATGAACACTGTAGGCTGTGAAAAAACATGCTGAAATGGGATGTGTGGTGAGATGAGATGTGTCCTGGTGGTGCATGCTGTTGGACAGTGTTCCAAGGGCCAAGAGCCTGCCAGCTGCACACCTTGCAGACCAGTGACGGCACTTAGGATAGGCCTTAGCACAAAAAAAGCAACACTTTAGGATATGTTTTTAGGTTAAACACGTCAACTTCCCCTCCTTTCAGAATGCCTCAACACTTCAGAGATACCAGGGAGAGAAGGTGGGATTTGTTCTGCGCACTGTAGGTCAGCAGGCTCCAGGGCTGCTAGATGAGACCAGAAATAATGTGGGAGAATTTCTGAATTGAAGGAAGGTGTAAGGCAAATGGTGTGAGTAACATCCTGAGCTCATCCCCATAAAAAGAACTGATCAGCCTCAGAGCTTCGCTGCACTGGCCAGCGCATGGTCCAGCCTGCTGAAGCTTGAGTGGTTGGGAAAGTTCAAATTGAAGGGCTGAGGTACGTGACAGGATTGTGTGGTTGCTTACAGTGGTTCCTCTTACGTGAGGAACACCATAAGGTGAAATTGGTGACTTTTCTGATCCCTTCTAATTGTATGACAAATATTCAGGCATGTGACTTTAATTTCCTTATTGCAGTCAAATCTGTACAGTGGTTTGTGCTCATAAAGATACTCAGACTCAGTGTAAGGTTCTTAACATGCTTGTTTGACTCTTTTTTTCAGCTTCCAGACCGATTTAAGTTTGCTCCAGAGATGGAAGCATACGTAGATGCGTTTCTGAACAGCTGCGATGATCCAGAGAGGCAGCTAGCAGTAATGATCGGCTTCTCTACTCTCACTAATCAAGGCTATCCAGTGGTGCCCAGCATTTGGAGGGTAGTCAGACACCTGCAGCCAGTGGCGTTGCAGAAATACATTGACTGGCTCAAAGACATGTTCCTTAGGCCAGACTTGGGCTGTTGTTTAGACTTCTCAACTAGCCGTCAGAAGCAGAACCCAGAAAATGCAAACAAGTGAGTATGTTGATGGTGCACCTTCTTTTTTTTTTTTCTTTCTGTTTGTGATAGGAGTAGCTACCTGTGTGAAGTCAGGGTCAGACAGCCAGAGTTTGGCTGGTTCCCTTGCCATAAGCTGACAGTTGTTTCCTGTTCTGTTTCCTCTGTCCCAGAAGGTTTAGGCCCAGCATCTGACTCTTGCTGGGACAGAATTAAGCTCTGCACGTAGGAGCAAATGCTGTGAGAACCAGCCAGAAATCTGTTCCCTGATCAAAACAGACTGGATGGCCAGAAAAGCCTTTTCTCTTGCTTTTCTAGCCCTGACAACTGTTCTGGGAAAAGGCAAAAGTCTCCAGTGGCTTCCCTTTTCACTACAGACTCTCAGGTCTTTGTAGGAATTGCGTTTACTTTTATCTGAACTTGAATATTTAACTGGCTTGAGTGCTCTCAGCTTCTTGGCCCACGGCAAAGCACCTACTTCAAGTCTCAAGTCTCGTGTAAATATTTAGGTCCTTGATTGGCATTTATCGCAATTTCCAGCTAGGAAGACTTCCCAGGAGAAAGCTATGTTCTCCTCCTTGGCACAGCTGCTCATTAAATATCCCAGCTTGGTGCTGTGGATACTGGGTTACCTGGGAAGGGAGCTCTTCCAAAGAAGACATAAGCTGTTTAAGCCCCCTGTGTGTGTGTTACATGCCCATAGAGTGAGGTCAGAGGTGGACTAATGCAATTCCTGAAGTGTTGTCAGTGAACTGTGTAGTTCCTGAGTGGGGTAAACATGTTGTCTTTTGCATCGTGTAAAGCAAAATTGGAAGATTCTATCTTTTCTTACGTACCTGTTGCTTTCTTACTGAAGAAAGCAACACTAACACTGAAAGCCACCTCTTGCTGCAGTAGATCGTGAGGTTTGTGTTTACTTCAGTGTAGCGTTCAAACTGCTGATTGTGTGTGATTTCACTCTTCCTTAGTGAAAGAACACAACATAAGATTGCTCGATTAAGGAAGTGGATCATCCATCGACTTATGAGCATCATTGAAAGTCCTGTGAAGAAAGAAGAGGACCTTGTGATGGACATTTCCAGGTGAGAACGATTTAAAGGCTTGATGCCACAAGTGTTTGGAACAATTCTGGTTAGCACTACAGCAGTATTCCAGCTAAACAATTCCCATGGCACTAGGCAAATTGACATGGCAATATTCCGTAACGTTAGTCATTTAGAAGACTAGGTTCTGTTTTTAAAATACATTCTGCAAACTTGGACAAACTCTTCTCATTTATACTCTTAGGATCAACTTGGTCCTATATATTTTCAGTAAATTTTAGATTCCTGCTTATCTAGGCTGTTCAAAGATGTCACTGGTGTTTATCTTTCACTTTGAAAGTCTTGGAGGATATGACCCAGATGTGACAGTCTGAGCATTGTATTTTGCAGCCTCAAGTGTTGACACTTCACTTTTGTGAAGTCATGAGCATCCTTCTCTCTTTTTACCCTGTGTACCTTGAGGAAAAGGTTTTAATGTAGATAGTGGTATTTTTCATGGCTTGGAGGTCCTTGGAAAAAAAATGGTAAACATGTGGTATTGTGTTCTATTTGATTTTGCACAGATGGGCTGTTTTTGCTCTGTTATGACCAAACTGGCTATTAATTTTTTCTCATTTTGTCCGTTCCAGGTTTTGCTTCTTCCATGCTTTCTTTGAGACTAAGAAAAAGACTTCCCAAATACCTGAAACAACTGCCCTTATATCAGAGCCCCTAGATGAACAGGCTCACTCACTGGCAGCAAACTACTTCTTCGGGTAAGGGTTTTGCTTGCATGCCCTCTGCTTGGAAATTTCTCTTATTTCTTGAGAATAAAATCACCCTGCCAATGGCACAGCAAGAGGTTTGGGCCTGTGAGCTGGAACTGGAGTGTTTCCGTTTGACTCTAGGACCAGGGAATGGCTTTTCTTAAGGAGATCTTAGACAGATTTCCCAAAGATCCTGAACTTTTTTCCAGTAAAAACATGTTTGCATGGCAAAGCTGCTGAGTATGTGTGTGACGATCTGAGTTGAGCTCAGAATGCTTTTTCTAATACGATTTCTGTTGTCTCTGTTGCAAGCCAGAAGTGGAAGGACCCTAGAGAGGTGGTGGGGTTGCACGGGTTGTTGTTGGTTTTCTGTCCTCTCTGCATGAGACTAAAACAGGCATATAACAACGGGCACTCATTAGATGGGACACAGATTGGGAAACAGCTGAGGACAAGAGTCATAGCCAGTGTATGGTGTCCTTGGGGGCACCGAGACAATGGGCTGTGCTTAGATACAAGCTTGGGTTGAAACTTAGGCCCTGTGAATCTGGGCTGATTGGAGTGACCGGAGTTCTGAGATGAGTGCTCTGCCTTGGGCATTATTTAGGGGAGTGTGGAGAAGGTCATCTTGTTCCTCTGATGATAACATGCTGACTGTTTTTCTTTGCAGGTTACTTCAGACTTTAAACACTTTGAGTGTTTTGGGGGATACAGCAGAGGCTGCAGCCTTGAGGGAGAAGCACGTCCATGGTGTGACTGCAGATGGGAAGCTGTGGATCTTCCTCCTTGTTGAGTATGCCAACGAGCTGCTCTCCAGCGAGAAGTATGTCAAAGCCGTGAAGCCTTTTACCAAGGAACAGAGAGATGCCTGGGAGAGGTGAGAGGCTTGGGAAGCTGGGTTCTGGGTTGCTGGGGTGAGGAAAGTAAAAAAGCCATAGTCTTAGTCTCTGGGCCAGTAAAAGCTTTTGCCTGTATTCTCTTGTCTTCCTGTTTTTCTGGCTGCTGTAGCAGAAAAATTTCACAGGCTGCGGCAGTTCTGTTTCTTCCCTTTGAGTATCTGGCACCTGGCACTGGGTATCAGGATGCCTTCCTGTTTCTCCTCACCCAATTCCTTTTTGTTCCACCAGTGTGTTAACTGTGTGTAGGTGGCCATGGCCTTTTCTGTTTTCACTCCTAGTCTCTCTCCCAAACATGTTAGCAACTCTGATAAGCTTTTCTCCTAATAATGCCTGTTCTAAGTTCCCAGTGACTCTTTTCTGGTGCTCTTTTCTGAGCTTGATTTCCCATAACGTTCTACATGCCCTGGCTGTAGTACTAGGAATGTAGCCTGTGCCCAAGTGCAAAAGTTTTTATAAGCCACACGGATGCTGAGATGCTGTTGTTGGGTTAATTTGTTGGGTATACTGTACATATGTCCAATATCTGTAAATTAAATGCTGAGTACAGAAGATGGTACTGAAGATTTGGTTATGATTTTAGTCTGATCATAAGAGAGGATTTGCTGTTGTCATTGTGAGAGACTCAAAAAGATTTCTTTCTTCAGAACACTTCAGTCTGTGAAGAACCTGCAGAAGAAGGAAAATAAAGCAGATAGTGCCAAAATCTTTGCTTTTCAGCAATTTCTGCTTCTAATGGCCATTCACCTTTTCAAGGTAAGATCTCTGAAGCATATCTGAATGGTGTAAAATGCATTGACAGCTGGGTATTCTGAACACCCAGCTGCAGAATTTCTTTGTGTTCAGAGATCCAATCTTTCACAGCCTCTGGCTACTAAAAATGGGCAGTTGGCAGCTTATAAACTCTGATTCTGACACTGACTGTAGACATCAACTTCCAGGGACAAAGCTTGGCCTGAGCCTTGTTTTTGCCTTTGATTTGCTGCTGAGTGGAGTAATTTCTTCTTAGTTCCATATTTTCTTCTGCAGAGGAGTTGCAGTACCTGATTTTAATATCAGTACCTGTTTAGGGAGATCCTTATATTTGGGATATGTTTCTTGTATTGCTGTTGTTAGTGGGGAATTCACAGAGAGGGTGTTCACTGTCTGCATGTGATTGAACAGAATCCGTCTGAGACGATGGATCTTCTGAGTGACCTTCTGAACTGCATGGAGAGGGCATTCAGCAAGGAACCGAAGAAGAAAAAGACTGGTGAGTCCTTTCTGCAGAAAGAAATGGGGTGGGATTGTTAATGCTCTGTCAAAGGACAGAAAATCATGGTTCTGCATTAGTGAAGCACTCTGGCTTAATGCAGTTGTCCCCAGGAGACTCTCTGTTGTTCTTTTCCCTTGTCTTTCTAAAGTTCTTGCTCCAGTTCTCCATCCACATCATTGTTTGGGGGTGTTTCTGGGTGTCCCTTACAGAATAGGTGGGCTTCAGGGCTGGCTAGGGTTCACTTGAATAGCATCCAAGGGAGTTCAGTCCTTTTGAGTCCTTGTTCTGTGCTGCCTGAGAGCTCAAGTTCTGGGCCATCTAAATGTGTCCCGTGTGTAGATACAGCCTGTTTGCTGCTTTATCCAGCTCTCATTTTGGGCCTGCGGAGATAGGTTGGGACTTGAGCAGGAAAGAACCTGTCTTGTTCTTAGGACTTTCTCTTTAACTATGATCTTATTGTCTCCTAAAATCCCTGTGTAAATTTGTGGGTACTGTGGAAAGAAAAGCTATAATTCTGGGTGACATGGTTGTATGTAGATCAGGATTCCCAAACTTTTGGGCTAATGGTCCCAAACTCTCAGATCAATGGGCCACTCTTAAAACTCAGCACTTCTCATGGGCTACTGTGACTCCTGATTTCATCGGAAACACTATAAAAATCATGTACTTTTGCTCTCTAGCTGCTGATTGCTTTAATGTGGCCAAGCAGGTGTCCTCTGACTTGCAGAACTGCTAATCTAAGTCATGATTAAATGAACAGTAAGTTTGTTACCTGGTGAGGCTTTGCAGTGGCCTAAAGACAATTCCAAGTGAGTTTCTCCCTATGGTTAGTAGCCTTTCCAACAGAGCAGCAGTCTTTAGCTTCACACTCAATTATTTCTGGTCTGTGTTGTTGAATGAGTAATTTAAATAGTATCTGCAAGGACTGTCTCTTTTTTTTCTTCCATGAATTTATCTGCAGCCTCTTCTTGCTGTGCCAGTGTGGTGGTTTTGCCTCTTCCTGTCATTGTATTTTTCTTCCTGTGCAGAGAACACAGAGCCAGGATGGGTTGAGGTGATTGTGGAAATCCTCCTCTCCCTCCTTGCCCAGCCCAGCCTGCTCATACGTCGGATCTCCAAGAGCGTGTTTGGACGCATTTGCCCTAATCTGACCAAGAAGGGCCTGCAGCTGATCTTGGATGTAAGTGAGACATAAGTAGGGCATTGTACCTGTAGGGTCTGTCTTGTCCCTAACAGATATAGAAGCGTGTCTCTATTTTGGGATTAAATAAAAGCCTCCTTGATTTGGAAAATGTCTGTCATAATGTGTGCTGCTGAATTATAAAAGCAGCTTGCAGACAGTTTCTTTATGGAAGTCTGAGATTGGCTGGTTTTAGGCTGAAGAGATTCCTGGTGCATTTTATATAGCTGTCACATTTTATATGTGAGTATCAATGGTAACTTTTTCTTTATTTCTGGAAAGGCTAAGAGTAGAGGTGCTAAAAATAACTGGCACTGAAAATCTGCTTTGGTCGCTTCATTGAGTAAGGCAGTGTTACTGAGAGAGTATTATAGATTGCAGAGATCAGCTGTCAAGTACTTTATAGGATGAACCTAATACTTAATCTGTAACAGATCAAAATGTTTGATTTGTCTCCAACATCTTAGATTTTCTCCACTTTTTTTTGTTACTTATGGAAAGAAGAACTTATTAACAAACATGATATTACAAGCCAGAAAGTCGAATGCCCTTACTTACTGTGTCATCATCCAGCTCTCTGGCTGTGCTGAAATTCATGTCTGTTGTATGCACAATGGCACCAAAACAAAGCATTGAAAAAAAAAAACAAACCAACAGTTCCTCTTTTCTGCAGGTTCTGGATCCGTACCAAGATCAGGATGAAGAAAGTGCTGTTGTTGTGATGGAAGAATCAGACAAAAAGTTCAAGTCTGCTCAGGACATGGTAATTGATGGGCCGTTGCCTGTGCCACATACTTTTCAGACTTTCACCATTTAAAAATAATGTTTCTGCTGATCTGTGGTAATAGATGTAACTGCATTTCTCTGTCTTGAATGAAATAGGTGTTGTTCTATTAAGATTTATTTTAAATGTGCGACACAGAAATGGTTTGCTGGAAGTACGTGTTTATTAGTCTCCTGGGCTTGAAGGAAAACTCTTGTAGGTATGGCTGTTTGAATAGGTGAGACCTGAGAGCAAATGTCTGCATCCTGAGATTAGCACAGGCCTCTCATTGGCAGGCACAGATTGAATCATTGCTGTGATGCACAGTAACCCGAATTCAAGGTTTTGGAAGATCTGGTATCTCTGTTGTTATCTGAGGTGCCCTTACCTGAATCTGAGGGCTGTGGGCAAGATGATGTGAGGGGAGGCTTGAGTTTTTATTTCTGAACAGTTACACACTTGGGAATTAATTGAGTAGGGCTTGAAGAATGGGGTCAGGAGATGAACTTTTATTCCTCAGGATGATGAAGAAAGTGAGGACACTTCAGATGAGGATGACACTGAGGATGACAGTGGAGATGAGGAAAAGAATGAAGAAGTTGATGAAGATTTTCGCAATCAGCTGATGAATGTTCTCAAAGCACAGAATGTATCGGTATGTTTTGAGTGTCTACCTTGGTACAGGTACTGGGAGGTTCGGGGTAGTGAAAGATTATTGAACACCTGCACCTTATCTGAGCCTATGCGGTGACAACCCTGGCAGTCATCTTTGTATGGCATTAGATGCAGGAGGTCAGGATCTTCAAAGAAAGTTCTACCAATAAGTCACTTTTTCTTTTATTTATTGTTAGTGTTCCTTGAGTGCTATTGCTTGCCTAGTCTAGCCTGGTAACTTGTTTTCCTGCCTGCAATAAAGAAGATGGATGTGAACTGAAGCACTGAGATATTGCTGTGTGGTGTCTGTGTTGGCTAGTCTGTGTGGAGGAGTGTGATCCCTGTGGGCCACTCTGGAGCCTTCTTGTAGCAGTGCTGGAGTGTGGCTTAATGATTCCTATAAAGTTTATGAACATAGCAGCATATTAACCTCTTTATTGAAGGAAAAACAGTGCAGAGGGAGCTAGTGTCCAAATCCCAGGCCTCTTTACACTTCCAGTCCTCTAAGTGTCGGTACGGTGTGGCCAGGATTACCTAACAGGAAACATGAGCTATGTTTCTCATTTGGTCTGAGCATCTGTTTTCCTTTCCCATGTTGCTGTTTTGGGTCTGGAGGTAGCTACATCCCCACTGTGAATTTGCCCCGAAGTGGCCATGGTTCTCTCCCTGCAGAGTCAGGTCAGCCCCAGCCAGGTGAGGGGTGGGAGCTGTTTTTGAAGAACATGGAATGACATGTAGCTTTTGCATTCTGAAAAACAAAAGGGAGAAGATGAGAGTGACGAAGATCTGGATGATGAGGCTATGATGGCCCTTGACAAGAACATCTCGGCCCTTTTTGCGGAGCAGCAGAAACGGATCCAGGCAAAGAAGGATGAGAGAGACAGGATGCGGAAAGAGAAGATCCTGCGGAGGGATTTCAAAATCAAGGTGTGAGATCTATGTCTGGTGCAAAGAGCTTTGGTGAACTAGCATGCTAGTTGTAGCCTGCTGCATGCCACGAGCTATTTAACATTAGTTATGATGTGCCTTAGTGTGAACAAACACAGAAAATCTCTCCTGTAACCTTGCAGCCTAAGCTTTTATTGTCTTGTTAGGCTCATTAACTCCGGAGGGTTGTGGTTAACACCCCCTGGTTGTGTCTGTAATACTGACCTGAGGCCACCTGGTGTCAGCACGGGCTGTCCAGGGTGTTCGGGCATCCAGGGACAGCTGCAGCTGCTCACGTATGGAAATGTCTGGTGTCAGGGTAGCTAGGAGGAAGGCTGATTAATGTAGCGACCATTGGCTTCACTACAGTTTTGTTACGATGCTGGGCAGTAAGAGGATGAGTTTATGGTAATGCAGTGTCTGCAGGTCAAAGGGGACTTGTGGGGTAGGAGCTATTGGTCAGTGGAGCTAACAGGGATCTGTGCCATGTTGCAGTGGCTGCAGGTCTGGCTGGGTGTCAGTGACACTCGTAACTGCTTTTTTAAATGATGTCACTGCAAAAACTAGGCTGAAGTCAACCAGCAGCTTTTAATCTTCAGTTTCAAACTTTTAGTCTTTCCGGTCTTACGCTGTAACGTTACAAGTGGTAGCAGAAGGTACACCGATCTCAGCTGCAAGTACAGTTTTCTTCAAACCCCTTCCATGTATCCTAATCCAGTCTGAAGGAGCTGCGCTGGGTAGATCCATCGTGTTTCCCTGTCTGCATTAGTTCTCAGCTCAGTAACTTTATGTTTGCAGGTGCTGGATCTGATTGAAGTGTTCCTGAGTAAGCAACCAGAGAACCCCCTGGTGTTTGACATCATTGAGCCTCTGCTTCAGGTGATTGAACAGTGTATGAGGTCAGACTCGGACAAGCAGGAGGTTGATTTCCTCCAGAAAACAGCTCACATCTTCACGTAAGTGTCCGTAATCCTCCAGCTAATTGGTGAGGGCTTTTGATAGACACTAGTAGTGTTGACTGAATCCTAGAAATTAGTCTTTTTAACACTGGAGACAATTGCTGTGCTTATGGATGACGTAGAATTAGATTACTGCACATACACACATACACAGTGCTTAGCTATAACCCACAGGAAAGCAATCAGGATCTGGGTTTTCTAGTCTAAGGGACTTCAAGAGTCAAGTGTCAGACCTACAGAACAAACAGCTGGTACTGCAGGCACAGTACCACATGGCTGAATATCTCCACAGGCCTCTGACCTCTGAGTCAGGCTGTGTGACAACTCCCTATGCTTACAGAGTTGCTGCTGTGGCTGGAACAAAACTCCCAACAAATTATTATTAAGACAGGCAAAGTGCAAATTCTTGCTGCTCGTTGCCACAAATGAGGCAGGATACAAGTTAGATGGAGGCATAATGCACGGTGTGTGGTGTGGCATCTGTACACCACTCCCTGATATCCTCAGCACTGCTCTGAGGTGCTTTCAGTGCTTCTCTCTACCTGCTGTTGAGAAGCAGTTTTGCACGAGCAGGGTTTGAGGCAGCCAGCTTCACTTTGTGGGAGCTTTGGAGGAGAGTTGACTTTGCCACCTGAGTAAGTTGCTTGAGGTGAAGAGCAGTTCTTGCCTCAGCAAAGACTGCTTCTTTTGCTGCCCAGAGCTAGCACCATGTTTGTGTATGTGTTGCTCTAAGCCCAGTGATAAGGGTTCATAGTTGTGTTCTCCAGAGCTCTCTCTGTTGGTAATGGCGTTGAGTTTGTTCTTAATGTTCTTTCAGGAACTCATTGTGCCGAGCTAAGCAGTACTGCAAGAGGGTGGAAGGCCTGCAAGATGATTTGCATGCCTTTGTGGAGAGGCTTGTGAAAAAAGCCTGCAAACACAACGATTCCTCAGTGGCTCTCTATTATTTCAGGTAAGTGTTAAGAAGGAGCTTCTTTAGTCAGTGCTTTGGGCAGGGTTGTGACTTTGGCTGGTCTGTAAGCAGGAATAATGTTGCTGGTTAAAACAGTTCACAGAAGTGAGAGACTCCATGAAGGCTGGCTGCCTGTGTCTGTTTACCTGAGGACACATCCTGACGGTGTGAAGCATTTTGAAACAGAGATGTCCGTTTTTTGGTGATGATCTTCTGGGGGCTCTGTGATACAGCAGTTGTCTTTACAGCTTTGCTAATAGTGATGGGAAGTGCTCCCTGGAGGCTTCATCAGGGAGTAATGAATTGTGTGTGATTCAGTGCAGGGATGCGTGTAATTTATGGTCCATCTGCATGTAATGATCATTCTGTAAATCCTGGGGTTTCCTGTCTCCATGGTGGCTCAGAGAAGACAGCAGTGACTGTGGCTTTTGTCTGTACCTACCAGCGTTCATTCCTTTGCCAGTGACCACAGGTGAATTAGGATAAGCCACACGTGTATCTACTAGGAGATGTGTAATCTTGCTGTTCCCTGATACAAACAGAAGTGCCGTTTCCCAGTAGGCTCTCTTGTGGCTTGCAGGCAGATTCAGGGAGACTTTCAGACTCCATCTGAGATTTCTCAGCACAACTGTATGTAGTGGGTACCATGCTGCATGGTCATCCCAGTGCCGTTGGGCAGTGCTGGCCCTGCAGCACCCCTAGCCCGTGCTTGTGCAGGACCCATGGCAATTTCTGGCAGTGCAGGGCTGGCTGTGCGTGCCACACGGCTCCCCGACACCTTCTGGCGGTGCCAGTGGAGCTGCTGTGTGCTTATGCAGTTAAGGCAACACTTCTCAAAAGTAGCAGGCTGTCTGCGTGCTCTCTCAGTTGATTTGCCCGAGTTCTGCAGGCACGCAGCAGCCTGGGCTGGGAGAGCTGTGCTGCAGCGCTGGCTGGGCTCTGCAGGCTCTCAAATCCTGGGCAAAAGTAGGAATTCTAAAGCTGTGCTAGTCAAAACTGGTAACAAGAGCTTGAAGAAACGAGGCTGGTAGTGAAGATGTGTGTGACTGCAGTGACAGCCCGTGAAAGGATGCAGCCTCCTGAGATTTGTCTTTAAATCTGGTAAGAGTGGGTTAGGTTGCAAAAAGGGATCCTCTCCAGCTCTTTAACCTCTCTCAGATGGGAGCAGGCTGCCCGCAACACCTGGCCTCTGCCCTCAGGTGGGTTTGCAGTGGCACTGTGACACTGTGGTAACTGCTCTGTTCTCCCCCTTCTCATTTCTTTTTAGTGCCTCCTTGTACCTGCTCAAAGTGTTGAGAGGCAATGTGTCTGAGAAGTCTCCAGCTCCTGTCTCTGTGCCAAAGAAGCAGAAGAACGCCATCCCACAGGCTTGTCAGGTAAGACAGCAGGCTGCTGTCAAGGCAGTGTTTTTGCCAGTAAACTTGCATTACCCTGTTTTGCTGAGTGGGCATTGCTTATCCCATCTCCCTGTTTCCTCTGTCTGCAGATAGCTGTCCCCACGATTTCTTTTCCTTGCCATAAACTGTCCCATTCCCCTTCCCTTCTGCCTCACCCTCTGCCTTTGCAGTGCCTGCTTGCCCACAGCCAGCAGGGGCTGCTGGTACACAGCGGATCCAGGTTAATTTATCCTCACGTGTATTTACGTTGCCCTCCTGGCTTATTTGTTGTTCTTTCCATTAAGCTCTTTGCAGTCTGTGTGTTTTCTGGGAGGGTGCTGAGGAGCAGGGGTGCACGGGACAGTGGTGGATGAGGGTGAACTCCTCTCTCTCTCGGAGGTTTGGACTGAGTAATCTCAGTGAAGAGAGAGAGGAGCAGCCCTGATTTCAGTGGTAGGTGTTTGCAGGGAAGGTCTTCATCTGGTTTTGCTTTGTAGGCCTATCATTTGGGGAGCCTTGCTATGCTTCCCTTTCACCTGCTGTCTCTGCTGAATTTCACAGCTCTCTGAATTTGGTGTCCCTGTGTGTTGGGCAGCTCGGTGCAGTCCCCTCCACGAGAAGCCAGGGAGCAGGGTTTCTCCAGCAAGCCTGTACTTGCCTCTGAACTTCTTAAACTATGTGCAGGGCTTAGTGCCTTAATCCCGCTGACATTTCAGGGGGGAGGAAAATAAACAGGGCTTCCTCATGACTGGGGAGGGCCTGGAAATTACAAACACTGAGATATTATTAGCAGCTGAAAAGATAGTGAGTGTTTCTAAGGCTTAGCGAGGGACCAGGAGTGCTAATCCAAGCAGCTCTTGTTCTGTGCTGGGCCTTCCTGGAAAGAAAAACAAAGGAGATGTTTGGAGAACATAAACACTATGCTTGTTGGGTGAGATGTGCTGCATCCTTGTGCAGCTTCAGAGCAAAGGCTGTTATTGTGGGGACAGGGCTGTGGTCCGAGACCGCAGCCAGCAGCTGAAGGGAGCTGGTGGTTTTAGGGAGGTGACACAGTCCAGTTTGGGTGCTGCTGCTCGTGCTGTATTGAGTCTTAAAAGGTTTTGTAGGGGGAACCAGAGACAAGTGAGGTGTGTTTCCAGTGAGCAGTTTCTTTGTGAGCACGTTCTGGAGCTTTTCAGTAAGCCTCAAGGTGAAACTAGAACAGACCCTACGATGCAGTGGCCAAATTTATGGAGAAGCCTGTTACTACACAGGATTTTATTTATTTATTTATTTATTTGTAGTAAACATTTGTGTAGGAAGGGATCAGTTTTTTTCCCCTACAGGTGGTTACATCACGGAAGTGCTAAGCACAGAGACTTCAGACCCTCACATCTTCAGTCTAACTTGTGCTCGGTTACACTAGCAGTAGGAGTTTGACCTGAGAACAGGGCACAACATTAACAAGGCTTTAATTTGTCATATGGCTGTGGAAAAATTCCAGAGGCTTGCAAAAGACCCATCTGCTGTTGTGAAGATCCCAGCTTTGATCACCTGGGCCTTAATTCTTCCTTCTGTTCTAGAGAGCTGTGTTTCCCTGGCAAGATGAGAGCAGTCAGGAAGGTCAGGATGTGGTGCTGCACTCTGTTCAGTCCCATGCTGTTAGTTTAGATCCACATGGCCTCTGCAGGTCTCAGTTGTGTGTCTGGGTTTCTTGTTCCCCACCAGAGGGGGATATTAGAGCATTTACACGTTTCTGGGATTGCTGGGTCCCTGATCAGCACTAGGGCTTGTCTGCAGCGCTTCACTAACGTGGTCGTACTACTACGGGAACTCAGGAGAGCACATTTGGGACCTGCTTTCTTGTTTTGTCTTGGTTCTACGTGCTAGCTCGTATGCCTGCATTGTATAAGCTACCCAAGAATGTCTAGCTACTGGAAAAATCTGTGTGCTGGTAGAAATAAATTGTTTCATTTAGCAATGATTTATTCTGGTGTTTTAGGGGAATTTTTTTTTCTTTTGCTTTTTTCCCATAGGTTTTTAGCACTGGCTGCTTGGATGTGGAGAGAGTGACTGCAATATACCATCAGGCACTGACACAATTCCTGACTAAACGCAACAGCGCCCTTACGAGCTCCATGTTTCTCGATCTCTTCACCCGCTTCCCAGTAAGTGTTGCTGTCTGTCCTTGGTGGCTCCAAAACACAGCTGTAAGCCTGCTGAAAGTAGGGAGAGAAACTTTTAAATTTTCTGTGGGCTTTTAAAACTGCTGCAAGGTTTCCTCAGATTTTCACCTTCTTAAACTCTTAGTACTGCATGTTTTGATAGCAGCGCTGCAAAAAGCATGGGTCTCATTTGTGGTTTGGATTGGGATACAGCACGGAGAATGTAGATGGATAGAAGGCCGGTCTTTAAAGGATGCCCCAAGAAGCTCTAATTCTCTACCAGTATTTGAGACAACGTGGATGAGCAATGCTTGCACAAAGGCAGAACTTCAGTTCAACTTCTCTTTGACTGCATGCTCTGCTTCTCAGTTTTTTTTTCCCCAGTAAGGTTGTAGGGTGTAGGGTATAACTGGAATCTAGTCTGCAAGCTGGATCTTCAGACAGTGTCAGCGTCCAAAATCTTTGAGGCATTTCCTGCAGACTTCACCCATGCTTAGAGCCGCTCTCCACTATAAGGACAGCCAGTTATTAAGAAACGGTCCTTGGGTCTGAATGCCGTATGGTTCTTCAATGATTATTTGCTCAGAGGGAGAGGAAGAGAGAGCAGCCAGAAACCCTTTCTTAAGCGTCTTCCACCTTTTAGAACTGAAGTCTGAAGGGAGGGTGGGAGGAGACACAGGCTTGTTTAACTGGGGAAGATGCTCCATACTTCCGGAGGAGGAGGGAATCCATTAAGGAGAAAGTTCTTTTGCATACCACATTTCTTAGGATACCATCCCATGAGACTACCTGTGTGAGCTAGTGAAATCAGGGGAAGAGGAGGGTTACGTGCTGTGCACTTGGAGAGCAAGCTTAAAAACATCTGCAGGTTTCTTCTAGAACCTGTGGATTCCAAATGACTGTTCATTGCAGAAATGCCTTTTTAAGTCTTTAAGCTCATTCATCTTATAAAACAAAAGTAGTGATTTATGTAGATACTGGCCTTTCTAAAGCTGGGTTTTACCCACTTGCTAGAGCTATCTGTTCTTTTAGTAATCTTCTTACCCCCCAAAAAGGAGCCATTTTAGGTGGCGTAGTTGAAATAACCATCTACACAAGATGTCAGTGAACTTTGCAGCAAATTGCTATCCGTGTTTATTAGGGCCAGACCTTCCAGTGCCTGATAGACAGCACGGGAGGTCTGCCAGTTAGGTATTTGCAATCCACATACTTTCTCATTTCTTGTGTCTGGATTCTTTCTCCCCATAAAGTTGGAAGGATTTTGTATAGAAGCCTAGAAATTGTTGGATTATGCCAGAAAAGAGATTCAGCAGTCTTTGCTGACTTTCACCCCTACGCAGGAAATGTTGTTTTGATCAGGAATTGTTGCAGGGTGCAACTTTAAGATAACCTGTCTCTAGAGAAGCTTGCCTCCTGGGAGTTACGTCTGGCCCCTTTAGCACATGGGATCAGACCTTTCCCCAGTCTCTGACATTCTAAGTCAGCATGTTCTCCTCTGCCTCTGGGACTGTTCGTGTGCGTGAAGTGAACTGCTTACATAAAATGTCAGCCAGATACAGGTTTAAATCAAGAAGCAGGCAGAACAGAGGAGGTGCAATCTTTGCCTGATTTTTCCAAGCTCAGAGTATTGCTGCTGATTTTGTTGTGACCAAGATTTCACCCAGGCTGGTGTGAGCGAAGCTGCTAATTTTCAAATAAGCTGTTGCTGATCTCTGGGCACTTTTCTTGAGGCGTTTTCTTCTTGCTCAAAAAGCTGTGTAAAATACAGACCATTTTGCTTGAAAAACAAACCTTTCTGTCAGCAAACCACTAATAAGAGACTGGGTCTTTCTTTGTTACAGATCATGTGTAAGCCATTAGTAGACACTCTCGTCAAGTCTATCACAGCGGGAGCCAGGCAACATCAGCAGGTAAGAAAGCAAGCAAGCAAACAAAGCTGTATTAAACAGTCAATCAGGGAAGTCGCTTAATCACGGCAGTTCAGATGATGTTTAATATGCTTATTGCTGCCTTCAGGGCTGCCCAATTTTGAGAACTGGGCTTCCTGGGGGGAGAGCTTTTGCAAATACTGCCTTGCCAATTGAGGTGTGTGACTAAAGTTGTGGAAACAGCTTATGTATTCACAGTCACGGAGGTTCTTTGGTAGCATCTCCTTTAAGAACTGCCTGCAGCTTCCAGGGCTGAAGCCTGATAGCTGTAATGTTGCCTTCAGTCGCTTATTCCTTGATTACTTTCTTGTTGGTAAGATGTTCCTCTGTGTTAATGCAGCATGTTGTAATCCTTGCCTCCTAACACTGGCTCCAAGTTAGCTTCTTGAATCTTGCTCTGTGCCAGCTGTCCTGCATTTTCTAGGCCACGTGCTTCTGTGTCTAGTTTGCAACCACCTGTGCTATAGATCTGATTTTTGATGGTTGATTGCATGTGCCTGACTAACACAAAATTAGTGGAACCTTATCAATAAAACGTTGCAGGGTGACTGCACAGCTCACTGTTGCATGACCAGGGAATGATTCCTGTCTGGATTTTCAGTGTGGCGTGTGCTGCAGTGGGGGTGTCTTCCACGCAGTTAATAACCAAAACCCCTTGAGGCCAGTAGCATTGTGTCTCAAACTTTCCCACCCCCTAGCTGTAATGTGCATTTGTCACCTGCACAAGTGCATCCTAGATCGACTTTTCTGTTTCATAAATAGCTGTTTTATTGTTTCTGATCACTGGAAGGAAAGCGAAGGGATCTAGGTATGAGTTTCCTTTAGGGCTGCTTTACATTGTCTATGAAAATTGCATTTCAGGCTCTTTTACCTAATAGGAATGGCTCTGATTTAAACAAAACAACAACAACACCAAAAAAAAAAAAAAAATGAGAGAGAAAATTAGGCTATGAGTAATCTCAGTGGATAGGAATAAAGATGTGCTACACAAATGACAAACAAATTAATTATAAGGTATGTACTTGATCCTATCCTCAAGAGACCAGAACAACATCCCAAGCAGACAACTTCATTTATGTGGGTATCTTCACTTCCCTACGGGGAACAGCATTGTCCTTTTTTCAGGGCTTCCGCAGTTATCTGCAGAAGCTTTGTTTCCAGAGCCAGTTTATCTGTGGGTGGGAGGGGAAGGGGAGGACGTGCAGCGTGCTGTGTGTGGGAGTGTGGATGGAGAACGTGGATGTGCTGCTGTTTAAACAAAGGCAACATGGAGAGTAAGCTATGTAAAGCTTTTGGAGTTGCAGCTTTACTTTTTTTACAAACTGTTTCCTTTTCAGGAATTCTGGCTTCCCCCATCACACGCCCAATTTGTCAGGTTTTCAGTTAAAATTTTTCCACTGATTCTTAAGGCACATTTTCAATTCTCAGTGGTCTGGTGGTGTCCGATGGGGACAAAGCTAAATGAACATACGTGGCAAAGTGATGTCAGGAGCAAAGCAGGGCCATAACTTCCCTGGAGCCTCCACAGCCTCTGGGGGAGTGAGGCGGAGGGGCTCAGCTACCGAAAGGGCTGTCCTGTCTCAGAGTCTTAAAGACACCAAATGTCTCCTGACAGCCTGACTTTGACAAGCCCCAGTGCTCCAAAGGTAAGGGGGGTAGTTTTCCATCTTCAGCCTCTCAATATTGACCTCTGAGCATTAAACTGAGTGCCAGAGATAGGAGGCATAATTCCCTTTCTAACGCTCCTGTTATTAGTGCTGATCGTTCTGGCTGTGCTTGCTGTATCTGTATGAACAGCTAATCCCACTGTGAGTTTGACTTCTTAGCTCTGCAAATCCCCTTGGCAAGAAGTCCTCAGGGTTGTGCTGGGTTGGGACTTGTGCTCTGCATGGGGAGGTGGAGGTAACAAACCCTGGTTCATTATGGAGGTGTGTTGGTAATGAACGTGGTTCATTATGGAGGTGGGTTCGTAATGAACCCTGGGGCTCTGGCCCAGCAGGGCTGCTGCCCACACTTGCCTGGCCTGGGGGAGGCCCTTCCCAAGTGGGCAGGAGCTTTCAGGTTGGGTTTGTAGGTAGCTCTGAGCAAAACTAGAAGTGGCTCGTGGGGAGGATGTGAGGGAGGGCGTCCCTTCCCCTCACTCTGAGAAACGGAGAGTCTGTGAGAGCAGCATAGGGACAGCGGGGTCTTCTGCCTCTCCTCTCAGCCACGTCGGTCCCTGGGTTTTTTAAGGGACTTAAAGGTCTTGTGGTGGCTGGCAGACAAGTTCAGCTGTTGCTTCAGGGGTCTCTGCTTTTGCTGGGGCTTGTAGTGTCAAGTAAAATGTGATCCCTGACTGGTGGTCCTGGCCTGGTAGAGGTGATTTGCTCAGCAAGCTACACAGTGTATGGCAAGGCCTGGACCACCAGGCTCTACTCTAGAAAGAGCAAATCCAACCTGTAGGTGAAATGTTGTTGCCGTGCCCTCTGTTGTGGGCTTCTGTGGCTCTGCCGAGCTCAGCTGCTGGAAGCTGTAACAGAGAGGTTCCTCTAGGAGATGCTGGAGCCATTCAAGTGGTGCTCAGCTGGCGCTGGCCTGGGGAGGAGCAGTGTGGCCTCTCCAGCCCCAGCCAGTTGTCCTGACCCTGGGGACCTTGCTGCCTGCCTGCTGCCCAGGTCACAACACTGAAAGATCATTGCGCTGTCAAAACACTGGAAGATCATTGTGAAGATGCTTTGAGTAAGAACTTATCTTTCCTCTGCATACGTCTCTTTTTTCCCCCTTTTGCTGTGTGAATTTTAAGTTTGAGCAATTCGCTGGTCTTGTTTGGGGCCCGGGGTTACTCAGTGCAGGGCCAGGAATGGCTGAGTGAAAGCTGAGATTTGCTTCGTCAATCGTTAGCATCCAGTAGTGTGAAACTGTGGCTTCCTTGAAGTGGTATGAGAATATCAGAAAGCAGTTTGTCCGATCTGGACTGCTGCCTGAAACTGGTGACTTGGGCAATTGGCTCTTGGCTTTGCTGCAACCTTTCTGTGCATCCTGTCTCCCTCAGGTGCTCGCCTCTAAAACCTGGAGAATGTCAAACCTTTTGCAGTAGCGTTGTGTCTGTTAGGCCTGAGGTGTTTGTAGCCATCAGATGGGTTTTAAGTGCCATTCTGGGAGCTGCGTGGCTTTGGTCTGGGTGACTGCTGGAGAGACAGGTCCCTTGGAGAGATCCACAGGCAGGTGTATGAAATGGTGCATCTCAAAGCTTAGCAGGGAAAAAACGAAGCTTTAAAATAAATATTTTAGGTTGTGTGACTTAAATCATCATCTTTTTTTTTCTTTTGCTGCTGTTCCTACATTCCTAAAGAAGCAATAAGGTTTTTCTCCTCCACAGCGAAGTAATTTGTAAGATGATACAGAGCACTTGAAGGGGTGAATAGAGCTCTTAGGGCAGTTTTAAATCTCTCAGTGGCTGGGTAAGCAGACTGCTCCAGCAATGAGCTCAAGCTGTGTAACGAGTTTTAAACTGGAATGACGAATTTTGAGACTGAGCTTAGAACTGCAGCTTGTACCTGTAGCCAGGGTCTGTTCCTGTGGGGTTACTTCTGGGGCAGGGATGCCTGAAGGAGACACTCCTATAGCAAATGGCCTGGAAAAGGAAAGAGCTGGAGAGATCGGGGTCATTTGTGGGTGGCAGAAGGAAGGGCAGTGTGTGCTTGACCTGGGAAGGAGGATTCGTCCCACCCTGAATTCACCTGGTTGCTGTTTAAACCCGTACGTCAGAAAGACACAAGATGGAAACGTGTAAGAGCAGATCTGCAAAATCACCTTGTTTCAGGCAGTTCATGCATCTGGGCCAGGCCTCACCTTTTGTGAGACCACTCTGACCTCAGGACACGACGGATCGTATTCTGCCTGCTCAGTGCACGGACTCTGGCAGCTGGTGCTCTGAACGCTCAGTGTTACGGGTTGCCTGGCTTATTTATCCAGAATTCTGCATGTCTTTAAGTGCGGAGCTAAAGAAGAAAGGCTGCTGTCCCAAAGGTGCCTGTGTGCAAGCTAAAATGCTTCAGGCTTTAGGAAAATGAACACACTGATGGTCGGATGTCTTTCATTTGCTTAACTGAGACATCTTGTTGGTTTTACTGTGGTTGTTTTTTCTTTTTTTCTTTTAACACTACAGTAGCAGCCAGGATCTTTTTCCTAAAGTTGTGTTAATGTTTGTTTTCCCGTGGTTAAGTGAAACCAACATATAACTTAAAAAGCTGCACTGTCGTCTTAGAATGAGGCCTGCTGCACATCCATGGTGTGTTGGTGCACTGTTGTCTACTGTAGATAAAAGTGAATAGAAATTGTATGAAATCACTAGATCGTAAGCAGTTACTGTGAAGCTTTCCAAGAATATCTTTAGCGTGTAAAAAGAATGCTTCAAGTTAAAGTAACAAAGCAAGAAGGGGATAAAGAACAACATTTTTGGATAGTCTGGTCCAGCTTTTTGGATGCAGTTCTATGGACTGAGGTCTTGAAAATCAGTCACACTAATTACGACCTTATTCTTGAGCAGCAGAAAAGTCTGAAGTGGCAGGACAATGATACCAGTGTATGCGTCACGGTCTTTTTGTACGTGAGAGAAGGTTGATAGCTTTCTCTTACTCAGGTGTAAGCATCATCTGGTTCAAGTGTAGCTCACATTTCTTGAATCCCTGACCTGTATGCATATCTGCATATACGCATGCTCTCTGTGTAACTTAGACACAAATGACAGCTGAGGACAGCTGAGGATATTTTCTTCAGTGATAAGACTAGTGTGGGAAAAATGACGAGTCATCAAAAATGGAGCTCATGTTACATACCTTTGAGTTGACCTGGTGCTAATAGTTTCGCAGAGCTTCTGGCACAGGTGATCTGTTGGCAGTGCAGAGCATTACAATTAGCCAAGCAAAACGAGTGCGGCGCTGCCAGGTGGGGGAGGCTTGTGCTGCTTTGTTGACTAAGGATGCTGCTGTCAGTCTGATGTCTTCCACTAGCACTAAACATGTTCTCTTCAATTCTGTTTGGGAAAAAATTGTGTGTGATCCTATTCTTACTTCCTCCTTTCTTAATTTCTTTTTTTTTTTTTTTTGTTCTTATTACTGCAGTTGTTTCCAGAAGACCTTGAGCTTCAGATTACTTCCTTGTGCCTTGTGTCAGTGGGTGCGGTGTTGCTTTTTCAATATGCACAAAAGGCTTGTGTTTTTGGCTTGTGCTGATGGAGCGTGAACCAGAAATTGAGAAGTGTTTATTTTAATGATTGGTGCATGACTCAGCTGCATACCAGAACCCTCCTGAGCCTTAGGTGAGGAATGTCTTCCTGGTTTATTTTTAGCAGCATCAGTACGCAAAGCAGAACCACAGTAACATCCAGTTCTGTAACTGTGTGCGGTCTCGGGCTATCCCTGTGATGCTCTTGCAGCACCAAGCCCTTGGTGGTGCGCTGTTAATTACGGCGAGGTTCTTATGCAGTGTCCCCCCGCCCATGCTCGTACAGGGTGGGACTGCCAGCGGAGTGGATGTGCCAGTGATCTACTGCTTCTTTCCCATCTGTCACCTTACTCTGTTACTCTGGGAGTCAGAGGAGCAGGGAAATGTGTGACTGGTTGCCCTGAAATACCCAGGCTCTGCTGGTGCAGGTTTCTGCAGGCAAGCACATGCTGCAGGTGCCAGCTCTGAAGCACAGCCTCCCTGGAAGCCTGGAACAAGCATGCTTTTCCCTGAGAAACCCTGCTTGTTGGCCACCAGGACAGTGCAGTGGGAAGCACTGCTTGTGCACCTGATAACACTGCTCCCAACAGAGTGTTTGGTGCCCACAGAGGTAGGAAAGTTCCTTCTCACCTCAGGGGATTATAATTTTGCTCAGAACCAAAGTGTGATTTTTCTGAGTCCTAAGCTGGTCCTCTCAACACAAGGCACTGCTGCAAAATGTCATCATTAGGACTTCTGTAGAGATGTTCTGGGCTCCTTGACAGTGTCTCTGTGGAGCCTTCTTGCTTTTCTGTGGTAGGTACCTGGTGCACCGGGGGGATTCTCTGTGTTGTGGTTCATTGAGTGCAGCACTGAGCAAGGACCTGCTCCACTCCCTGCTGCTCTGCAAGCAGGTTGAAATAGAAGAGCGTTTGCCTTGAGCACATAGTTGGAGATATCTCACTGGTGTTTAAAGTGGTAATCTCTATTGGGAAGCCTTCTTTAAGGGCTGACTCCTCCATTGTTGAGTTTAATTAAGTTTAATGGCTTTGTGTATCAGCTGTCTGCAAAGGCCTCATAAGGGTAAGTGGCTCAACACAGGCCTCACTTCTTTTGGCTTTGAAGTCTGATGGAAATTTCATTTATGGTCACAACCAGTTTGGGAATTGAGACTGGTAAACGAGCCATCCACGGCTATCAGGAGAAAGTTGTTGGCCCTGCCCTGGTTTCACTGGCAGACACAGACCGCTTCCAGTCTGTAACGTTTTGCCAGTGTTTAGGCAAATGAATTGGAATCTGTCCCTTCTTCTGCTCCCTTGGGAAAGGCACTACAAATGTACATTTCAACACAATTACTAAGAGCCTTTGTAGTTATTTTTGCAGTGTAGTCACACATCTGTTTGAATGCATCCCTGTCATCTTATTTACTTTCAAAGCTATATTGATTGAGGACGTCGAGCACAATGATGCTCTGTTTGTCCGTCAAGTGAGTTTCTTTTCCATGATTTGGCTACAACTCTGCAAAGCTGATGTAAGTGTGGAGCTGTCGTGAAACTAATAAAAGTCATTTTACTTAGTGTGGAGGTGAGAATGGGCACTGGGACAGAGTTCAAAATGTCGTCTTTTGTCATATAGATTCATTAATATTTCAGAATGTGTTTTTATAAAGCATTCTGTGACAAGGAACCCTTTAAGATCTATCTAATAGAGAGACTATTTTGGGTAAGTTGCTAATTAATCTTGGTACTTTGGCAGTCTCCCCAAAGGGATCAAACAAATATAGACATATTTTTACAGAACTGAGGCAATTCTGTGCCAGAGCTGCCATCACCAGAAGAGTAAAATATGATCCCGAAGTCCTGCCAAAGAGGTCTTGGCTGGTTGACAGTTATCGTTCTGAGCGGTTTATGTTCTGTGTAAATATCTAAGTTAAAAAGTAATTAAACTTTAATACAGCAAGAACAGCAAAGGCACTGCAAAGCGTCAGGAGCCAGCACCCCTCTGTGTGTACGTGTGGGAGAGTTCCTCCTCGTGCTGTGATAAATGAACAGATCACTACATCCATGCACCATGCCTCGCCTGCATCCTCGCAGATAGTTTCTAGCAGGTGGTATTACGAAGGACTTGTTACAGAATATTTTGCGTTAGTTGTTATTAGTAATTAAGCAAAAGAAACGTCCCCACATGAGCACCGGCACCAGTTCAGCTCTGCTCCTTTCCATCAGAAGGGAGAGCTGGACTGCTGGTGCCAGTACCAGCCCTTCAAAGCATCCTCTGTGGCCTCGCAGAGGTAGGACATGTTGTGTCTCTGTCCTTCACAGAGGTGTCACTAGGGGGAGGACTCGTCCCAGGGTCTCATCTTGGTGAGCAGAGCTCCAGGAGGGTGAATTACCTGCAGGCAGTGCTAATTTCATTATGCCATACATTGTTACAGTGGCTGCTGTCTTCCTCTGTCCACTATAAGCCCTTTTTTAGTGACTCTTCTTACAAGAGAAGCGTTTTGCAGCTGGAAGATGTGTGTCAAACTGACATGCTTTGGCTCCAGCGAGCGTCCTGCTCCTGTTCCTGTTTTTGTTTTCTGTAAGGAGATGGTCAAGGAGATCCTGTGTGCTGCAAGGTAAAGCTGAACCAGGGGTGGTCTCTTGCACATTTTTGAGCTATGTGATCCCGAGCCAGCACAGCCCTGTAACATGTTGTAACTCTAGGTATGTAAACTGGCCCTGTGAAAATGAAGGGGGAACAGTTGAATGCTTAAGTGCTTTGCTGGGTCAGGGCCAGTGCTCTACATTTTTGTACCAAGGTTTTTAATTCCTAGACCTTTCCGATGGTTGTGGAGGTGGATTATTGTATCCCAGCTTTCATTTTTGAGAGTCTCTTGCATTGGAAGAGCTCAAAAAGGAACTGTTTTATTTCAGAGGATGGGAGGATGTTGACAGCATCTATAAATACTCTCTGATGTTCTTTGGAAAGGTGTCTGATGCGATAGTAAAATGTGGCCTTCTCCAGTGATTGCTTTAAGCCATGATTCCCTCTCCCTTTCCTCTCACTTGTATGAGATGGTTGAAAATTTAAAAAGAGCCGTTTAAATTTTTCAGGTCCTCCTGACTGCATTTAGGCTGAGTGCTTGAAATCCCATGGCATGGGTTTCTACTTGTCCTTGTGCTGAGCACTTTGTGTGCTCGTGTTGTGTTTCATTTGGACAGGCTCCTGTCACTGGGCCTTGCAGGGTCTCTTTGGGACATCACGCACGCTGCTAACTGCTTAGTTTGCTCATTTTGTGTCTTCGTATGGGGGTTTCTGTTGTATTTTTCGGTGCATTTTAACGGCCCCTCTGTGTTTTGCAAATAAAGGTGTCTATCAGGCAGATGTCTGCAGTACCCACACGCACATCCACGGTGATGCCAGGCATTAACTGGCTGGCGCAGGGAAGCTGCCCTCGTGGCTGTCCCAGTCTTTAAATTCCACCGCCCTGAGCACAGCACAAACACACAGAAGCTCTTACTTGCCTCTTCATTCTGATGCTGAGGATACAGACTGCTCATTCTGCTCACTGCTCTTCAGCTAATTGTGCTGATGACCATGTAGCAAATCCTAAGTAACAGAGGAAGCACACTTCCAGTGCGTTGCTGGGAAGAAATAAGAAAATTAGAAGGTCACATAGGCTTTAGATGGTACTGTAGACACAGCTGCTGGCAAGAGCTGTGCAAGGTTGGACTGATGGGTGTCATTAACAGCCCTGCGTCTTGGATGGGCTTGCTGAGTTAGATACATCCCATACTGCCGTGATTTTCCATGGCAGAGTAATTTCCTAGCCTACTAAATTAAACTTGCCATCTGACACATCGGGAGTTGATGGTTTTTAAAGAGATGTGCACTGAGAGTGAACCACCCACGTGTGCCCTGCTCAGCCTGGCAAACAGCCCCGTCGGCAGCTCCGTGAGCAGGTAGGGGGCACGTGGAGCGGTTTGCTTGGAGGCAGGCTCATTGCTGTGTATTTAATAACAGCAAAAGCAGAAGGGGAAGAAACACCTGGGGTTGTGATGAGCTGGTGACCATCGTATGGGCTTGAGCTGTATTCATGTTGCAAAATATTTTACAAACGTCAGGCCAGAAGTTCTGGGAAGTGTTTGGTGCTGTGTTCACAGTGGGCGGTTGGATAACGGTTTGGAAATGCTAGCAAGTGTGTGGGGAGTCTTGCTGGCAGGTGGAGAAGGATGAGGGCTTCTGCAGTGCAAAATCAAATGCCAACCTGAGCAGCCTTCACTGACAAGGACGTGCTTACGAGCTCCTGTAGAAAGTGGTGGGTCCCTCTTTGTTGTCTGGGGACAGGGGAGGAATGGGGTTTGTCTGCTTCTGTTTCTGCTTTCCCTTGGCCTGCATTGAAAGGTCACTTTGCAAAAGTTAAAGCATTAGAAAGGAGTAAAGATTTCCCTGCAGGAAAGACTAAGGATCTCCTGACAGGATTTCTCAGCAACCCCCGAGCAGAACAGGGACTCGAACCACACTTCTCTCCCCTGGGACAATGTGCGGTCTGTCACATCACGATGCTTCTCTCCGTGGATTCTGCAAATTGAAAAGATAATGCTGGCAAGTGGCCCAATCGGTGAATCTACAAAGCTCAGCCCCGTACAATTTCCAACTTTATTTATTTATTTATTTTTTTGCTTAGCAATGCTGTTTATTTCAGTGTTCCAAGGTAACAATTTTTCTGATGTGTACTTTTTTTTTTCCTACTGTTTGAAAGCTAAACTTCAGTAGTTGACATTTGAGTGACGTGGAATTCTAATTTCTCATTATTTGCTGATAAATGTTCTCAAAAGATGAAAACCTTCATCCCTGCAACGTTAGGTCTGGTCTGGTGAATCGGGGACTGCAGCTAAAAGGCACCCGGTGCCTAGGCAATTTGAGTTTTTTTCAAACACGTACTGCTCTTAAATCTCCTAAATTATTAAATTTGACTTTAACAAAATCTCCTTAAATAGGCTGTAGCTGCCTTTTGAATAGCCTAAAGAAAATCCTATTGCGTGTCTCTCCTGAATTGAGGAAAATTGGCTTTGTTGTGCAGAGGAGACATCTGGCTTTGGAAGTGTGGGGAGGAGCAGCCAGGTCAGGGAACTGGCAGGAGCAGTTCTGGTTTGGTCTTACAAATGTGTGCAAATAACTTGAGGTGTCAGTGCAGCCTCTTGGTGTTTGAGAATCCCATGTGTATGTGGGTATAATCCAAATTGACAAAATGAAGGTTTTTGGGATGGGGTATTTTTGAAGAAGAAAGTCAAGGTCAAGAGAAAGGACAGTGCCCCCCGTACTGATTCTGCAAGAGGTGTCTTGATCTTTGGCACTGTTTCTTCGAGCCTTAGCTACTGGGAGGTTCTGTGAGAATCTTTGCTTTCATTTCTTTACAAAAGGACATTTTTTTTCTCTGGTGTTTAGAGTGAGGAGCTCGTAAAAGCAAAGTGGAAGTGCTCCAAAATAAACAGGGCCATACTAAGAAACCAAATTATTATTATCTTTTTTTTTTTTTTTTAAAGTGTGACTTTGTTTTTCATTTTGGAGAGAAGTGTATTTGGAAGTGGTGAGGGAAAGGTGCATATTTCCAGTTTTTTATTATTATTATTTATATTTTTTACCTTTTTTTTTTTTTTTTTTTTGCTGCGGGAAGGGAAAGGCTTGGATGCATTGCCCAGGATCCATTTTGTGATCTCAGTACATCCCATTGTACCAATATTCCTCGCCAAAGTTATATTCCTGTAATTGGGCATTATGGATAGAGCAAGAAAACATCACTGCTCATGGGTGTTAATCTGCATTCTGCTACTGATTTATCTTGTGTTCTCATGCAGCTCACTTAATTATGGCATCTTTTTATTTTCCAAGAATTTAGGATAATAAGATATTGACTTTTTTTTTTGAGGGAAACATTAAGACTGATTGGCCCTTCTGATATATTGTAAGTAGCTACCCCGGGGAGAAATGAATCTCTGCGTCCACCAAAGCAGCAGACCGATAATATGGATCGGTCCGTATGGAGTGCTGCCCCCTGAGGGGCTGCCAGTTGGCCTCTGGTAAAAAAAAGAGCACCGGTATATAATGTCTTTCCCAGCCCTGAATGTTCACTGGCTGTATGTTTGCTGTGTGTGAATGAAACAATCAAAGCTGGCATCTGTTGCCTTCAGCCAGGCCTGGCCCATGAAGCTCAGTGTGTTATACGGTGTGTTCTTCGTTTTGACTGCCTGAATGTCCTCCAGACCCTTCATCTCAGGCAGAAAGCCTGCCAGCGAAGCACAGCATTTAGGAAGCAGATAGCCTCTGAAAAATTGCAAGTGCCAGATCTTCTCCCCACGTGTACTGGCTCATCTTTATTGCCTTTAAAATCTAGTAACATCTTATTTCTGTCACTGGTTCATGCTAGATCGTGGTGAGTGTGGGAGGGAGGTTTTATTTTTATTTGTTCTTTTCTTCTGTTCTGGCTGCCAACAGAACGGGGCTGAAACAAGCACAAATGTCCCATTGCGACCCTTGTCCCAAGCAGGCTCTCAGAAATGGGTTCCTCTGGTTAGGTTTTTACTCTGACAAGAGCATCCTGCAGAGCACTGTTTGCAGAGGAACCAAGCATGGAAAAAAATCCCCTCCTCCTGCAGTGGAGTGCGCACTTGCTGGTGATTTGCAGAGTCCTTGCTTAAACAAATTAAGTAATGATGTTTTAGGGGCATGAAGAAACCTGTATGCACGTGAATCCTGCACATATTCCCAGCTCTGCAGGCAGGCTTCTCCAGCGTCTTGAGTGCCAGTCTTCGGCTTTCTGCTGTCCATACCTGTAGGGCTCAGGCTGACTGTAAGTGTAGGTGCAGCTGTATTGCATAAAGTGCTTTCTATGGGGTGTAGCTCATCCCATGTTTTCGGCCAGATTGAGTGGTGGTGGTTTAAAGCGCTCGTGTCTTGGAATAGCTGCTTTCATGCTGTGAAGGAGGAGGATATGCCAGCATAGCTAATGCGATAAAACTTTCTGTAGTGTAGACAAGTGCTCGGTAGCAGCAGAATGAAGTTAACAGCCCGTCTGATCGATGCGACAGCTGCTCTTCAGAGCCTTGGGAATAGTCATGGACTTGTATAGATTTCTTGACTTCTCCTTTCTGCTGCTTAAAGCAGGACATCTGAGCTGTGGGTGAAGAAGTGTGTGAATGATAATAAAAATTAAAAAGAGGAGGTGGGGAGTTAGCAGGAGGGGTAGAGTGATGGGATTTCTTCACAGTTGGTTTTGTCTCAGTTGCTGTCTTCCAGGGAGTTTTTATTCTTTCTCAGCAAGCAAGGTAGTGAAACCTCAAATACAAAAGCAGAACTTCCAAAGAAGGAAGATCTGAGTGTAGCACCAACACCCTGTACCTTTGGTTTTCCCCTGCTTGCGTTTTGGCAAGAGATTTCCAGCACCTCTCGGTCATTGGTGCTGAGCTGCTCCCCTAGAGGTGAGAGACCCAGTTCAGCTGCTGAGGAAGGGATTTAATTCTCCACCTAGCAGGTGATAAGCCAGCGATTCCTTTGCCATTTTCTGTTTCTCTGTGAGCTGGAGATAGTGACAGGAAGGCTGGCGTGCACTGGGAATTCGAGGGGCCATATGTTCCAGCTGCTGTAAGGACACACAACGCCTTGTGTTTGCAAACCCCTGTTTAGCTTGTTTAGAAGTTGGCTAGAGAGAAGGAGGTTGGCTGTTTCAAGGGTTAAGAAATAAAAGTTAACGTTAAAAATGAGGCACGAAAAAACAAAGCTCATTGATAATTTCTTGCACTCAAGAAGGTCTTAACAGATAATCTACATTTGGTAAATGAGCAAAATATGTCTCATGTGTGACAATTATTTTTAAACGTGCTAATATGCAAGCTGTTGTGAGTTATTTAAAGCTTCCAGGATGGAAAGCATCCTGCTGTATCTGTGGAAATCTGCTTTTTTACTAGGAGAGGGGAACAGGTGCAATCTACTTGGGATGAAACTGGTTTGCAGTGCAGAATGGTTTATTCTAAAATACTGAAAACTGCAAGAGCCTGATGTAGGATGTTTGGTGGGAGTACACTGAGTAAGATTGCCTCTGTCATCCAAGGTTGTAAAATAGGATTTAGATGCCACATAAATGCTTTACATATTGTAATTAACTAGCCTTGCAAACTTTTTCTCATCCATTTGTCACAGGAACTTAATTTAAACTGTAAAATACCATTTGTTGTGATCACTTTTTGGCAGGAAAATATTGTTCTCGGGTTTGTAAATCTCCTATTTGCTGTTTTTTTGGCAAGGCCAGAGCGAGGAAGGACTAGGAGGAAATTCCTTCCCAGTCCAGAGCATTGCAGGGGGTGTTTGGTGCACAGGCAGGTTGTGGGAGCAAGGGCTGGGGCTGGTGGGCAGGGGTTTTTGCTCTTTGTTTGCTTCTATTGCATTATTCTGCCTTGGCCATGCATGGAGGCAGGAGGGCAGGTTTGCAGGCCAGGAAACTGGTGTCTGGTGAGACGACTTCTGTGCCTGTCACATTGGGTCCTGCTCACCGTCCCGTCACTGACAGCAATATCGGACCTTAGCAAGGCTGGCTGAGGGAATGTCTTGAAAGAGCTGATTGATTAGTCTGAAGGCACTAGGTTGTAGCAGGAAATATTGAATTCAGCTCCTGAGCAAGATGATCGTGCAGGATAGATTTTCGTGGTCTTTCCGGGCCGGCGTGAGCTGGCTGTGACGGCTGGAAGGCCCCAGGAGCCCGAGTAGTCACGGGTAACACGGCTGTCCTGCTGGGGGCTGGCCACGGAGTTGGTGCTGTCACTGGGCCTGCTCTGCACATAGAAGCACAGAATCATTATCATAGAATCATAGAATTGTAGAATATCCCCAGTTGGAAGGGACCCATAAGGATCATCAAGTCCTGGCACTGCACAGGTCTACCTAAAAGTTTAGACCGTGTGACCAAGTGCACAGTCCAATTGATTCTTAAAAAAAATTTATAATTCATAATTGGGTTTGGAAAAGCCCTCCAAGATCATCTGGTCCAACCATCCCCCTACCACCACTGTCACCCACCAAACCATGTCCCTAAGCACCGTGTCCAACCTTTCCTTGAACACCCCCAGGGACGGTGACTCCACCACCTCCCTGGGCAATCCATCCCAATGCCTGACTGCTCTTTCTGAGAAGAAATGTCTTCTAGTTTCCAACCTGAACCTCCCCTGGCACAACTTGAGGCCATTCCCTCTGGTCCTATCACCAGTTACCTCTGAGAAGAGGCCGACCCCCAGCTCCCCACACCTTCCTTTCAGGCAGTTGCAGAGAGCAATGAGGCCTCCCCTGAACCTCCTCCAGACCAAACACCCGCAGTTCCCTCAGCCACTCCACACAGGACTCATGTTCCAGAACCTTCCAGCTTTGTAGGCCCTGCACAGGCCCTGCAGGCAGGAGCTCATGCACAGGAGGATTTCTCCTGCTGACAGTGTGGTGCTCAGCACCAGAAAGGGCAACAAGGTAGGTTTCAGGTAGAGGTAGGTGTCCAATTTATGAGACTGCCTTGGAAGGCTGACTGTTCAGCATGTTTTTAAAAAAAAAAATTGTTATGGAGATGCTCGGGTGTCCTTGCATGGACAGTTGGCACAAGCAAACATAGCAACCATGTTGTACCAAGTCCCTTTTAAAGTCCCTTTTATCCCAGAAGGGGCCAGCACTTTCCGCTCTGAAACCTTTTAGCTAGCTGCTAGCTGGGAATCTCAGCCCCACTGCTTTTATGTGCATTGTTCCAGCAATGCTGTGGCTGTTTAACATTAATGTTTGTTCTCAAAAATAGCTTTTTGAAGCCACAGTCAGGGCTTTGCCTTATCTTCCCGTCCCCTTGCAACTGAAACACATGAAACACATCTGCGTGTGCCACGTGCACAGCGCTGCAGTTACAGCTTGGGGACTGAGGAAAACTAAAGCTTTCTTAGTTGTCCCTGGTTTTCTTTTGCTATGCCTAAAGCCTTTGTATGTTTTAAGTAAATGTTTGGCATTTGATGCTTCTTCAGTGAGAATACTGGTTAATGCTCTTGGAGGATACTTGTTTTGTTTGTCCTTAACTTTGGCAAGAGGGAAAGAGTCCCTTTTTTTTTTCCCTCCTCTTGCCTTCCCCAGAGAATTTGCAGTTTGATCCTTTTGAGGTCAACGGGCTGTGTGAAAGTCCAGGCTTTTAAGTTAGTCACAAGTTAAACTCCTCCATTAAATACCGGTCATGACACTTCCTGGCCAAGACTGTCATGTCCACAGCTTTGGAGAGCTCAGTGGGTTATCCAAATATTTTATAATTCTGATCAAAATATGTCAGGGTATGATAGAAATCTTGTGTATACCTAGCAATATGTAGTATGGAACTGCTGTTGCTTCTGCACAGCCTGCTGCAAACTTGCTGTATGGAGCAAGGAGCGCCATGGTCATCAGCCTTATTCTCCTTTAACTCTCATAATTTGTCCTTTTGAATAACTTTCTGGGGTGTTCCTAACTTGGACTCTGTTTGCCAAACTGTTATCGAAGCTTACAGGCTCATAAGTGGTAAAATGCAAAGAGCAAATGTGGCAGAGGAATAAAAGCAAACCCTTTCAAAACTCAGTGCTGCGCTGTTGGAGCCGTTCTCTCCATCCCACACCCAAGGTAAACACAAAAATAGGGGAACCGTAGGAGTAGAAATGGGGATAGATTAGCACTTGCTTCATGGCTTTGCATGTTGTTAGTTTTCTTTTCACAAAAGCTTTGACAGTAATTGGAATAGACTTTTGCTGTGGTGCTTTGGATACCCTGCCTTGTAGTAATAAATGACAAGTTACTCTCCTATAACCAACAGACCTGTTAGCTGCAGTGTGCTGTGTTTTTATGTTTTTTAACATGCAACAAATGGCACAAAGCTGAGGAATTTATTTCATAGTTCAAATATTTCTTACAATTCAAAAAAAAAAAGCTCATTTAGAATTTCCAATATTCTTGGCATATGTTTTTTGTTTTTTTACCTCAGCTTTCCTGGTAGCATTTGTCGCTAGTGCAGTGTGTGATCCATGTGATTGTGGTCTCAAAGGCCTTGGTAGGTGAGAATTTTTAGAAGTGCAATTATATTTTTGCCATATCCCTATGGTTGTAGAATAGTCTTAAGGCTGAGGATTACATACTGAGAGCTGCTGTTTTCTAATGTATTCCTTCACAAAATCAAATGTGCTGGCAGGTCAGGTTATCCAGCAGCCTTGCTGCTGTCGTGTGTATGCCAGAGGGGAGATTTCAGTGCTCTGAAATGCCAGTAGCCTGTGTGGTGTGATGCCACCTGTATATTTTTGTCTCCTGGACTTCCAAGAGCAGTGAAATGATGATAGCACTAAAGCTCCTGATGCTTCTTCAGTCCTAAAAATAAGTTTGAGTTGCAAAAACTTGTCCTTTTCTAAGATTCTCTGTGCGTGTGTATTTATATTCCCTTTATTTATTTATATATTCATAAAAAGGGAAAGAGAAGCACTTGTCAGCCTGGTGGCATACTTCATGTTGATAAAACTGTGCCCCTTAAAAAAAAGATAGGTGGGGAAAATCCATCTATATTCCTTTGGTAAGCATTTAAACTTCTCACCATGTCTGTTAAAATGTGTAGGGAGGACTGCTGCAGCTCAGGTACTGTCCTGGGTCAGGAGACCGTTGCTCTCCTGCTCTGTGCTCCGGGCCAGCCAGTTAACTTGGTGCCTCTCTTCTCTAAGCTGGAAGTACCCAAGGGAGCTTGGAAGGTTAATCAGCTTTCCCCTGCAGGCTGTTTTGGGATCACCTGCCAAATGTGAGCCCTCAGACCCCCCTTGGGGTGCTGCAGGGTGAATACACCCTCACGTTCTTGCTCCTCTGTTGATGGCAGTGGGCGACTGCTGGTTTCAGTGTCTTTTCTCGTGGGAATGTGTTTGTATGATACCTTTTTTTCACTCACTCACAAAGCCACCTCCAGCCGGCTTCCTAAAACACATGGGACTAAGAAAAGCATTTCTCATTGCATAAGAATCGAGTGTCTTCCTATTAACAATGGTGCGTTATTTTTTCACCCTGAATTTAAGTCGTGCCTTTGGCTCTTCAACATTGCCGACATAATCGCCACATCACTGCAAAGGCTTGTTTCTCTGGGGCTTTTCTCTTCCACAACTGCAGTGAATCAAAGACATCTCTGTCCATTCCCCTCCATCCAGCTCACCAGGACGGAGACCGAGGAGAGCTGCAGTTCCAACCTACATGGCTACCCCGTGCTAGGTTTTCAATAAGAAAACTTCAATAAGAAGACAGTGGCTGAATTGGCAGGTGTTAATCTGTTGCTTGCCATTTAAAGCAGTCGGGCTGCATGCCTTGTCCTTTACTGAAAAGGGTAAAGGTAGGTTGTATAACCCAGCCAGCTTGCTCTCCTTTTTAGCTTCTAAAAGAGGGAGGTGAGCACATCTGGCAATTAGCAGCACATCTCAGTTACTGCAGTGAGCACGGTTACTGTCTCAGAGAGAAATTTTGGCCATTTATACTGAATGGCATTTTGTGTAATCATTCTGGATAAGAAAGAAATAAACAGAACTGCCAGAAAACCACAGGGTCAGCACTACAGTTAGTTATTGTTTGTCCTCTTCTCCCACGTGGACTGATAATGAGCCTTTCTGCCTCATTCGGTTATATGGCTGATAGATATATGTGGGAGTGCATGTATGTATCTACTATCCTTGCTTGAATAGACTTCACTTGTATTTATTTTTTGTACTATTTTATGGCCTTTTTTTGTTTGTTTTGACTGAACTTAAGGAGCGGCGGGAGCTTTCTCTTCTGAACTGGACTGGAGTGTGGTAGCTGGGACCCTTGGGTGTTCTGCTATTTCTGGCCGTTTGTGAAGCGCTGATGACACTCGGCTCTTTCTCAGGGCTGTCGTGATCGCAGCAGGCTTTGATTTGGCACTGAGAAAATGCAGAGAACCCTCTTTGAGATTCCTGGTAACAGTATTGTTGTGGCAGCTTCCAAAGTTGCCAGACCCAATTCAAATTGCTGCTGGTCTGATGTGATGGTAAAATGTGTGCAGCTGGTGCCTGTATCGCCTACAAAAGACACATCACGAACACGTTAAGGGTAAAGGATGGACTGTGAGAAATGGCAGGGGTTAATAATGTTCTGTTGCTAAGGGTTTGTACCACTGGGGTGGCTTGGCTCCTCCTAACGTGTTCTGCGTGTGGTCTTGCTCTTCAGAAGCCTTGATGAGGAGGCAGCAATTACCGCTTTGTGTAGGATCAGTGCCTCTTCCAGTGGGCACATGGACAGGTCCTAGCTGTTGCCGAGAAGGCTGTAAGAAAGCAGACAAGGATCTGAGTGTGATGTGTGTATAGTGGGAATGGTTTTTCTTTACCGCTGCTCGGCCAGGAGAGGGCTTGTGTCTTTGAGCACAAGCTTGTAAAATGCTAAATTACTTATTTTTTTAAATGCACGTGAAAGGAAACATCTTGCATGAATGCAGTTTTCCTGTACACGTTTTTCTTGCATTCGTGCACACACACACTAAACGCTCTGTTTCACAGAGCAGAAAATGGGTAGAGTTCGTGGCTGTTTTTTCTTTCTAAAGGATCTTTCTGGATTACTAGCACGGTCACAGTGCACCACCAAGTAACAGCAGCTGGTTTGCAGAAGTGACTAGCAGTGGGAAGAGTCATTCTGGGAGGTGGCTTGAAAAATCCTCCGAATAGCCTCATTCTTGGAAGACGTGGAGTATCTGGGCTCCCAAAAAGCAGGCTAGTGTGATGCTCAAGTGAAATGGCATGTGGTGTCTGGAAACCTTGGGAGCAGGTGGGAGGTGAGAAATGAACATTCACTTCCAAATGCGTACAAGTTCACGTCTCTGTTTTCTTCTTTCATCTGCGTTGTGTCTCTGTAGTAGGGAAGATAGGCGAGGTGAACTGCAAAGAGAGAGCTGTTTCTTTGTGATTCCAAGGGCTCACAAAGTGATCCTGGGAAGCTGTGCCACCTTGGGTCCTTCCTTATTAGCACCTATACTCTTAGCCCCTCGTACGTTAGGTGATAAAGCACATGTTTTCAGGAGAAGCTCTTGGAGCTCGTGAAAACGATTCATTTTGAGCATTTTAAACCTTTTTTGTGACTCCTGCCAGGGACTATTCTGCGGGGAGCTGTTCCGTGACCTTTCAGCCCGTGGTTCGGCATTTCTCAGGAGGGAGCCCTGACAGCACATCGGACGAGTTTGTTGCTGAAAGGCCATGACCGAAGGCTGCTATTTTCCAAGATGATGTGGCAGTTTCATGGTCCTGCTTGCTAGATGGTTTCCCTGAGAGCATTTACTGGTGAAGCAATCTCTTGGTGACATCTAGGATCCTTCTTCAGGTGCTGATAAGTGCGGGGAGTGAAGTGCAGTGGTTGTGCCTCTGTCTAAAGAGGAACATCGGTGCCTCTCCTGTTCTGCCTTGAACTTGCTGAAATGGGATAGCATCGGTGGGAGGACTGGGCCGTGCTCTTTCCTGGTGGGTTTTCCATTGTGTTGGGGTTGGAGAACTGGGTTTTAGTTTTGGTTCTACCCGAGTCTTCTGGCTGACTCCACTCGAGTCAGCTCTTCTCCCTCTGGTTTAACTTCCTCTATTTAGCTGCGCAGTTTGCTCTGGAAAAATAGGCTGTGTGAGAGCTGCACGTTAATAACTGCATCTAACATCAGAGGAGTCACCGAGTGGGGGATAAATACAGTCACCTTAAACTACAGCGTAGGACACTGTAATTATTAGTGTCACGTCTGCTCTCCAACCGAGATGTTCTTAAGCCCAATTTTATTTCAACCAACAAGCAGATCTCTTATTTTACTTTTATTCTTTCAGCTGAGGAAAGTTGTTCACGCTTGATACTAAATCATCACTGGATTAAAGAAACAATCATGAGACACGGGAGTGTGTCGAGTACAGCAATAGCAATGTTTTAATTACATGGAAATCAAAACTTATCTTTTCTTTGCTTGAATCTAATAGAGGGGTTGGAGGTACGGAAGCTGGGAGTGTGACAAAACTGCTAGAGAGGGATAGCACCAGCCAGGGTTCTCAGATGCCTGGGTGTTTTGACTTCCCTGAGCTCTTGCCTCTGGTCCTCGTCTCTTGAGTAAATCCTGCAGTACCACCGGGGTTGCTTAAAAGGCCCCCTCTCTGTGCTTTTCCCCCATTTGCAGCGTGAATGCTTTTGTAATTGCCAAAGAGACGGTCGGTGCCTTGAGGTTTATGACCCTGCCTGAGCCTTTCGGAATGAATTACGGCCTTTCATTTACTGCGAGGGTCACGTTCGCTTTGTAATTGCACCGAAGTGACTTTCCACTACATTTGGTACATGCGTGCAGACATGCCATCATTTGTTCTGTAGGACGCAGCCTCCCCATAATTACAAGGAATATGTGAGCTCGCCTGCCTCGAACATGGCATTAGGGCTGTCCCTCTCTCATTAAATCAACATAAATCTTTTGACGTAGTCTGTTGGTTTTTCCCTTCTGTTCTCCCCCCAAGTAAGGAACAGAAGTAGTTGGTTAGTGAAAGCTTGCTCTGTTTGGATAATTCGCTGCGTTTGGCCACACTGGTGCAGGCTGGAGGTGAGCTCACGTAGCTGCTGACACTGCTCTGGTGTAACACAAACACAAGCACTGGAATTATCTGGTGGGGGCCTTGTGTTCGATGTCTTGTCCCTCCAGCAGATCCTTTAATACAGAAAGCTGCTCTGGGTGCCTGTGGGATAATGTGGGCATAGCCCTCCATCACAGGAGCCTGGAGGGTGCTGCATGGGGAGCACACACCTTCCTGAGCCCTTCGGGCAGTGGTTTGACTGCCCTCAACTTCGGGTGGTCTTAATGCTCTCAGAAAATCTAGGGACTTCTTCTCTTCCCTCACCTTGAATTCTTTAACAAAGAGTTCCCTAAAAATGCTCCAGTCGAAGTGTGGGTACCGGGTGGCCAGCTCTAAGCCTCCTGCTGTTTGCTTTTCAGGTTCCTTCCTTTGTGTCTGTGGGGTATCTGCAGGCCAGGTTTGGTATCACCTGCCTGATTTTTTTCTTGAGATCTCAGCCTTTAGATCTCAAGGGCATCTTCGATAAAGGATTTCACAAACTCTGCTCGGTTGTTGTCTGTAGGGTGGGTTCAGTTGCAGTATATGCTTAAAAAGGGCAGCCCTTGCTTCCTTTGGATGAGATTAATTCTTGATACAATTCCCAATGATTTTTGGTATTTATACCTGCATTCAATTTTGGTCTGCATGGTGGCAGCTAGAGGCAGTAATTTGTCTTTGTATGTGGGTAGAATTTGCTCACTAACTCCATGCTGTTAGGAAAACGTTCCCCTCAAATCCTGTAGACTGTTTGTGCTAATCCTCGTTAGTGTATTCGCTGTGTTTCTGTCATTCGCTTTTGTCCGTTACTGAATTAATCTTGTTCCTAAGAACCTTAGAACAGGGATGCTGGACCGGGAAAGGACAGGTGAGAAGATAGCAGATTACTGTTGGTTTTCCACTGGCTACCCTTTTTCATTGCTGTGTTAACTTATGGGCTTAACGAGTGAGCTTGGCTGCAGGGCAAGGCTGAGCGCCGCTCTGAACAGCAGCTTCCATCTGGGCTTCCTTTGAAAAGCAGCATTTGCTAATCTGCCAGCTTTTATTTTTGTTTATTTGTGCCTGCTGCATTTGTCAGGGCACAGTAAAGGGTAGAGCCATGCAAAGAGCTGCCTGAAGACTTGCGGGGACTAAATTGGTGTGCTCAGACCAGATACAAAAGCGTGTTTTGGATAGCAGTGCCTGAATCTAGAAGCAGCGTGATCCCTTCCCTCCCCTTTGACCTCCTCTTTTAAATACGTGTGTTCAACCAGCAATCACGACCCTCTGTGCTGAGGAGTGACTCCGTCAGGGTCTAGAGGCTGCTTTCTACCAGGGTGATGATAAACGTGTTGGTGGGGGTGCTCAGTGTTTGTAACGCAGCGTTCCCCAGGTGCTGGGCTTCGTTGTTTGCTTCAGTGGGGTATTTGCATTGCCGACACCTTCCCTAGGGAGCACGGAGTTTCACGCCTTCTCTTCCCTTTCTCTTTCAGGCCCAGGCCTGCCTGCTTCTCCAGAAGGTTCTGCAGCTTCGGGAGCTGAAGCTCTCCGTGACCGAGGAGGAGTGGGAGGAATTGATCAGAGAGAGCATCAGCCAAGTGACGGAGGTAACACGCTTCAACTTGTTCAGCCTGCTCACCCCAGGTTTGAGTGGCATCCACTGGGATCGCAGCGTTCTTGCAGCACTGCTCTTCAGATGTTTTTACAGAGCGCAAGAATTGCCTGGTACGGCTTAGTGCTTGTGTATGCCAAGAGGCAGAGGGACAGAGGTTTAGGGGGTAAAAATGAGTCAATTTTAGGTTGCTTTAAAAATAAGTTTGGAAATGAAAGGTATTGTGAACATCAACTTATTTTCACAAAGTTTTATGGAAGTTCTGCATTTGAATAAGCTGCCAGGGCCAAAGAGAGAGCTGAGGTTTGCTGGACTTCTGCCTCCTGGTGCATTGCAGACCTTCGGGACCAGATATTATTTGCTGATATTATTTACCAGGGAAACCTTTATATGCATTGGCAAGCAGTGCATGTAGAATAAACAAACAGTGGTCCAGAAATTGCAGGGCTCCTGATGCAGTGGCAGGCGTGGATTTTACCTGAAGACAGCTTCTGGGTGCAGCTGTTCTGTAGGAGGTGATCTGTGAGAGGAGATTGAAGGATGCCGTCCAATTAGCTGCTTGGGGATTGACGGAGGGGAACCAAACAGCCAAATTAATGTTATGGTGTGGTGACTAAATGCCATGACTTGGGACATTCCAGTCCTGGTGTTCATACGTAACTGTAGTATTGGCCTCTTCCTAAGTGTAGCTTTCATTCCTATTTCCTTAAATGCCGGTTACCTGGTGATGTAGGGCATTCCAGCTTGCCATACAGAACAATTAGCTTTGTTTTCTTTTGAGGAGGGACAAATCTAAGCGAGTTTAAATCAAGGAATTCAGAGCCGGTGTTTACAATTCTTGATGAAGCAGGTAATCCTGGGCTTCGTTAAATGCTTGTATTTAATGGAGACAACAGGAATCCACTGGGTGGAGGTAGGCATGGTTTTATTTTCCAGCTACACGAAACACGGCACTCCTCCCAGCTTGGTCACCTCCATGTTTCTCTGCAGCAGCTAAACGCCTGCAGGACTCCGAGTGATTCACTGGGAAACCACAAACGTTTACAATGCCTTTATGCTATCCTCGTCAGGGAAAGTTTCGCATCTTGCAACCCCTCCAATGTTTTAATGAGCTCTGCTACCAAAGCTTCCTCGGCACCTCTCATTTCTGTGGTCATTTGTGTTTAAAGAAAAATTCCTGAGAAACAGTGCCAGTTTGTTTGGGCTGTCCGAGGTGTACCCCGTGGGCAGCAGGCCTCCCACACTATTAGCTGCCGGTGGCACACGGCTGCTACTTCTCTTTTTGGCTGTTCTCAAAAAGCTCTGACACAACATTTTCCCATTTCCATTTGCTCTGTAGGTGGATGTAAATTTATTTTTTCCCTCCCTTCCTCCTGCTCCGCTTTTGCAGCAGCACAGAGCTGGTGTGGCTCCTCGGAGCTGGATCTCCTCTTTAAATATTGCTGCAATTTGTAGGGATCAAAGACCTTATATTCCATACAGCAGCTTTAACTCGTGGCCGAAGGCTGACACTTGTGCTGTAAAGCTTTCTAGAGCTGCAGAAGGCATCCTGTGTCTTTTTGCACATTTGCACTGAAAAGCACACCTGAGTAATAGCTTTAAAAACATGCAGCAGCTTTATTGTGTAGTAGAACAATACTCATATCATGACCGATCTCTTTTGGAGATGGCAAAATCCTACTTAGAAGTCACAGTGAAATCTAGAGGCTAGAAATTGGAAATTTTGCATCTGTAGAAAGGATGTATTTGTCAAAGCGAGTAATCCACCACTGAAGTAACTTGCTGAGGAGTTTATTAGCTCTGAATTTCCAGGTGGAAATTGTGTGCTCGTCTGAAGGAGGAGCTGCAGGCCAGGTGGAAGTTACAGGCTTGGTGCTGAAATTATGGGGTGAGATTGCTTGGACTGTATTAGTAAGAGCTCGGGCCAAACAATGCCATTTCTGTCCCTGAAGTCCGTCCATGCCTCAGCTTATCTATAGGGCAGGGAGGGCATTTGTAGAGCTGCAGCTGTCTCCTGAAGCTCAGTCTTCTTTCAGAGGGTCAGCCCTGATTTCTGAGGGGGTGTGTACACAGGTAGGTGTTGGCGTGTGAGTGCTTACCCACGAGAACCTGGACTGAGCAGTTTGCGATGCTCTGGAAATCCTAAATGATGACATTTTGTTGTCCTTCCTCTAGCTAAAAGATCTGCGTTTGCTGTCATTGGTCTTCCCTGCCACCATATTTCACAAAGAGCTGGTTTAAGAAGAAAAAATGATACTGCAGGATTTTATAGCCCTCTTTGACACAGTGAGGCAGTGAAACAGCCTGGGAGGGCCAACGCTGTGACTGAGGAGACTGACACGCACTTGTAATTCAGGCAGTGGTACTGTCCTCACGGAAGCTGCCCCCTGAAGGCTTTCCCTTGGTCAGGTTTGTAGCTATGGGGCTGGTGGCTCTCGAAGTGCAGGACTGCCAATGCAGGTGTAAGGCTGTGCGGGAGGACAGGACGCTCCCTCCTGGTGTCTGCTTGCTGTCCTGTGTCGCCTCAGTGCGTGCACTGCATGCCTACAGCCCACCTGGGGGGGAGCCTGGCAATGATACGTGCTGGAACTGGGGAAGAAGCAACGTGAGAAGACTGCAGCCTTGGATATCATTGAATTATCTGCGCAAAAGCAAGAGGCAGATGAGGGAGAATCAACAGCCAGGAGCTTGAAATGAAGAGACAGCTTCCTGAAATAGCAGCTCCGGCTGCTGTGGGGCAATAGCTCTCGTGCTTACATAAGCTAATGTGACCTTATTTGTTCCCAAGATGCTTAAGTATGCTTATAAAACAGATATCACAGTCATGGGGGATTCATGTCTGCCATCTCCTTGCTGTCAGCAAGGCAAATCTTGATATCCTTGCAGTTACTTTGAGGTTGACTTGTTCTTAGGAGAGCCCTACTTGCTCTTGGTGATCTTGGCTTTTACTGCTGGGTCTTCTGGGTAGAAAACATCATCCACAGGCCCTGGGACTGCCCCGCGAGCTGCTTTTATTGAGCAGCAGGCTGTGGAGAGGAAGCAGAGAGAGCTCTGGCACAGTTTTGGCCTCCTATGTCCTCCACAGGCAGCTTTACACCAAGCAGAACCTTTTGATGGCTGATGAGTTTGTTCTGATGCTGGGAGTGTAGACAACTTGTTTGTGTGCAGTACAAAGAAGTGCTGTTGCCTCATGCTGTAAATGACAGAGCTCACCTGAGATGCTGTAGCATCTGAGAGAGACTCCTTCCTCTTCGAGACAGCTTTGTTCTTTTATCAGCAGGTCTCGAAGAGCTTTACAAAGGAAATTGTAACGAGCGAGTTGCTGATGTAATGATGAAAGTATTCTGCAGAAATCCAAGAGCTGATGCGTGTAGCTACAGTTGTTCTCCCTGTTTTACAGATGACATACTTGGCCGGGAGGCAAGCCAAGGATCAAGCTTTGATCTCCTGGGACATCCCAGAGACCCTCTTTCTGCTTGGACGATCTATTTCTTAGCTTGGCTTCAGAAGAGCTTTGTGTTGGGCACCAGTCCCCGTCCACGTGCCATCTCCAGGAGGAAGCTGGTGGCCGTGGGTTCAGGCTGCCCAGAGTCAGCGGCAGGACCGGGGAGACCCAAATTCCCCATATCCCATAGGGAACAGTCACAGTTTCGGTGAGGCATTCCTTTGCTAGGGTTCACACACCGTCTTTTTGACTTTATCGTGCTGCTCTCAGTTTGGTCTTTCATCTCTCCTGGTTGTCATTGCGGGCACGTTTCGGTGTTTGTCCCCCTTGTTAGGGATATTTCTGTTTTCTTTCTGGCAGGTTATAAAATTGCTGTCTTGTCTTCAGAGTGATCTTGAAGCCATGCCAATTTTTAGTAACTCGGTGACAGATTTGGGGCAGGAAGCTCCGGGATCCGAATACATAATTTCATTACCTTTTCATGTCGTCCCTTTCCCAGGGACTGGCTTGCCCTCCTGAGCCGAGGTGCTTCGTGTAACTCCCAACGTACACTGAAACTCCCGGTTACACCGTGAACGTCAGGGGGAAGTGGAAAAGGATTTGAGGAATATGCCACAAAAAGCATATTTTCGTGGCCAAGCAACTTCAAAACAAAACAGCTGTCAGAAGAACTGTTGGTAAAGCTGCTTTCTCTGGCTTGGACACAGCAGTTTCCTGAGGGTTTCCTTTGTCTGACTTGTGCAGTAAGTACGTGAAAGGAAGGGCCCAACTTCACTGTTTTCTTTTTCTTTCACTTGTTTTGCCAGTGTCACATCCTGCATAAAGGACAGGAAGAGCAGAGCAGAAAGTGTTCAGGTTGGTTGGTTGGTCCCAAAGTGGGCTCAGGGCATCCTGGAGTGTAAAAACACTCACAGGACCCAGCTTCGGTGCCAGACCAGAGCTGTGGAAAGGAGTGTAGACAGTCAGGGGATTGCATGGCCTGGGCAAGGAGTGGTATAGATAACCCTCGTTTCTTGTTTTTATTCATAGGTAAATCTCTTTTCCAGGACTCATAGTTTGGAAGTTACTGTATGCTCCCTGAAGACTTCTATCGTATGGCATTCGAGGGTTTTGTTGATGTGGTGTGGTTCAGCAAGGGATTTAAAGGAAGTAGCTGGAGCCACTTGGCATGTGAGGAAGGAGAGAGGCTTATCCTGTACAGCCTCCTGCCCTTCATCTCTGAAGGGCATCACGTTTGATTACCGGTGTCTTAATTTGTATGGAGATAAATTATTAACAGTGACTTCATCAAATCTCCAAGAAAGCCATTCTTTTTTTTTTTCTTGAAGATTGCCTGAACTTTTATCTGCCCATCCTTATGAATTCTTAATTCATTGCCCTTTCTCAGCCTCTCAGCTTGTAAAATGAGGCCAGTCATGATTTAACTGATATCTTTGACGTGCTTTCAGATGTCTCTGCGGAGAATTCATTCTCCTCTGTTCCCTCCGCTGTCCTGGATGGTTTTTCCCCGCTGCATTTGCATGCGGTCTATGGAGAAAACGATCAGATCTTTAAACTTGGGAAAGCACTGGCATTTTCTGCAAGAATGTCGTCTTGATTGCTGGGCTCCTCCCTCTAATAACAGCCAAAATAAACAGTGCAGAAAAGGACCTTTAATTGCACCCTTCAGCATGTGGGTCTGCTTAGTCCCCTACTCTCTCTGTCTACACTTCCAGTCTTCAGAAAGTTTAGTGAGAGGGAATGAAGGAGGAGGGATTGTCGATGCTTTTTCTCCTCCTTTAGTGCTCTCGGCAGCAGCTCTTCAAGTGGGTGGTGTGAGAACCCCTCCCTGTGTGTATGTGCTCATGCAGACTGTGTGCATTGGCACGAAAAGTGGACCTAGGTCTGTGGATGGATGGAAACTGGTGTGAAACAGCACGCTCTTCCCTCCTCCCCGGCTCGTCTTCCATTATTTAGCCCTAAGTTTGAGCTTTCAATGAACACGGTCACGAAGGAAGCGTTTGGAGATGGCTCGTCTGGGGTTTAAGAAGTTCCTGGCTGATTCCTGGCTCTGCCATGGTCTGTGTGAGTCAGTGCTCAGCCTCCTGAGCCTTTGCAAAAGGGTGGGAATAAGGCTGGCATGCCTCTCAGGAGCAATGGGAGGGTAATTACAGGTGAGACAGGGGTGCTTGCATCAGATAATGACAGGAGCTTCGAGTGTGCCGAATGCTAAAATCCTTCATTTGCTTTTCAGTTTGTTGTTAGCTCGGTTTGTTACTGCTCTGAACAGCACAGGAGGACTGTTCCCCTCCCACACCTCTCAGCTTGCCTGCCTGTTGACGTGGGAAATCTTGTGCTTGGGCTCAGGTAATGGGCACGTACTTGTAGGGCCCCAAACCCGCTTACTGGGCCCCTCGGAGTGTGGCTCCACCACGGGGCGCCGAGCCGCGGCAGCAGCAAAACATCAGGTCGTGTCTGCTCAGGGGCCTTGTGAGCAGCACGGAGCAAAGAACAAAGCTTCAGCTTTCACAGCCAGCGTGGAAGCGGTCAGCAAAGCGAGCTCGGGCTTCTTGAGCGCTGTCTGAGCGCGACCACGGACATTCAGCGGGGTGGAAACTTGGCTGAGCTGTTCGCTGCTGGAGAAGAGAGCTCAGGGCAGCAGCCCCGGGCTGTGCCAGGGGGTGCAAGGCCGTGCGGGGCGGGTGGAGGCGTGTGTTTTGCAGGAGGCTCTTGGCACTGCGTTCGGCCGTGAATCTGCACATTTATCCGTCAGCATCGGGTCTGTTTGGGGGAGGAGGGGGAAGGATGGAGATAGCGTGTGGAAAGAATGCAGGTTGGCCAGGCCTCGCCGGCTCACGGAGCGCACAGATCTGTCAGGCTGAGCCCGCGGAGGGGAAGGGCTGTTTGTTTTGAACAATGAAGCAGGCAGAAGGACGTGCTGGGAATGCATAAATATTACACGGCGTTCAAACTTCCAGCTTGATGTGCTCTGCTCTTGGTAGCGGGGTGCTCATCCAGACGCCGAGGTACTGCTGTGCCTTGTAAGTTCGGGCTGAGCGTGTCCCCACCGTGGTAACTGTATAAAGGAAGAGGAGTAGGAGGCTGAGGTTGCAGGCAGCTGCGACTGTGGAGACTTCCAGAACCGCTGCTTTGCTCCCTGAAACAGCTTTTTGCCATTTCCCTGCAGGGAAAGCTGGGCAGTGGCTGGGATGCTGACCGTGGCTGCAGATGCACACGCACCACTTACTGCTCTGTTGCAGGTTTCACTGGGGTCTCGGGCTTAAACTAAAATCATACCCAGGAACCTGAGGCATGGAGCTAGGTGCTTAATGCCCCTTTCTAGCTGCCAGCCCCCTGCCCTACTTCTGTGAGTGACTTACTGCAGGTATTCACCTCCTGTGCTCCAACAAACTTGTTTTACGCAGCCCTTGTGGAGGTGAAGTGATGCTGGGAACCGCAGTGAGAGGTGAAGGTTGGATCCTGAAATAGCTGGGATAACAGGACTTAGAAATAAAAGAAATACTGATTGATAGGTTGCTGAGGATGTGCTGTTCTTGTAGAAATCCCAGAAGCAGAGGACTCTGGCTCCAGGAGTGCCATCCTCCAGACGCAGCCAGAGGCCCCTGGAAGCAGCGTGTTTGGCACAACAAGCCCAAACCTCTCTGCCAGCTGAAATCCACGCAGGGTGAGGCAGGAACCGTGTTGCTGCACTGGCTTGTGACGAGGTGGGAGTTCCAGCTGTGAAAACTGCTCCCTGTTTTTCCCTTTTGGAAAGTGACCTGCCCAGATAGGCTGACAGCCGCGATGTGCAGGCACGATTACCCGTCACAGGTATTGCCGAGCTGGAACCGGGATTCCCTGAAGCTGGGCCTGGCTCTTACTGAAGGAGCAGAGTACCAAAGGCAGAAGTGGCAGAAAAATAACACGGTCAGCAAGGGGTGAAGCCTGGCTCCCACGTACAAGCCACGTGCTCCCTGCTCTTAGTGGCAGGATGGGGTTATGCCGCTCCTAATGCTTCTGGAGGGCTGGGGAAGGGAGAGTTGGATGCCTTCGCAAACAGCACGTGGCAGAGAGTCACAGAACAGGCAGTCTGACAAGCTTCTCTGGGTTTTCACTGGACCCTTCATCACCTATAGCAGGGCTGGAAGCAAAACCACTGCTTTGTGCCTCAGTTTTGCGATGTAGAACGGAGATACCTTGTGCAGGGCTTCTGCAATCCAGGCAGTGCGTGAGGCTCTCCGAAGGATGCTGCAGATGACTGAAATGCGGCTTTCCTTTTTAAGGCATGTTTGCCACGTGTTGCAGTCTGCCATCTGTTACATAATGGTTTTCGCTTTATGCTTGCATTTTACTTGTTCCCCAAATGAAATTACTGTAGGCCCGTAAAATGGCCGACCTAGGCACTGGGGTGGCAGCGCTCACTTCAGCTTTCAGATCGCCGGGTGAGGGAGCAGACCCAAATAATCTGCTTTGCAAACCCCCGACACGGAGACAATGCTTGGTACTGTGCTGCATGCAGCAAGAATTTAGGACAAATACTTGGGAAAGCTGCTTTTGAGGTTTGGACTCGGCGTGGAAGAGCCTTGGGATTTCATTCCTTGGGAGCAGTCCCCAAGGCTTGCCAGCAGCCCCGTCAGTTCCCTTTATGCATAACATCCTAACACAGACCCCAGACGCTCGGCTGTGTGCTACGGGAGGGTGGGAGTGAAGCAAGGCGTGACAGCAGATAGCATCCCACATAGCGAGTAATGGGGAAGTTCTGAGTGGTGATGAGATCGGGGTAATGGCACTGAGCTGAGCAGGAACCGGCTCGAGACTTGGAACCGTACCTCATACAGAGGAGCTGGCATTTCTGTGCTCGTTGGAGTACATTTCTTTTATGCCCTTTGAAGCAGAAGGGAAGGGGAAAGGAGAGAAATGGAGAAATCGTAATGCTTTTCTGCATCCAGCTCCCTTAAAGCAATTCATAGCGGTTCTGGACCAGAGAAAATTGTGCATTCTGCACTTCTTAATTATCTGCTGCTTTTTTGTTGCTCCTCTGGCTTCTCCATCCACCCCCCACCATTTTCCTTTCTCCTTCCTAGTCTTTGAGAGCTGTTTAAAAGCGATCCATGTCAGTAGGGAGCCATTTGTTTGCAGAGCACCTAAATTGCATGGGATCGCCTCTGGCAGTTTGTGCTGGTGTAACCATGCCGAAGTTTCCAGACTCATGCAAAACACGTCCTTTAATTTGGCTGTTTAGTCTCCCTGCAGTGCTGTCAGTAGCCCCGTGCTATCTCCCATCTCCAGCAGGGAAGCCACGCTTTTCCTTCTGCAGCTCTGCAGGAGTTCGGTCGGGCACCCAGACCAGTCGGAGCACGCCCCAGTTTCCCAAGCACCTGACAACTGCTGTGGACTTGTAGCATCGGCCCCTCAAGTGCTGTTCAGAGATCTGCCTTGACTTCAGCAGGGTATGTTTCAAACCCTTCAAAACATCCGGGCAGTGCTGTGAAAAGGGACGGCAGCAAGGACAGCCCGCCAAGCCTGCACGATTTAAATGCAGTTATCCGCATCGCTTATCTGCACTGAAAATGCAATTTATTTGGAACACTTTCTTCATTCTTTAGCGTTTGTGTATTAAAACGATGAATTGATAGTTGATTTCTCTGTGGCTCCTCCTCGCAGTATGGTCCTGCTTCCTCTTGCTCCTGTCCTGAAGTGCTGACAGCCTGTGCTGATTTTCTCTCACTGTGACTTAGCAAAACAGAGACCTGAACTTGCACAGCCTCTGAAAGCTGCTTGGACCAGCAATGACTGCTAGCCTACCACTATCTTCTTCTTCTAACACTGCAAAGAAATGTTTTATGCGAATCAGTCTCTGTTTTCATAACTGATTTGCTGATTATTCCTGTTATTTACTGCGTAGGTGAATACATGGAGCGTGCATGGCCCGTTATGTCCTACATGTGATGGGTTTTTTAATTGCACGCCCCAAAATTGTTCCTTGTTTCACCTGAGAGACTTTTGAGCCGTTGAATTGTGTGACCTTGCAGGTTAATGACATCTCTGGGGTAGGGCTGCAGCTCTGTATCAGGAGGCAGAGATTAGCAGCGAGGTACTGACGGTCAGATGAAGTTACCACTTGAATTCCAGCCAGCAATCCGTGGTGGCTTTCCAACACAGAGCTCGTGTGTCCTGGTCAGGAAGTAACTGCGTTTTCGTTATTTAAGAGACACTCCCAGGGGCTGGAATCCTGCACAGACGGTAAATCATTTGACTTTTCACGCCGCTGTTCCTGCGGAGGCATTATGTGGTCTCCCCTGGCTTTCTGCTCGAAGTGTTCCTAGGCTCTTGCTGGCCGTCGTTATTTGCTGTTGGGGGATCACTGCTCAACAGCCTGGCTTTGGGGATTGAATTCCTCGCTCTTCTCAGTGTCTGCAGGGATTTTTACTTTATTTGCCTGCTTCATGCTGCCAGAGCTGGAGAACCGTTTCCTCAAAGCTCTGAAAATGCCTTCCAGTGAAAGCTGCAGCTGCTCTGAGGGAGAGCTGGCACCTCCCAGCACACCTCCACCTCCGGACCACCGCGTACAGGTTTGGTGCAGCACCTTATCACCCGAGGTGCTCCAACTGGGGCAAACCTTGCCCATTACCAGTTTGCCATGCTCACACTCCCGTGGCAGCTCGGCCACGAGCACAGCCTCCTGCAGAGACACGGGCTGCCATGGCACACTTGTCCCCACAAACCCAACTCACGTTAGCGGATCCGTACCAGCGGGGCCTGCTCTGGTTGTGCGTTCACACAGCAGTGCAGCAGGGAGGATAACGGCCACGTAAGCAGGGCTGCGAGGACCAGCTGCGGGCAGAGGATCAGCACCCCTCAGCCCCCGCGTGGCCGCTCTGATCCAGCTGCCTTTTCGTGGCTCTTTGCTGCACTTCTCCACTTGTAAATAACTCTGGCTTTTATTTGACCTGTCTCAGGAGTGATTTTCCTTAAGCCAGACCTTTCAGTGTTTCAGAAAGCCTGCAGCACATAAAGGTAACACAAAGAGATGAGATTTTCTCCATCCTTTTCAGCGGGTTTAAGCTTGATTGACAAGCCCTGTTCTAGTGTCGGCAACTGGGATTTCCCAGGCGGGAGCGTTAATGGGTTTTTACATTAGCGCCTTGCGTGCAAATCCCAGCTTCTGCAGCGGGGTTGCTGCTGTCCCTCAGGTGGGCCTGTTGTCTGCCAGTCTTCTGGCCTTTCCGTACGGGGTTATTGTCTTCCCTCCTTTTCTCCAGGAGCCAGCAACCTGTCACCAGTTTTGCTTTAGCTGAGAGACGAGGCAGAGCAGCAGGGTGGTGCCTTTGTGATACGCTTGCTCTTATTTTGTCCAGCTGTTTGTTAATTAACCTGGGCTACAGCAGCTTCCACCTCATACCCTCCCAAGCGTTTGGTGAGCTTCATCTTTCCAGTTGTTTTGGTGACAGGTTAATCCTGCAAACCCCTACCGATTTATCGCTTTCTCCTGAGAAGAATGACTTGTTTCCCCGTTTAATGTGCGCTTCTCTTCCATCTCTCCCTTTAATTTGCAGAGTTTGAAAACGGTTGACGAGTTTCGGGTGAAGGCTGAGAAAGAGAAAGTTGCCAAGAGCTTGGAGCTGTTGAACTTCCTCCTCAAAACCGTGACGCAGCAGGTGAGAGCGTGACCCGATCCTGCGTGGCTTTGACCCCTTGACACGCTGACCCTGTGCCAAACGGCTGTACCACCAAGGTCTCTGTCCGCTGTCAGGCTTGGATTTTACCTTGTGACTCCTTCGTCACTACACCCCTTCCCCTGCAGGGAACGCCTGGCTGGATTTGAGTACAGAAAAGCCCTCCAGCCTGAAGGAGCGATCCGTGGCTCTTGAGAGCTGATCTCCAAGAACTTGCTGAAGGATTTGTGCAAGGTTCTGCAAACATCTGTGACATCTCCTTTCTCATCAGGAGAAATACAGCCTAGGGTACAGTGAGGGTGAGCTGGGTTTTGTCCCAGATGATCGCTCTCTCCTCTTCACTGAACCCCAGAGACTGATTACCAGAAACGGAGACTTACGTAGAAGCTTTGTGAGCTGGAATGAGGCATTGTTCAGCTCTAAAGAACAACGGCATTTTTAACATGAGGAGATTTTCTATAGGTGACAAAATCAGTTTCCAACATGGTTTTATTTATGAGAGCGAAATAACACAAGCAGCATAATTGCTGAAGCCCAGTTTCCTACTGATAAGCTCGCACCACAGCCCATTTCTTTGTGGAGCCCTAATAGGAAAGTGGGTGGGGAGAGAGATTATTTCCAGGGTTCTTGGAGGACCTGAATAGCCTCTGAGACACCCCTTTCTGTCTGGTTTTACTGAAATTGCCCACTGGGTCACAGAAGCTGTTAGGGGCAGTCTGAAGCAGCATGGTTACGTTCTTTGGAAACCAGACTGAAAATGCTTCCGCTTTTCTTTAGGACAGGTGCATAGCACATCATCTTCTCCCCCCTTTCCCAGTCATGGGATGAAAAGGAAAAAGGACCTTTCAGTTCCTTTCATGCCATCACACTTCTAGCTTAGACTCGTGTCTGTCATGCTAGAGACCCAGTTTTCAAGCAAACCCTGTATGTAGCAGCATGGTGTAACTCACCAGGTTTTGCCCCAAACTGAAGCACTGTTGTGGATGGGCTCAGGGCAGTGGCCTAGAGAAGCCAGGCGGTTCCTGACACGGTTTTGTCCTAAGGATGTCCTGTGCTCTGCTGCTGTGAGCGCCCCTTCCGAGTTCACCCTGCACGTTGTCAGTGTGCACTTGCCTCTTGCAGAAGCTGCGCGTGGAGCTGGCGGAGTTGGACAAAGTGCTGGTAGCTCTGAACCAGAAGGAAGGCATCAGGAAGTCAGCACGCCTCGACTCTCTCTACTGGAATGCCATGCGATGGCTGAATCACACGTACGTATGGCTGGCACCTGGGCTTCTCGGCTCGCCTGCGGGGCTGCCTGCCTGTCCTGCTTGGCTTCTTTGACGTGGGGAAGTAGGAAGAGAAGGGAAATCGAGGCACTGAGCTCAGACTGGGGTTTGATTTAAACAGAGCTCCTGGCTTGGTGAGGTTGAAACACTTCTTGTTTGGCTTGGTGCTAGGCTCCTTGCCCAGGTGTGTGCATGCTTAGGATCGGTCCTTTTTTGGAAGAGGTTTGTGAGGCATGTCTGTATCTGGTCTGCTCTTGCCAGATGCAGATGTAAGACAGTGGATTACCCAAGGGCACAGCACCTCTTTCAGCAGCTCTGAGCGGTGGCCAGGTGTAAGAGCCATCGCCAACGTCGCAGAGGATTTCTGGGCTGGGCTGAGTCACTCAGCTCCTACCACATCAGCACGGGTTGATGCTGCAAATGTGAGCCTGGAGGGAATGAGTAGCTGTCATGGGAAGCGAGTGAATACCAGAGAGACCCTGCCCAGGACCTTCAGCCCCCTGCAGTGAGTTTTGGGCTCAGTGCCTGGACCCCAGCCAGGTTGCCTTGCAGCTTTGAAGGCCGGGAGCGTTCAGCCTTCATGCTTCGATGCTGTGTTGAATGGCACCTGGATTTCACTTTTACTCCAGGAAAAAAGGAAGGGCAGGATCTCTTTTTCCTTCATGTCATTAGCTTGCAGTTGGCATTTAGCGATGTGCGCAGCGTTGGGTAAGTGCTGGGTGGCTCTGCTGACGACTGCGAGTCGCAGTCCCAGCGTGTGGGTGGCCTGGTCTGTGGCATCTCAGCCCAGCAAGAGGTTCTGGGGAAAATGCTTGCACGTGGCTCACTGTGAGGGCTCACAAGCAGGGAGGAATTGCACAAGGCAGCTGAAACTGTTGTTGTGGCCCCTCCTGATGCCTCGAACAGTCTGGCAGGCACGGTGGCCTCACCCAGCCCTGTGGCACGGCCCCGGTCCCTTCAGCAGTCCCACACAGGTCGCTTGGCACCGCGCTGCTGGGCTTGGCCCAGGGGCAAGGCCTGGGTTAGCAGCAAGGGGAGACTGCGAAGGGGATGAAGGGGATTACTGAGGGTCTAGCAGGTAGGAAACACTGAGCTGTGCGTGCTGCCTGAGGGAGGAATGAGGTTTGAGGGCACAACCTTCAGTCACTGTTGCTGCCGTCTTGCTGTGAGACCCAGGGACCTTTGTGCAGGTAAGCTGGACCAGACCTACAGCAGGTGTGGTTTGTGCCCAGCACCCTGGTGGAGGAGCTGAGAGGCAAACCCTAACATCGTGTTGCCAGGATGATTTTTTTTGTACCCTGAACTGACGCAACACGAACAACTCTCCAGAAGCCTGCGGGATTTCAGCCTGGTTACTTTTCAGGATTCTTTTCTGGGGACTGAGCTGGCTCAGGGCAGTGCAGCTGGGATGGTGGTGGAGCTGTCAACCGACTTGTCAGAGAACGGCAGCAGCACCGGGTGCCTTGCATGCAAACCAAAGCTGCCTGGGTGAGACTGGAAGCGTTTGTGGGGGTTTCTCGCTGCAAGACCTCTTGGCACTGTGAGCAAACAGAGGCCTTGCTGGGGCTGTCACCCCAGACTGACAGACAGCATCTCAGTAGCCTTGCCTGAGGCCGTGGGCGGTTTTGTTTAGGAAGGTGGGGTAAGTACGGCATTAGGCATTATCTCTGAGGGACAGGATCTGAGGGATTCTTCCTCAAGCCTCTGTGTGCCTGGTCCAGCCCCCGCAGTGCAGTTCCTGCGGACCCCCTCTGGGATAACAACGCTCATCCTCGCAGCGTGCCTCTGCTTCCTTCTGCTTCTGCCTGTTCGTGGCCTGCCTGGAGCGTGCATCGCAGGGCTTCCTGGCCGTAAACTGAGTTACTGTTGATTTTTGGTGTTCTCTCTGCAGGAAGCCCAAGAAAGAGAAAACAGCCAATAAACCCGCGCAGGGAGCAGAGCCGCTGAAGCGGAAGAAGAAAGGCTTCCTCCCAGAGACCAAGAAACGCAAGAATCGCAAGAAAGTCGTCCAGGAGAACGGAGTAGCACCAGTAGGTAGCGAAGACGGAGAGCCAGCAGCCCCAGAGGAGCAAGCCCTGGGAACAGAAAGCCCTGAGCAAAAGCAAGGCCTCGTGCCTGGTAGCAAGAAACACAAGAATCAGAACAGAGGGGGCAGGGAGAACGGGGTGGCAGCGGCGGGCAGCAGGGGTGAAGCCGTGAACGGTGGAGATGCCGTGGTGAACAAGAAGAAGAAGAAGAAGAGGAACAGAAAAAGAAAAGGTGATGCAGGTAGTGAAGCTGAGCAGGTTCCAGCTGCAAAGAAAGCCAAAGGGAGTGCCAGCCAGGAGACCCCGCAGAAGCAGGGCAAAGCCAAGAAGAAAAGGAAAGAGAAAAAAGCTTCAGCGCTGCAGGAGTAAAACTTCATGGACTCACCCAGGCCTGGCATGGCCAGTGTGACTCAGAGGACTGTTTTAGCATCTTTTATAACTATATTTTTATGCCCTCCTTGAATTTAAATAAAACCTCCATAATGCTGAGCTCTAAAGCTGTAGGTCTGGCTTGTGTGGGAGGTTCAGCTAAAGCACGGGGAGCCTCAGGAGGCCACGTCCTCTCTGCGCTCTGGCAGGCGCCCCCTCGCTCTCCTCTGGCAGTACGAAACAGCCGGTGCTGGGGAGCACAGCCTCCTCCTCCCTTGATTTCCCCAAGGCAAAAGCGAGAGGCTTGCTTGGATTCCCTGGGGAGATGCGGTAGGTGAGCTGGTGCTGCTGAGTCGTGTGGTCAAACCCTGTAGGAGGTTCAGGAATGATTCCTAAAGGGACATTTCTGTCCTGGCCAGGCCCAGCAGTGCTTGCAGCTTTTCCAGTCTGGGAGATGCTGAATACCTTAAATACCTGGGGTTAAATGGCTTTGCACTTGCATATTCTGAGGTTAAATATATCCAATTTGGGCTGCTCAGGTGTCACCAGTAACTAGCATGAGCTCACCTCTTTGCCTTCTCCTGCACAGCCCTTTGCTGGAGGGGTGATGGCCCCTGTGGCAGCACAGGGACATCAATAAAGCAGCGAAGCAATGGAAATGGTTAATTATCTGTTGGGCTGCCAGGCCCGCAGTACAGCCACACGCCAGTTACCGGCAGGCCTGCAGCACTCTGCGAAGGCGACCGCTTGGAAAAGCTTCTTCTTACTTACCCCAGGCTCCTGAATGCCATCACCGCTCTGCAGAGCGCCAGGACCACCTTCACCGTGCTGGGCTCTTGGCTCTCGTGGGAGCTGGGTCTCAAGGTGTTTGAAACTCCACTCACCTTGTGGTTGCCTCTCAAGCCTCTTCCCTCCTTGCCTCACCCCCATCCTGCTCCGGGAGGCTGGAGGAGTGCACCAGCGGCTGGCCCTGCCTCCTGTCCCCGCATCGGACATCCCTGCTCTCCTCCTGGTGCAGAGCAGCCCAGCCGTGGCTCCGGGCAGACGCAGGCTCTGCAGCAGGGCTGCTCCTGCTGCGCCTCCGGCTCCTCCCGCAGGTGGGTCTGTTCTGCCAGACACAGGCAAGGGCACCGGAATTGTCGTGGTGCTTTTGGAGGTGGCAATAGAAGAGCTACAAAAGGCCCTGTCTGCCTGTTTATCTGCCTTTGCAATGACTCTTAAATGGCCTAAAAGTCCCCAGGAGGCAGCTGCACTTCCATGTCCCGGCAGCGATCCCCGAGGCCTGCCGCGCACCCCAAGGAGCGAGCCGGCTCCTGGCAGCGGCGGGTAGGGGCTGGAGCTGTGGTGCCTTTTGGCAGGGCTCAGCAGAGGCTGTCCTGCCTGTCCCTGCCTCTTGCTTCCTGCCTTCACAGCTGCCTTCCTCTGGCCCTCCAGGGAGGCAGCACCGAGGATCGCTTGGTCGGTGCATTGGAGGCTGCAGCCTTCGTCTGTGCTGGATGAGGAGGAGGAGCTGGCTGGAGCTGGGCTCTTGGAGTCAAATCCCTTTTAGGTAGAGGCACAGACTGGGGAAGGAGGCAAAGGGAGGCTCTGTGAGGTTATCGGGGTCCCTTGGCACGTGAAGGGAAGCTCTCCTTTAGCCCCCCCAGACCACCCTTTGGCCTCCGGGCTCAGCAGGGGCTGCAGGCAGGTGGCTGTGGTGGTGCAGGACTGAGCTCGGTGAAGGCTGATGTTGGCATCTCAGCACAGTGCTCTCACACTTGCAATTTCCCCACCTCAAACTCCAGCCAGTTCTGAGCACATCTGGGCTGGACTCATCCTGACAGCGCTTTTCTCCCATGCCCTTTGTGGATCTGGATGTTATTGCAAGGTCTTGACCAGAAGAGCTGCTCTCGCAGCCTGCAGGAGAGCTGCCAGCCTTTGTGCCCAGCCAGAAGGTGTTGGCAGTCATTGCCGATCCTGTCTCCAAGAGCAAGGAGACAAAGAGGGCTGCTGGCACCGGGGATGTTGCCCAGTCTCTGCCATTTCATACTGAAAGCTGCTTTGTTGCCTGGTTAAAACCTCAATCCCAGCTAAGCCCCTGGATCTCGATGCCCCTCCAGCTGTCTCCTGAGTGATGACTTTTCAACTGTTATGCAAATGCAGCAGGTAAGAGGCCAGCAGGTCATCCACCTTTAATGGTCTGGAGATGCTCTGAAGGGGAGCAGAGGTTTCGGTCTTGAAGTCTGTCTCAGTAACGATTTATTTCCTTCTCTTTGTGCCTGGAAGTAGGATGTCCTGCGACTTTGCACCGCTGCCCCTGCAGAACCGGAGGAGAAACAGTGCAGCTGTGGGGAGTGGGAAGCCAGGTGAGCACACGGTACCGGGTGTGTGGGGAGGGGGAGGACGGCACTGGAGGTGCAAGGTGAAGCCTTTGGGGGTGTCTGAGTGTCTCCTCCCCAGCTCCTGTGATGTGTGGCCCTCAGACACCGCTGAGTTGTTTTAAGGACCAAGGTGTGAATCCATGTGGATCCATTTGTCCTTTTGGGAAGAAACCAGGGAAGGACAAGGCACCACGTGGAAGCTGTGCTGGCCTTGGATCTGGCAGGGGGATGGCACATGGGTAGTGCCCGCTGCCAGCCTGGAGAGGCTGACTTTGACCTCCTTGAGCTGCTGTGCTCGTGTGTGTGTCTGCAGTGTTTGCAGTCAGAGGATAAGGGACAGGAAAGCTGCGAGGCATTGTGCACACTGCTGCAGTAACAACTTCATTGCCAATTAAATTACCTGACTTTAGACTGGCTTTGATGCGCATTGTATAGAATGCAGTCACTAATCCACCAGGGCAAATCGTGTTTCACCGGCACTTATTTGTGCCTTCTAACGATTGCAAAGGTTTCATTTGCCTTGATTTCATGTCCATCTGTCACTGGACCTTCAGGGCTTTCAGGGGATACACCAGGCTTTGATTTTAATGAAGCCTTTTCTTTTCAGCTGTCCTGGGTTCAGAAGCTCTTTGGCAGTGATCAGAGCTCAACGGCTGTGCTGAAAGCGAGAAAAGAGCTGCAGGCCCTGGGGCTCTGAGCTCCGGGAGTGCTCCTGCCTGTCTGTGGGCCTAGGGCTAGAGAAAGGCCTCTGTGTGAGGCAGGTGAGGTCCTGCGAGGAGCAGGGCTGTGAACTCACCTTTCTCAGTCCAGTGCCTGTTTCTTGTCTGAAGGTTATAGACTGTTTTAACCAAAATCATGATCTTTTGGTCCATGGTGCATTAAGACTCTCCCCACTGCCTGTGACTGGCAGAAGAGTCGTGAATTCCTAGGGGAGGACTTGGACAGGGTGTGAAGGTTGGGACAGGGCTGGCTCGTCCGTGCACGTAAGTCTGTATGTGGCAGTCGGGTGAAGCTGAATGGTAAAATCTGTCCCCTGCAAAGGGGAATAAAAATCCACCTGTCCCAGGCTGAGCCTGTGCTGGTCCCTGTCCTTCCTCTGAATCACTTTCAGATCTTTGCTGTGGCAGGAGGCCCTGCAGTGTCAAGGTAAAAACCTCAGCCAGTGCAGCTGGGTGAGGGGCTCACGCTGAGCTAGGGCTGAAGTGCTGCTGGTGAACACTTCGGGGCTGAGCAAGAGGGAGAGAGGCTGTGAATGAGGAGAGGAAGTTTTCGTGACAAGAGGGCGACTGCTGGGGCATTGCAGTGCCCTGCCACCCCTGCTGGTTGCTGCGGACTTGTAGGTTTGGCCTGGGGCAGTGCCTCATGGCAGGCTCTGTGCTGGGAAGGGTGTCCTGGGCAGGCTGCAGACCCTCTGTTCCCAGCATCCAGGGTCACAGCACGGCTTTTCCTGGTGGCCGGAAAGCCTGGCTGCGTGGATTTCCTCCTGACTTGCCTTGCATCTGTTGGCCATTGCATATAGCCACAGAAAAGGATGTATCAACTGTAAACGCGTCCTTTTCAGAATATTTTTCAAATGCTAAGCTTAATGTTTTATTTGTGTCATACTGAGATTCTGCTGGGGAAAACAGGAGAGGGCTGAAGTGTGTTGGAGTTGATTGGAAGTGGGTGAGAGGTTGCCAAGCAGTTGGGATCTCTGTACAAATGTAAATGACCGCCAGCAGCGAGCTCAGACACCTCCAGCATAAATGGCAGCAGCTTGTACGAGCCCGCTTGGTCTTCCCAAGGCGACGCACTGCTCTGGTGTCGATGTGTGCCGAGGGTGGTCAGAGAAGTTACTCTGCAGGCTCACGCAGTGAGGCCGTCGTCAGACTGCAGATGGCCTTGGTGGGATCTCTAGGGAAGCAGCGTGGGGAGGATTTATGAACAGGGAAGGGTAGGGGGGCTGAAAGAGTGACTGAGTGTCCGTGTGGCTGTGTGTGGGGTGTGTGTACGGGCACATGGATGTCCGGGGTCCAAAAAAAAAGTGAACAGTACAGCCATGTTAGCAGTTGTTGGCTGGCGGATGCTGAAGTAGCGGAGCTTTGAAGCTGAGCTGCTGGAACATCAAAACTCAGAACATCTGAGCTGCTAGAACATCTATAAAACCGTGCTTAAGTCACTTACACAGTACGATTAAGCTGAAAGCCCTGAGATGCTGTGCCAGAAGGTGATCAGGGTTGGTTTTTTAGGCAGACAAATCCTTTGCTTGCAGTGGGGCAGGCCTTCTGGCCTGGACACTTGCTCCACACTGAAGGAAAAGCACAGTAAGGGAGGTGTGGAGGCCTGTAGGACACGGAGAACGCTTCCATGGCTGGTAAGAGGAGACACTTGGGCTGAGATGTGCCTTGTCAGTGTGGCCAGGGCAGGAGAGCCGGTGTGCAGCAGCACGTTGCGCCTGAAGCAGCAGAACCAGCCCCTTCGCTCCTTTTTGCCCACAAACAAGCAGCCACTGCCCTGTGGAGCCGGCAGCTGGGGCTTGGCAGGACCCCTGGAGCAGGGCGGCCTTGGGGCCAGCTATGCCTTGGGATTAATTTCCTGCCCTGCGTCTGCCCGTTGTCCCAAACACCCCACCAATGGCTACCATCACGCTGCCTTTGCTGTCAGCTCACCCCCTCTCTGCCCACCACCGACACCTTCCCTAATGCTCCTACCCTGAGCTGGACCCAGGCGGCCGACCTAGGGAAAAGGAGGCTGCCACCCACCACCCCCTGCTCCCCCTGCCCCTGCCGCTGTTGTTGCTTTTAAACCAGCTCCAGGCAGGCTGGTGGCCAGCCCGGACACCGTGGGCTCGTTGGGACCGTGTCAGTGTTTGTGGCAGGAGCCGTGGGGATTGGGGCAGCCTTGTCCCAGGGACCAGCCCCACGGGCAGCAGCCACGGGAGGGGACAACCAGAGCAAGTGGTGACACAGGAAAGGGAGCCGGGAGGTATGTTTTAAATACTTTTATTTCTTAATTTACATAAAGGTATATATTTGGCTTATTTCTCTTTTTTATACTCTGAGATTCACAATCAATTGCTCTTAAAAAATAAAATAGTCATTTGCTTCTGAAAGAAATCAGAAAACTATTTTATACTCCTCCCTTGTATAACAAGAAAATATACTATTCTACTCCCATACATCACATAGTAAAAGTGATTGTAAGTGCTGGTTTACCAAACAATAAAGCAAACGGAGAAGAAAACAAACAATTAGGACAGAAGGTGCAGAGAGGAACTCTGCTTTCCAGAGTACATCCATTCATCTAGTAGGGTTACGTCACCCTGAGGTTCTCTCTTAGCTAATCTATAAAAGGGTGAGAGGCTCTTGGGTTCACCCAGATTGTAGGTGGTGGCAGCAGGAGGCAGTGTAGTTACTCGGGCTGGCAGCTTGCTGCTTTTTGGGTAATTTTCTTGCCTCTCTGTGCAGTTCCCATTACCTCTGTTCCTCTTGCTGTGTACGAGCAGCCGGGCTGCTTCACAGTGGTACACTGGTGCAAATGCTCTATTAGCTGTGGAAGGAGTTAACACTTGCTTAAAAAAAAACATAAACTGTTCATGAAGTGGAGCAGAAGAAAGCCCTGGTGGTTAACTGAGGGGCATCCTGGACCGTCCCTACGCCCTGCACACCCTTGGACACCTCTGGACACCCTACGCCCTGCACAGGCAGGCGCAGACCCTGATGCGTGCAGCAAGGCTGCATCTCACGCTGGGTCCCAGGGAGCGCAGGGAGGGTGGAAGGAGCCTACACCTGGCTACAGCCCTGCAGGGAGAGGTGGGGAGCAAGGGCAGAGCACTGCGGAGGGGCTGGCCACAGCCTGAGGAGCGGGGTAAGGTACGATGCAGCAGCACCAGCCAAAAACCTGACCCCTTTCCCCTCGCTTGGCTCCCTCGCCTGAGATGTATACGTGCATGGGAGGTCGTGAGGGATGGGGTGCTTGCTCCCTTTTGGTGTAGTATTTTAAAATATGTGTTTTTAAATGCATCCAAGGGCTGCTTTTTGTGAATGCTAATTTTCAGATATTCACATAAAGTCAGTTTGTGTGCAGGAAACCAGTGGCTTTAAAGGTGTTTCTGTCCTTACTGCGACTAATTTTACGTGGAAGTTCTGAGTTGCGAACATAACCTTGATGGTCTGAACAACTAGTTATTAAGTGATGGGCTGAAATCTTGCATCGTTGGTTGTGATGGATACTAAAATGTGTGTATTCTTTATTAAAAACTAATTATCTTTTCCTATTAACATCCTTTCTTTATAAAAACAGATAGTAATTTTCTTAAGGGTTGTTACTCAGCTTTGCTATAAGTAGTATGTATCCAGCCTAGACTTCTGTTCTCATTGCAGAAACACTTCCTGTGTGTATACCAAAAATGGTTCCACTTCTACACTGCTTTATGAGGTCAGCAGCCAAATGGTCCTAACAGCTTCTGGGCCTGATTACATCTATACCTACCTAAAATGGTTACACACGGAGCTATAATGGAAACCAGCACAATCCTGCATGCTAAAGTCCAGAATTCAGCACCAGTATAATATGATATGGTAAGCCATATTTAGTAACAGGGAGCTTCTGACCTCTGCTATAGTACAGAAACACAGCATCACTTCACTTCAGCAGTGTCTCAGCTCTGCACCTACAGGAACTGAGCCCCAGTTAGCGACTTTCCCCACGTCACGTGCTGGCAGAAACGTGCCTGTGTCGTGGGCCAGGAGCTCTGTGTTAGCATCCAAGGAACAGACTTAAATGGCAACGTGGGTCGAGCTTCTGTCTGGTAGTATTGCATGGTCCCAGACCTGATGTACCTGCTACTGACTTAGTTGTGCAGACCCTTGATCTAAGTGAGCTGGTTTACCTCTAATGGACTGAACAACTTTATAGAAGCTCTAGCTGAATAATTCTTCCGGTTTGGAATACAAACACACAGCTAAAACAAGACACTCAGCAAGAAATCCAACCTTTCAGCTTCTAGCCATCTGAATACGGATCCATGAACATGTAAAGGGGCAGCAGCCAGATGTTCTGACCCTTCTCGTGTTCATCTCTCCTGAACTGCCACAGCTGCTGCTTTGGCTCCCCTCTCCTAGCCTGGAACACGTGGGAGCAGGGATTCAGGGGTCCCTTGGCATGGAACTGCTGCAGGTAGGACTCACTTCTCATTCCCTTGTTTACTCCCATCCCCTTGTCCTTGTTAAAAAGAAAGCCACAGCAATTTCCTTCATATTCACAGAAGATAAAGCTGGCCTTCTGTAACAGTGCAGGGCTTCTCCAACAAGGGCTGGGGTTTGTCACAAACAAGGAGAGCCAGTGAAACTACAAAACATTTAAGTTCCCTTTTCATTATTGACTCCTGAGAATTACATTTAAGGATAATTTCTAACCTCTGAACTTTCGCATTAATGCTTCATTTTGTTGACAGTAAATGCTGCAGCAGAGAGAGCCTATCAGAAAAGCAATTTGGGAAATGTAGCAAATCTTCTTTGGTCTCTGAGATGAAACGACTAATTGTTTCGTTGCTTTTTGTTTCTTTTTAGCCAGCTCAGCAAGGAATTTCTTAATGGGAAACAGAAATTCATGTGCCTTCAAAGCTAAAAATTTGGCTCCTAGACCACAGCACTGGTATTTCCCCTACAAACGTAAATAGTGGCACGAGGTGGGAAATGAAGCATTGTTTTGGATTTGTTTTGCTTTATTATTTCTAGCACCCACTTGCTGTTTTCCAGAGGATGCCCAAGCACTCGAGGAAAATTTCTGGCTCTAGTTGCTTAACCAAATCTTAGAGCCATTGTAAAACTATTTGAGGTGACAGACGAGCCTCTGCAGAATAGTCCTGCGGAGGCTCGTGAGAAGGAAATGCTCACGTTGTTATAGGAGTCACCCTCAAAACACATTGCCTGGGCAGAGACTGGCTACGCAGCGAGTGTTGACCAGTTTGCTGGTAACTGGAGTTACTGACCATCTGTAGAGTAGCGGTGTACTGTAGCTCACAGTACATCCTGCAAGTGAATGAAATAAAACTCACCTTTACTAACAGTACCTTCCTCTGTCCCTGAGCAAACATACACCGCAGTCAGGACAGCCAGCTTCCAGGCTTAAGTCACATCCAGTCCCAGCATTGCATTTCCTTTGCTGATTCAGTCCTACTTGCAGCCCAGCCACAGCTACTTATGAAACATGAGCACAAGAGCGAGGCGCATTCACCTTCTCAAGGTGTGCACTAAACTGGAGAGAGTCTCAGCTATGGGAGACATCCGAACATTACAAAGGGAGTGGGGAGCTCACAGAAGAATGCCCTTTCTCTGGAAGCCTGACTTTTCCCCCAGGGTCTGTGCTCTCCCTCCTTCCCCACACTCTTGCAGCATCAGGCTGACGTAGCATAAATTCGGCTTGTGGTGGTCAAGTGCAGGACACAAGACTGTTGGGGAACGGCACTCTGACTGCTTTACAGACACACTCTTCTGCATTTGTTCAGACACTGGCCTTGTATATCAAAGATCTCAAGTACATCTTCATACAGATAAATGATTAACTGACACCCCAGTAAGAGTAGGCTGGGAGTGTGCTTGGGGATGGACATGCAGTACACCTAACCATCGTTCCAAAGGGAACAGCTGCTGCAGAGTATCAGCCACCTGCTTTGAAAATACTGACAAGGGAGAGAGCACTGACAATCCACAAACCATGATATGCGTGTAAACAAAGCGCGATGGCACTGGCACAGCAGTATTGCACTACCAGGCCCTAGGTAAAGCAATTCAGCCAGCTGGATTTTGGTATTTTAAAAACCTGTGAATCTCCTAGGCAAGGCTGAATTTAGCACATTGAGCAAAATCTGGAGCCCCTAGGTATTTCTGTCCAAAGTTCTGGGCCCTTCTGTAACAACCGCCAGCATACCCAGTGCAGTGAAACTCTCTCCTCTGTCCCATTGCTCAGCCTCAGGTGACAGGCACTCACCATCCCCTGGGACTCTCCCTGTGGTGCCCCTCCTGGGCCTGACAGCAGGGCACTGAGATGAGGAGAGTTGTGGACGTATTCATGGCTGGTAGGGTTGCACAGGCAGCTCCAGATCTCAAACGTTTAAATAAAAACAGTTTATCTAAATATATATATATTTATATATATGCCTTCAGCAGAGATAAAGCATCTTACGACGTATTTAAATAAAAAATAATAATCTGAATTGAGCCTTCAGTGTTAAAGAAAAGGTGATGTACAGAACCGGTCCCCAACTAGTGCAGTCTCTGGGTGCGGGAGTGCTGGCAGAACAGCAGCATTCGGTAGGACGGAGGTTGTCCTATAAACGATGTGGACTTCATTGGCTACAACTAAAACCATATACACAATCTACAGTCACTCACTTGGGTGGTGCGTTGCAGGGCCTAGGAGAGTTGCTTGCAATGCTCAGAGGAGCCTGGCAATGTCCTTACGCTCCAGCAGCGTTTGTTCCAGGCTGCCCTGCTCATCTCCTGCTGCCTGGCCCCGCAGGCGGAGCGCTGCGATGGGTTTGGTGCTGGAGAACCCTCCCGGGGCAGCGTGGCGCTGAAGGAGCCACCGGTTCCAGTATGGAAGGGCTTCGAGCTGGAGATTGTGGTGGTGGAAGCAGGAGTCCACATGTTGTTTCCTTCACTGGCAACTACAAACAAGACAGAAGGTGGTTAGTGGGCTCGTCGTGAGTGGTGCTTGGTAACGGTGAAGCACAAACATGCTGTGATCCAGGCAAACCCTGCCCCAGATTTACACACCTGCCTGTACTAATTAAGGGTGTCAGCTGTGTCTTGTTCACCTGTGTTACAGGTACAGCTGCTGTGCTGTGGGTTGAAACAGCACAGAGGAGAGCAGGGCTGAGGTTTGCTAGGCTGCTTCTAACCCCACCAGTTAATCCAAGAAGAGACTGCCTCTCACCTTAAGTTGTCATTTTCAAAACTGCTTCCCCTTTTGAGCCCAGTTCAGGGGTAGGGGACAGTCCTGCTGGTAACAAAGTGGAGCAGGCGCTGCCTTCAGCCCAATGCTGGTGGTGTGCACTGGCTTTAAAGAACAGCAGCAGCATCTCTGCTGACTGGTGAGGTACCACTTGTGCACGCTGTGGATTACTGAAGCAGCCAGCCGCTTTCCTAGGTTATATGGGAAGGACAACCAGCTCTCACTGCAGGATTTCCTGTGAGAGGTTCTGTGCTCCATATTATGCAGGAAATTGTCCCTGACCTTAAAAATCAGTGACTGCGGGGTTATGGAAAAATTCCCTATGAGGATACCCTAGTTTATCTCACCTTGTATAAAACTGGACCAAAAGAGAAACAAACAAAAAAAAAAACAGTGAAAAAAACCTGTGTGCACAGGACCCAAGTGTTCAGTTCTGTAAGGCACATCACAGCAACACCAACTGATACTTGCTCCCCAATTTTTTGTCTTTTGTGTTTGTTTGTTGTTTTTTTTTTCTTTAAAAAAGAAAAAAAAAGTTGTCTAAAAGCTGCTGATAAATGACGGCGTATGATTACACATCCAGCCCAGAGACTGCAAGGTACAGGCAGGCCTACTTTATCCTTAGCCTCTACCAAAACATCCTCCCCTCTGTGGAAATAACACATCTGCTATAATGGAGATTGTAATAAATCGCTTTCCCCAAAAGGCCCTGCTTAAGTGTGTTACCGAGTTCTGATTTTATGATTAGTCTTTCAATGCATTTAATTCATAGAAAAGAAATCTCCTCTTCAAAAAACAGATCTCGCTTTAATTAATTTTGGCTACAGCAAAATGCTGGGAAGTGTTTATCAATTGTTGCAGCTCTGAGCTGTGATGCTGTGACTGCTGGTGAGCGATAAGAACAGCACGAGCACAAGGGAGGAGAGGCAGTGGGAGTGGGACTGTCCCGCTGGCTCCCTGCCAGGGTCTCAGATCCGTCACCCTTGATCGAGGGTTGCAGCGGGGACAGTCCTAGCAGCAAGGCGCACGTTCTCCTGCTGCCAGAAAGCATTTTCCAGCAGAAATGTTTGGATTTGGGATCTGCTAGAAACGGTCGTGTGATAGTGAGCAGATGTTAGACCAAAAGCAAAGCGGCAGCAAGTTTTGGGAATGCAAGATGCATTCGGGCAAAGCCAAAATTCTGGCTTTGGACACACACCGCTGGTGTTTAAGTTGATGGGTTGCATGGCCTTATCTGCTCCAACAGGGGAGCACAGGGTTTCTGGACATACCTCAGTGCAACAAAGGACACTTGGGTTTTGACGCCTGGTTTTTATGTTCTCCCTTTGCTCTGATTTGGGTCCAGCAAAGGTGCAGATCACGGCTGCCTAAGGTTACCCCGTTTCCAAGTGATATGGAAAGAAATGAGTTGGTAGGGGTTTGGGGTGGATGGACAGCTGAAACCAGCTGCTGGTTGGGGTCACTCACCGTCTCAGACTTTCACGGAGGCTGGTGGCATCACGAGGTGATTCACCCTGGGGGAAGGAGAACAAGAGCAACATGAGAGAGCTGCAACCAGCCAAGAAGTAGTCTTCCAAAAACATACCAGCCTCTTAAATCCAGGTTCCCACTGCTTAACAGTTTCTAAAGAGAGAGGCCGTTATACTACAGGGCAGGACAGTTATTAAAGCTGAAACCCTTTCACAGCAGTGTCTGATAGCAGTTCTGACAATTGCTGGAACACGCCAAGTAATATTGCTGACACTAATTGACAAGGACTTGGGAAGGCCCCGGAGGCATTCAGACGTAGCAATTGTTTCCCGAAGCCAGTGACAAGGCTGTGCATACAATGGCTGTTGGACGGCGTCCTTCAGACTTGACAGCATAAATGTAAACAGTCACCACTGATAAAAATTAAATTAAAAAGAAAGCTGCCTTTCAATTTTCAGCTCCTGAAGCCCTGCTGCTGTTCCAGACAACTGCTCCCAAGTGATCGATGGGGTCCGGCGAGGACTGCGGCATCACCAGGGACAAGCTGTTGCCTCCTGCTACTGAGGGCAGCGAGGGGGACGGATCCTGTTTGCTCTGTGAGGTACCCAGGGAAAAAAGCAGTAACAGTTTCACAAGGTTTATCCCTTAGACCTGCTCCTTCTTGTTGCAGTACACACCCTGTGCAATTCAGCCTTCCTCAGCAACAGCTCTGAGCTGGAGCTGCCACCAGCGCTCCTGCAGCAGCAGATGTCCCCTCCTCTCTGTCTTTTTAACCACCACTCATGCCTTCCCAGCTTGAGGTTCCTTAGGGACAGGAACAATCTCCTTTCATAGTGTTAAGCCCAGCAGGGCCCTAACATGGACTGTAAGAAGGACAAGTCACCCTTGGACTGTAATAAACGTGGGACTTGCTTTCTGTCTTGGGTGGTCACTGACATCAGTGGGAACTGCCGGGTTCTGGATAACCATGCTGGAAAACCCCGACCTCACTGAAGGGTCTGGGTTTAAGGAGCCACGTTTGAGTGCTTTTACCCAAATGCACTCTAGCTGTACTTGGCCAAGAGGAGAACAAATGAGTCACAAGGCAGGAGTCTTCTCATACCACTTGGCTGCTAACTTAGAATAACAAACTAAACCTGTGGTATTGTACCTGAAAGGATTGCAGCAGGATTTTGCAATCACATGCGAAAGCACCACTTCTTTCTGAATCAGTGACAAACCTGGGCAGGTTTACAGGCAAGATCTCAGCCTGAGTGCCTACCAGGTAAGAACTTTTCAGTGAAGCATCATTTTCCTTTGGAAAATGCCGATTCATTAAAACTCGTCTGTGGCTCCTCAGACTTCACACCTGGCCCGAGACAGCCTTTTATGCTGAAAAGGGATGGTGCTGGGTTAAGACCTGTTCCGGGATGAAAATGAACCGGTGGTTAGAGGTCACCTTCCAAGAAACATGTGCAGCAGAAATTGGCCCAGCTCAGCCTAGAACTTCACACCAACCTCGCAGGAAGTTTGTCTCCAAGACGCGAAGGAGCCTCTGTGCCTTTTCTGCATTTGAAGGCTCTGAACTGAAATGTTTTTGATGCAGGAGCTGCCCTAAGTTTCTTTGTAGAATTATCATTCTTTGTAGCCCTACTGCACTGGATATTCTGTTGAACATCTTAACAATGCTTTAATTATCAGAATACAACCGAGAGATGAAACGTTACCTTGTGATGCTACAGTCAGTGTTGGAAGCAGGAAGTAAACCACGATGTTTTATGAAGCTATCACAGAACACTAAAACTCCAGCTGTTTGAGTGCTCAATAATGTTGCTGGAAAGTGATGGCCCTTACCAAGGTACCCATTCCACATTTCTACAAGATACGGAGTATACACAGAAGACATTTATCTTGACACTACATTATCTAGCGTGGAGGACCCCCCTGCACTGCTGGCAGGTGGACACACAAGGCCTTGCTTCTCCTATCACGTATGTTTCAGCCTCCTATGGAGTAAAACGTACCTCGCATCTAAGTACTTCTGCTACCCTCAAGTCATGAGAATGATTTGTCCGCTGCCTTTTAACGCATTTCTCTCAACTTCTGCTTTATCTCTCTTTTACAGAAGGGAACGGAGGCCTAGAGGGGCTGTTCCTGAAATGCACTGAGAAGATTTCACAGGAAATTACACCCCACGTGCCTTTGAGAACCTGCTGGGGACAGAATGGACTTTCAGGAATCACATAGGAAGCTAGCAGGCAGAAGAGAGAACTGAAATAGTCTCCCAAATTTCAGGGCAGTCTTCATTCTCAAACACTGTGCTGTAGACAACGGTCTCTGACTTGTGCACAGCCTGATTTCAACAAAGCTCAGCTGATGGGTGGCAGCAGGTCAGCTCTGAATTTATTTTTTTAAGCAAAAATGCTAATAATAAATTTCAGATTCTCTTAGGTGGTAAAATATCTTGCATGGACTTAAGCTAACAAGACTCAAGAGCATATAAATCCTCATTTAAGTCCCACTTGTCTTTCTAATAACGATAATCCCACACTGAATAGGTTATCGCTTCCAGTTTGGGGATATCTGCTGACTAAACATTGGTTCCCAAATTGTTCTATTTTCTCTGCATTGTTTTCTCAAGATTGTGAATGTTTTCATTCCTTGAAGAGAGCAGGGTGGGAACCACTCTGTTATTTCCTGAGGGGGAGGAAACTTGCCCAAATTGCATTTCAAGAACAGAAGCTGTACAACTTTTTTTGGTTGTTTTTATGGGCTCCTCTAGCAGTTAAGAATGAGACTGACTCCTTCTGACCCCATCATTTCCTCCCCTGTCAAACCCAAATACTTCTCCTAGATGCTATCAAACCATTTCCATGTAATGTGACAGCATCTGTAATTCTGAAGCATTTATATGACTGTCTGTTTAATATTAAAGTACATGCTTTAGGGCTGTTAAATATTTATACTGTCTAAAATGCATCTAATTTCACAGCACCTCTGCCGGTGAGAGAATTGCATAAAAGAAAGAAGATGAATTTAAGATAACAGATGAGTCACCAGAACCCTTACAGGTCAGCTATACGCTGGTTTCAGTTGCAGAGATGGGTCTCCAAGTGCTCTGGCTCTTCCAGTGTAGCTGCTCACCAGTCCAAAAGATACTGGAGCTTACGGGTTGTACTGGCAGAGTGCAGCTGCACACTGCTGTACAGTTCCTGGCACAATCTGGGCATCCCAAAGCCTTTGAAAGAGGCTTTGCTGCTCACATCCAGTCCCTGAATGCTTTGCTCCACCCTGTGCCAGCAAGAATAGAACCCAGACTGCCCTTCCTACCTGCAGTTCTGACTGTTCCAACAATGTGGGGAGAAGCTACAGGGGGATATATGTCCCACTGACTTCCATAAGGTACAGCCTACCGAATGCTTGAGCTCTACAACGTTATCATTCTGTTCCTGAGCTTAACCTCAAGCAGGTAACGGGATGTCAAGAACATGCTTGCAGGCTAATGTGTGGGGCACCATCGTGCATGAGACTCCTATACAGAGGCTGTGCCTAAATAAAACTTTCTGTGAATGCTACGGACACCCTTTAATGTTCAGTTTCATACATAACCTAAACAACACACGTATTTTAGTATCCTGTAGATTGCCAAAAAGCCTCGCTCTCTTGTTATCTAAACAAGTCAGGCTCTGGCTTCTGTAACAGAGAAGCATATTAGGAAATAACATCCTAATTTTTACAGCCTGCTGTACTTAACATCACTTAACTTTTACAACCAACAACAAAATGCTTCAGTGGGGTCCTTCTAGCCTGCAAATAACTCATTATTTGACTAACAAGAGCTCATTCAGTAGACAAGAGTGCTGGGGCTACAGGGGCAGCTGCATCACTGTACGTAGCAGCAGCGCTGCCGGTGACTGAGGCTCCTTCTTCCTTCATCTCACAGGAGAGAACTGTGTGCTCCTGGAGCACCGCGATGAGCTCCAAGTGTCTGGCTGAAGCAGTGCTTCAGGGGGGATACGAATGTAGGAGTCACAAACGGCACCCTTCAGCAGAGTCCTCCCTGGCTGAGTTTTCTCAGGCAGTGCTGGGGTAAACCTTGGTTTAATGAGCAGCTTTGAAAGCTGCCTGGGAAATGCTTACGGGGGAGCAGGGCTGATGACAGTGGTCTCAGCAGAAAGAAGGGTAAGACCTGCAAACAAAAGCTGAACAAACTCAGATGGCAAACACAAGGCCTCGTTGAAGTTGTTGATAAACCCTGCAAGAGCCGAAGCTTGGGCAGGAGCCATCTGTCCCTCCCGTAAGTCCTGTAAGTCCAAGGAGCATTTCCAGACGGCCTTGTGAGCACGCTGCAACCAGAAACGTTAGGTGATGAAGTGTTTACCTGGACAGACACCCTGAAAGGTTGAGACCTTAAGGCCTTAAATCTATGAAAACATTAAATTTCTTTTCCAAATACTGCAGCTATTTAAAGAGGCTTTTTGCATCAGAGCTTTAGCGCCAGTGACACACGTGCCAGCCGTGTGTCGGTGATGATCAGCAGCCCAGCCAGGTGCAGCAATCTGCAAATCCAGCTACTGAAGCTCATCAGTAGCATTCAAATCTAACATTGCTGCCTGGACCTGTGCGAGAAAAATCGAGGCGAAGCATCATAAATTGCAGCTCCACACCTGTGTGACTTTCAGATGTGGCAGTGAATTTTATCAATTGATAAATGAACACGGGAAGTCGCTTGCACACACCGCTAGCGCACACCATTGTTATCACTACATTCCTGCAGAGAACCGACTAAATAGTTATGGAGTAGGAGAGCTTTGGGCAGCCTTCCTCATTGGGATATTCAGATGCACACAGCCTCAGGCTCATCAGGTAAAGTAAAAGCCTAGGGTAGAAGTAATGTGGTCCCTGTGGTCTCTAATCCCTAGCAGAGGACAAGTGTAGCTGCAGCCTGAAGAAAGATCTCTAAGGCAAAGGAGCATCAAGTGGGCTTAGGCACAGGCAGAGTTGTCTCACTGCACAATAACCACCTCCTAATTTACCAGCTGTGGTTCAGAAAGGCAGGGACATTAGGAAGGTACGTTTCACATAGCTCACTTCATCCAGCAGCTTGTTAGTGCAGGGATCAGTGGCACAAAGTAAATCTTTGCTGAAGCCAGTCGCCAAAACACATTAACATTTTCATAAACAAAGGAGGGAAACGGACACAAGTCTGCAGACCACCTCGCTCATATTTTCCACCACTGCATACTGTCAGCACCCTCCGAAACACAGCTTGCAGTTGGCCTGCCAGCAAAACAAGCAGGTAGGGAGCAGAGGACCAGGAAACACCTCGTAAAAAGCACAGATTACCCCATTTATACGTTACCGCACCTCAGTCACACTCTACACAGACTCCACGGCTTTGTCTCACCAGTATTTCACCACGCAGGGATGTATAGCTGCATTTCACTGGGATTTTGTCGTATTTCCCTTGAGGACCTGGAGTCACTCAAACTCCATTGAAAGCACCGAGTTTCATCTAGTAACGCACAGTGCTAACTGGGCTGCATGCATAGGCGCTGAGCTCGTGCAAAGATTTTTGGCTATGAAACGAATCAAAGCCGTTCCTGGGTCTTCTGCTTGCACTTAGTACTTTGTTGACTGCAGAAGCCAAACCGAGCTGCCCTAGCTACTGCACAGTGCTTGTTCAGCTTGGCTCTGCACCACGTTTGTGCAGGTAACACACTGGTCCCAACACTGCACCTCCTTTTTTGCCAGACACGTTACCAACAGCACAACCAGCAGGCTGGACACTCCAGCTCAGGTAAGTACCTTTTAAACCCTTCATTACACAGAGTATTTCATCAAGCGGTGCAGAATACACATGCACAGGCCACTGCTGTCCTCCAGTAACAAAGGATAGTTGCAATTTTCACCTGCAATAGGAAGGGGCTGGAGTTTCCTGCTGTACAACAGAGTTCTGCTGTGACACTGAACAAGCTGCCAGATGTATTTGTGCCTCCATCTCAGCCCTAAAAAATGGCTGCTTTGCATTTAACCTTAGTGCAACCTATTACCTCCTGAGCCAGCTGTAAGAACAGCCAAGTATCAGGGGTTGCTTCCAGACAGCATGTCCTGTTTTAACTGAACTCGAGCAATTTTCATAGTGAAGTCAGTACCTTTGTCCAAGACACCCAAGATTAACAACATGCATTACCGCTGAAACTCTGCACTGTGATGTAAAAGGCTCCTCACATGCTGCATCTGAAAACCAAGGACTAAACGTGAAGATGCACGGAAGGTGAGCAGTAGTAATATATCAAGCTAGAAAGATCCCAGTGAGTGGCACAGGGACAGCTAAAAATAGTCCATGCACCGAGCTTCCTGATGCAGCATGACAGGTTCCTCCAGGAAAAGGGTATGCTGGATGAAGCTGAGGTCCGTTTGCTAAAGAACACTAAGCATAACACTAAATGTTTTTAACAAAGAAGCAGGACAGGAGTAGCTTACACCGGAGCAGGAAACCACTGCTTCATTTAGCTCTGCTGGCTGCTTCTGCTCGCTCACTCTTACCCAGAGAGGAAGCCTGGGGCTTGTGTAAATCTGACGCACTCCAAACCAAACTCAAAGGGGACTCGGTTGCGTGCAGCCCTCCTGGCACAGAGCTGCCCTTCCCTCTGGAGCCAGAAGCGGTGGATCAGTGTGCGCTGAGCAGCAGCTCTCCTGCGGGTTCAGCCTGATGGGGGCTTGGTGCTGGTGGTGACAGGTGCTCTGCCAGCTGCACTAAAGTAATGAATTGGCTTAAGTCCCCCTCTCTTCCTGCACTTCAGTTGGTTTAGTGAACAGAATATGATGATCGCGTACAGCGCATACATTTTTTCTCTATTCGGTACAGCCCCTCAAAGCTGCACAGACTCTGTTGGTATTTGCTATCTGCTCAGTTAATCCAGGTGCTGAATATATTTCTCCCTGGAGGAATAAACACGGTCAGCTTCTATTTTTCCTCTGCTATAGATCTTAACAGAGGAGAAAAATAGCGTAAAGAAGAAATTAATAACATCTTCTTATATTTTCCAGGCAGCTGCAACAGAACAGATCTGAGTAAGAGCAGTTAACAGCACTCATTAGGTACCAAGGTCTTGGATGAAAATGAACTTTGGAGCTAACTCTGCCTTCCTGCTCTGTGGTGGTACACTAATGCTACTTCCAAAGCTACTGAAGATGCAGGTCACTGAAGCCCTCAAAACTTTGGGCTTGAGTCTGCCCCTGTGTATATAATTCTGCCAGCTAATGACAAACTCAGGGTTAAGGTGGTGGGATTTCTAGCGCCATGGAATATGTAGGTAACATCGTAACTCTCGTGTCTACTGAAATAAGGGAGGAAAGAGGAAATGGAGGGTCTTGCTTTTTTTTTTTCTTTCTTTCTTTTTTCTTTCTTTTTTTTTTTGGCATGATTGAATGGGAGGGAGGATAAAACATGACAAGTGTGATCTAATTAAAACTTGAAACAAAAACTCCTGTACAATTTCCTGATGCCAACCAATTACAATCATATGTCTCACCCTCCAAAAATAACTGCCTCATGATACAGCTCCTTTTACCAGTCTCTAAGCTACCAGGTATCATAGAATCATTCAGGCTGGAAAAGAGCTCTAAGATCATCTAGTCCAACGTTTAACCTCGTACTGACAAGTCCACCACCGTGGGGAACTGTCCTGCTCTGCTCTGCTGTAACGGTCTGGGCAAGCCCTTTCTGGCGTGTGGTTGTGGGCTGGCAGCAACCTGAGGAATGACTGAGCCAGAACGCTTCAGATACTCCTTGTGGAAGTACTGGAAGTAATAAGCTAACAGTTTTGTCCGTTTCACTAAAAGATGTCACTCAGGCCAAGGCCCCAACCACAATTAAATAGCACACACACACCGTCACAACTGGCTGAAAATCTGCTGCCTTGCCAAACACCTCTAGTCCAGGTTCAGAGTGCACGAGTCCACGGACTTCCGTTATGCTAAGTGCTAATTAGCCCATTAACACAGTTGCCTTGAATATGAGCATGCAGTTCTGCACGTGAAGAGGTCATCTGCTGTTGATAAAAGTCAGTACCTTTATAATACGCTCTGCGACTGTGACAATCTTCATGAAACAGACTGGCAAAGCAGCATTTTTCATTACTGGTTCTATTTGCCTGTGTCAGAAAGGCTTTCTGGCCTGGAAAACTGCCTTCTGTTCAGTTGCTCCAGTCACCTGCATGAGATTTCATCAGATTTCATACCTGTGCCAGGGCAGCCTTAGCAAAGAACCTGTCTTAGCGTGAGTTTAAAATATCTTCCTGTGTGGCAATGTCCTTGCATGCCAAGAACTGTCCTTTGCAGTGACAACGTGCCATATTTCATCGATTGTGAGCATATGGTTTAAGTCCCCTTCCACCTTGTGGGCAAGAGCTTTTAATCCTGTTTTACAGCTGATGAGCATTTTAGGGATAGCATTTACTTCTTGAAGGTCACAGCAGAGAGTCAGTAACCAAGACAGCAGGAGGACTCAAGCAGTTCTTGTGATGCTCTTGGAAAAGGAAGCTGAGCCTCCCTCTTAACTCCAGCCACATGGAACAATTCCCTTTCTGCTGTAGAACAGCAAATAGCTGGGAATAGTCTAGGAATACTGTGGCACAGGAGATTAACCTCAAAAGGACAGTATGTGTGGGCAATGGAGGGCTTGGAGAACGTTCTGCCTGCAGCCTCTGCCACAGCTTGCACATAGCAAGAGCTATGCCAGCACCAGCTGGCTCTGTCCTTCTGCCTATACTTAAGCAAAGCTCCTGCTGCCAACAATTAACTCAAACAGCATATTTCAAATGCCGTGAGCTTTTTGTGTAAGGACCACGATCCGTCTCAACGTGTCTGTGAACAACCAGACCGACCTTTGACATCTTCCTACATAACCTGCAGGAAACCTGCAGGTTGACTAAAGCAGGAGAACAAGACAGTAATTTGTTTGGTATAAAACCGTATTTTCCATCTGCATGAAACCAGCAGCTCCCAGTTGAAGAAAGCAAGTCAGCATTTGAAAAGCAGCTAGTCCCAAGCCATGACATTCTTGTATCTGCTAGCTCCATTTATGAATTTACAAACACAGCAAGTAAACAGGGGAAAAACAAACAAACAATAAAACCCACAAAAACCAAAAACCACAAACCAGTTCTACAAGTAGGCTTTTTCCACAAATAAAAACTAGTTATATTTTCAGCACCTCCCAACTCTTCGATTCCATATAAACCATCTAATAGTCTAATCCTGTTCTATCTGCAGTCTATGCACCTTTTTCATGTCACTCTGTGATCTTCAGAACACACTTCTTACCTTTCTTCCTTCATCATCACAGATCCTCTGCATCCTAAGCCGGGCTTTTTGCTGCAAATCGGCATGCCGTCAAAAGGCCAAGGGCATCTTACCTGGGCTACAAAAGTATTCTGAGCTTGTCTTCCTATAGGAACTATTTAACTCATTCTTTTTTATAAAGTGAAAAAAGCAAGCAAAGTAATTGTGTTATTCCCCATAACTAGCTGAATATCAGCAGTGGGTGAACTGTTCCTCGAATATCCCTGTATGGGACTCGTGTGATTAAATCCACTAGCTGGCCCTGAAATCCTCAGAGTGCTTCAATGCAGCACTGAGGCAGCTCTCTAAAGTTCATGTTCGGCTTCTCTAAGAAAACACCTTGCAGCACATCTTAAAATATTTCATGAACAATAAATTCTTTTTGCTAATGTAAATGACCGGCGTGGAATGTGCTGTGCACCAATCCAGCCCCCCAGTTATACCTGTGACACTGTTAATGGAGGGGACTCTCCTGTGCTGACAACAGCATAAGGTCATTTGATGGGTTCCTTTCTGTCTCTAACCACTGCCACAGAAAAATCAGAGAAAGGAGGGCTGACAGCTCTGTGAGCCCTTCCTCTGCCCCACATAATAGAATCTGCAAAGCAAAAATAAGGTCAGGCACTTTCAAATTGCTGCAATAGGAGAAGTGGAAGATCATTTTATATCTAGTTCTAGAAAAGGCTAAAAATAAGCCTGATGTGAGGCAGGAGACAGAGTCTGAAAATGGATTATTCCCATTTTTCCTGTAATGTAATTTTCAGATTTGCCATCTTTAAGACAGCAGAAAAGGTGCATGGACTAGGAATTGTTCTTTTTGTCTTGCACTATCTGGTCTGTAATAAGTATATTCTTTGCAGTGTTTCACCCACCACTTTTAAATGAAATGTTAATTGCCACTACTACTCAGCTAGAGTCTCCTCACCTGATCAAAGGTGCTATTTTTTTTTCTTATGAAAAGTTTAATTTTAGGAAAGAAGAAAAACCTACTAGAGCTGTTCAAGTAACCTGATTCTTTACCAGTCATGTAAACAAACAGGTGAACCGCTTATGCCTGCAGGTCCCTCTGAAGTGATGGGTGGTAGCTAGTTAAATTCCTAAATTCTGTTGTTCTGACCAGCTGCATCGGGGCAGCTATTTGTTCCTGTTTGTGTCTGCACCAGGGATACACGCTGCAGTTGCATCCTGCTGCCTGATCTGCATTGCTGTATCTTTGGCAGAAAGACCCAGCATATATCATGCAGGATGCAGGGAGAGACCGAACAATTATAAACCTTGGCTAGCCACCCAGAGCATCTTGCTCTATGGCTGCATGGGTACAGGAAAGGACGGAAAATCTCAAGCCTCCAGGTACAAAATCGGTGATTAAATAAACAATGATAGGAAAAAAAAAATCATTTGAGGGGTAGATATCCGACTCCTGCACAGAGTGGTGTTTTTCAGGAAAAATCTAGGTGAATTTGGGTTTTCTCTCAGCAACTACTGGAAGCAGACATTGGAGACTGGACCTGGGTTACAGAACCACCCCGTGCCTGCTGCAGAGCATCTGTGGTCCCACAGATCGGTGTCTGTGCAGAAACAGAGCAGCGTTGCACAGCAAAGCTCCTGATGCTGCTGACACTCATGCTGACTGCCCAGAAAATAAATCATCTTACGTGCTAATTACATTACAGTGATTTATATGCCTTGGCATCCAAAAGTGGTCAGAGCTTGGGAAAAGGACTTTTTAAAAAACTTTTCGTAATGAAAAGAGCACATTCTTCCTAATTACCAGTGAAGCCACTGCTCCTAGTAAGTACAGGCATTTCTTCTGCAGCTCTCCAGGGTGAAGCTTTGTTTTTTCACGTTATCTGCATTACGAGCAAGAAACAAGACGCAGACTACAGATGCAATTCCCAGCAGAGCTGAGCTTTTACGTCCAAGTAGCTGAAGTGCTCCTGACCTCTGGAAGTTGCCTTCTGGCTGATAATTAATTATTATTATCTGGCTGATATTAATTAGTTATTATAATAATTGCCATTATATTTATGGTAATTAGTTATTAATACATTAATAAGAATTATTATAATTAGTTGATACTTTTCTAACTAATTATTATTACTGGCTGATAGTAAGATTTCTGATCTGTTTCTGCAGGGCTCTGTCCTGGCAAGATGCTCTCCCCTCTCCCAGTATGTATCATCTCCCAGAGCATCTCCAAGTATAACTTGGGTGTCATAAATTCTCATTATGCACATAAGAGAAACATACAACAGCAGGTAGTCATGTTTGGAAAGAAAACATGACTGCTTTAGCCCACAGTACTACAGAACAGGACAGGACCAACAGAATAGCAGAGTGAAACCACAGCAGTAATTGTAGTGGAGTGGTTTCCAAAAGAGCTGCTCTATTTATTACTACTAGTGCATAAGAGCTCTTACAGAAACTATTCACAAACCATTTTAGCTCTTAGCACTTTGGAAAGGTGAGGCTAAATTTGTGTTTTAAAAACTGCACCAAAAACGACTGGATTATATTACAGAGTGGGGTACTGAATCGTGTTCTCTGCTAGTCCTAAATTGACTGAAAGCCTCTTTAAGCTGTCAGACTCCTAAGACAGTATCAAAGTCACTGTAAAAGAATCGGGATTTTTTAAGAAAAGAATTGCTATAAAAATATATTTTTTTTTCTGATGAGTGTTTTTGTGAGAGGGGCAGCCCTTTTGACTGGGATTCCTGTGCTACAAAAGCAGTGCACAACAGATGCCAAGAACTGTGGCAATGATAAAAGTAGCATAAGAACACCACGAGGCACTGAAAGCCTGCAAATTCTGTTTTTGAAAGGAAACGTGGTGGAAACTGGAAAAAGCTTTACAGGAAAGTGGCGTTGCTATCCTGATACTCTGTCCTGCCTGGAAGAAGAAATTACCTCAAAGCAAACACCCAGAGACCATCACACAAAGGAACAAACAACTCAAACCAAACCAAACCAAAAAAAAGAATTAATTTTCACAGAAGCACTGAAATTAAAGCAGAGAAAGCTTAATTTCCATAGGCAGAGGAGGGCTGCAGAGAGCAGCGTTACACTTCTTTGCTTCCATATTAGTTCATTAGAGGGGTCTGCGACATCTGGCCCGTACACCCTGACCCTACTGGTGATGAATGGATTTAATCTCTGGCATGTGACACTGGCGTTCGTGATTCCTGCAGGTTAATTGATTTCTTTTGGCAAAGCACGGCTCCAAGTCCTGTTGTCTGAGCAGCACGACTGACTGCAGAGAGAAAATAAGGCGTCTTGAAGAAGAAATTCTCCCATGCCCAGCAAATAACAGGTAGGATATGAGAAAAGCTTGGCCAGGCAGGCAGTTATCGTTGCCAAAGGTGCGCGGTGCCAAGAGCAGATGGCCTGTCAGATAGCTGGGAGCTGGACGCTGGATTTGAGTCCAGCATGGAGCTTTAAGCTGCTAATAGCAAAACGCTCCGTTGTCTTTTCTCTCGCAGGCAGACACGCAGCTAATAACAAATCCTCCTCCGTAAATTCTTCCAAGAAGACCACCGAACCCTGTCAGCAAGAGCAGACGGAACCCAGTCGACAGCACAGACACCACGCACATGGCAGGGAGAGAAGCCTTACTCAGCAGTTGCCAACCTTATTAAAGATACTGTCTTACTGCTCAGCAATGTGTCAAACCTGAATTAAGCTGCAGTCTCCAGAAATCTGACGGGAGGATGCCAGAGTATTTTTAACACGGGAGTGGGCATATCCAGAAAGAGTGCAGAAGTCATTTGAGAGAGATTGTTTTGTTAGGCATTGTTTATGACAACTGCTCTCCCTCTGAGACAGATTGCAACTGTAGGATCAGTAACTGACTAACATAAAATTCAGAAATGAGCATGAATCAGACCAGGAAGGGGAAGGTTGCTGAAAGATTGTGCAGCAAAAGCAGGTCTGAAGCCTGCATAACTAAGGTTCTTCACTAAGTGGACCAGTGACTGGTTTGGGAGCTGGTATGCTTTGGACGTGAACAGAATACAACCAAATCTGCTCAGGGTAGACAACAACAGACAAAAATAAACACATTTATTCAGGAAAAAGGAGAGCTGTGGGATGTGATCTCTCTACTACTTACTGCCCTATCACCAAATGGTGTTTTTGGCTCCCTGCTCCCTGCAATAAAAGTCACCCTGAGCACCTAGAAACTTCTGTTCATCTTGCCATATCTCCTTAGATTTGCGTGTACAGCTCATGTCTGCTATGACAGGAACAGGGCCAGAAGGCAGTTAGAGCAGTTCCCATCCTCCTGGCTCCCCAGGCACTGGAGGCCCTCAGGAACCCATACAGACTTTGTGTCTTCTCCAGATAATCTGCTGTACCACTGACCTCTTCTTTCTCTTAGGAGGTTCTTCCTAACGTCTGATCTCCAGCTTCACTTACTGCAACTTACAGCCTTTATATGCAGACAGTAACAAACCAGGCACACGCTAGTCATGCCACATCCCCAAAGTCACACCAAAGTTCAACTATGCAAGACTGAACCTTCTTACAAGATACATGATGAGGTCTTGTTTTCTCCAGCATGTTTAAACACTTCATTATAGGTGGAATAGATACCTATAGGCACCAGGAGAGGAAAAACTTTATCTTGTATTTGTGTGAGTAGAAGGAAGGTGGAACTGCTCTTACAGGGACTCAGGACAGCATTTTGGCACTGCTTTGAAATCTCTTGCATCCATCTGATAAGATGGTGTGAGCCAGAGAGCATCACCCAAAGTGTTCACACACTTGTGTCAATTTCCAAACACCTTACTTGCCTTGTAGCTGTACCATTTCTAGTGACAGTGACACGCCAGGGCCACTCCTCTTCAACGCTCTGCTCTCTTGGTCTGCGCAATTATCACAGGCTGCTAAAATGTCCACATTGTGTTTTTTTGCCCCACGTATCTACATCTGTGTCATTAAACCGACACAAACACTCGTGCAGTGAGATCTACACGGACAAAGCTCCGTCACACAAAGTTCCCGTTGCTGTGGATGTCTGATGCAGCACTGTGGCTACAACAGCACATCTGCACCGTTGTTCCTCTACCACTGCAAATGGCTCTCGCAGCCACTTCACAGGAACGATAACCTCCTCCTCCTCCCCCTGGGAGCAAGGCAAAGGCAACCTCCAGCCAACTCCAGACTAGTCACCTGCCCGCATATTCAGCATGCCATTATACACAGGTACTCTTATTGTTCAACAATTAGGAGAAAGAGACTAACCCCAGGAGTGTGTATGTCATGTGGAAGCGTCTTCTGAATTACTGTAGTTGCCAACCGTGAGGTGGTCCGAATCGGTTTCTTTACTGCAAAACAGTAGCTTTTTTTTACAAGCTGTAACAAGGGACTGGGTGAGACTATCTTTAGTACAGTGACCCTTGAGCGCGTGTGTCCCCACATACACAGCTTCCTTCCTTCTTGCCTGCTGTGCTGTGGATTAGAGGGAGTGAGCAGGACACAGGGGGCTGAGATGGGACTCTGGGCTCAAAGCTGACCACCAAGCTCTGTAAGGTATCTCTTGCTGTCCACCTAGCAGTCCACAGGTCCAGCACACAGCAGCCCCTCACAGATGGCCTGGCCTGTGGCATGCTCACGCAAGGGTAAAAGGGGTCTGTGATCGTAAGTGCTGTGCTCCCCTCCAGGTCGTAAGCCAGTCACAGATCCATCAGAGCAGAAGCGTGTAAAGGATGCCCAGCCAGCATGACCCAAGCCCCTGTGCTTCGTGCAGCCTCATGCACTCTGCTGAGCTGAGGTTCTTACCATACAACCTGGCATCCTTTACCTGGGAGGACCAAGGCCCAGGGAAAGAGTACAAGCATAAGAGTTCGAGAGAGAAAACAGGCTTTGGTACTTCCCCATTTGCAATTGCCAGGTTACTCACTGTTGTTCAGCTTTGGCTCGGTCACTTAGGAAGAAGAGGGCTGTGGCCAGGAAAAACATCCCTCCTAGGACAACGACAAACGGGCAGAGCATGAGTGCATACCCCAAGCTGAGGAACTCCCAGAGCGGGGACTCCTTTGTGCTTTGTCGTATCAGGTCTGAGATCTAGGAGAGAAGAGCAAAAGAATTAGTCACTTAGATGAAAAATAGACATGATAACACTGAGGGAACACAGCTCCCTAGACAACCACCCACTGAACATGTGCACAACGTTTAAAATGGAAGAGTTTGTTCATGAGAGGCTGAATGCCCTTTGTATGCTTTAGCCTTCCACATGCCGTTATTCTGCACTCTGGAGCCCGGGCACCTCTCGCTGTGAGCAGCATGGCAAGGTTCCCCCCTCCCCATCATTCTTCTGTCCCAGTGTGTTATTCTTCCCACAGCCCTCTCCACCTTCTCCCAAGCTACCTCAGTGATTGAATCAGCGGGTGTCTAACCTCGCAGTATTTAAATCGTTATGAAAAGCTCTTGCTAAAGCTCAGTAATATTTAATGAGTGTCTGCAGCTAAGACAATCACATTTTAGTATTTACTGTCCAGCAAACAACTACCCTCTATAAATCAAACAGAGGTAGCGGCAGTGAGGATGAGTCCCAAGGCTATTTAAATGTCCAGTTCTGGCTTTGTCTGTGACCTTTTGTTGAGATAGAAATGCCAGTTGGTACCAAAAGACTGCAGGGAATTTGCAGCATAAAATCCTGCGGCCGTGCACACACGCAAATCAGTTCTAGAAACAGTCAAAGCTTGTGCAGCATCTCCTAAACTGCCACGCTGCTGCTGATGAGAAAGGTGGTGTAGCAAAACCTGGCACTGAAAGCTTAAATCTAGACAAACTACAGCTAAATGAAGTGATAAAATGTTCTACCCAGGGGAAAGCACGGACTCACTGCCCTGCAGCCAACTGCATTGACCTGGGAGGTAAATGTGTGCGTGGAGATGCCTCAGAGAGGCCAAGCTCAGCAGAAGGTCACAGAGAGATGACACTCAGGGAGACACCAATGAAGAGGTCACGGTGTGTGCTTTAAAGGCTCGGTAGCAGGGAGACTGGAGCACTGGTGGCCTCCGTGTCCTAATATCCTCCTCATTGCTCAGCCTGGCTCCAGCTCCAGCGAAGGGAAGGAGAAGCAGCCTGCCTGATGCAGGAGGGGAAACTACTCTGCGCACAGAAGAGCAGAGGACTGGCCTTCATGACAGCAGTGTCAAGCAGAGACAAGTGAATAAACACGGGAGGAGTGTATCTACAGAACTGATTGAAGGTTTTTAGCCAGACTTCTCTGTTTCATTCCCTGCTCTAGAAAGGAGGAGGAGAAAATTTCAGTGTTTCAGATATAGCGAAGGAAGCGTGCCTGGACTCTCAAAGAGACCTTCATTCACATTGTATAACACACACACAGAAAAACAGGAGCATTAGCACCAAGTCTCAAGTGAGAACTGATGGCTAAAAAAGTCCTTAGACTGAAAGACAAACAACAGTGGCTAATAATCTGAGAGACATTAAAAAAGTAGCAAAAAGACTCGAATGTGAAAAGCACGCACCCCCAGGATATCCACAGAACATGCACTGCACCCAGAAGACAGGGACCTCAGCTGGTAATCTATTCCCTCTTGTATCCAGACACCTTAGTTCCCCCTATTTCCCTTTCTCTTCATTATGAACCAAAATTCCATATTCAATCAGCTCCTCTGTGTGCAATAGCCAGAACCGAGGCTATTCTACAGCAGAAATTGAGAAATTTCATTATTGGGAATGGATCCAATTATCCTCCGAAAGGAGCAGGCAATAAATCACCCAACAAATCGACGTGATAGATCAGCTACGGATGATGAAAAGCCAGGCATAGGTGACTTGACATTCTAGGCTAAAAACAGCTTTCAAAATGTAGTCTCCAACAAATAAAACTCCCACTACACCTTGCCCCACACTTCTGGTTATACCTTCTAAGGCATGATATTGACCTTTTATATCAACAGGTCTTGGTAATGTTAATTATGGTACCTTTGCCATTTTTAACCCAACAGAATCTTAAGTGCACGTTTTAGGAACAGCAGTGTTTCCTCCCATCCAAGGTAAAATTCCACCCATCAAGCCAGACGGATTTCTCACCTCAGTTTCCTACAGTCCTCTCTCCAATCTCTTAATTCTGGAACTTTTATCAGGGCTTAGATACTGTTTTTGCTGTTAACTTGCAGTCACTGTTCTCGGTTGCTCTGTTCTACTCAGTACAAGCCACCTGCTAAGGCTGGGACGTTGGCATCTCCTCTCCAGAGGACACAGGACGTTATTACAGACTCGTGCTCCAAGAACGACACACAGCTTGCCAAATGGTCTGCTTTGGCCTGTCAATTTTTGGCTTGCAGACTCGTTGCAATGATGGGACTCTGAGTTGTCTAACTGTGATCTGGCAAGACCCAATCTAGAATCATTTTCAGTGTCTTCTCTCCATCAAGAGGAACAAAAAGCAGGCGCTGCATGCACGGTCAGTTCCAGTTCTTCAGCAAGAAGTCAGGTATGGGATTGCTTTTTTTAATCTGCCAATTGGTAAGTGGCAAAAAACTCCAAAATATTTATCCAAAACCTGGGGGTGGAAAGTGAGTGAGCACTCCTGCTGCTTTGCAAGTTTTGCAAGGATTTGATAACATCTTAAGCATGAAAGTTCACATCTTCTTTTCCCTGAGATAGGTCTCAGGCCAAGAGGAATGACTTTGCTAAATACGCTTCAGCTCACGGCGTTTTTGTAAGAGAACACAACCGGCATGCGTTCAGTGGGCGGCAAGCAGCTGGATGGAGTCCAGCTAGAGAAAATGCCCACTTCCTGGAGAACAAACAGTACAGCTCCAAGGGGCCTGATCCCCAAATCCCAAATCTCTGCTTGTGTCTCAGTCTGAGTGCAGAAGGCAGAGAAGGGAAACTTTATCACCTTTCCCTGGAAGCATGTGCTGTATTTTTGGGACCAATGGATGTTCAGGTATGCTGAAGCTCTACAGCGAGGCGCCTTGCTCCTGTGTTACTCTCCCTCCTGAAGAGCAGGAGCAGCTAAAGTCATTCCCTAATTGTACAATGTAATGGCAGTCATCATCTCACTTGCCCTCTCTTGTTGCGGAGTGGTACATCTCAATCCCTCTGCAATTGCTTGATTTTTCTGCATTTCTGGCTTTGCCTTTTGGACACAAATCTTGCTACACAAAAGGATATTTCCACTGCAGTATCTGGCACAAGCTCCCGATTTTTATTATTCCCAATCTGATACAAGCCAGGTTCTCTCTGGCTCCTCTCTTCAGCACTATTCCTTAACACAGCACCCCTCGTAACCCCACGGTTTCACCACGATGTGTGGGGCGCACCCACTCTGAATTCAGAGATGCATGTGAACCCCCCCACCCAAAAAAAAAAATCTAATATGAATGCAAGTGAAGACTAGAAACAGAAAATAAGGGATTTCGTAAAGTAAAAGCAAACAATTTGCTGAGCCTGTGGGGGAGCACAAACATTTTCACTGTGCTTAATGGCATGAGGAACACATTAAAAAGGAGGAACTAAACCCAAGTATTTTGTGATAGTAGCTCTGAAAACTGCAGAAAGATAAAAGAAGTGCATTCTAAAACTTGTTTCAATTTTAACATTGGCACGTCTGGATGTTGGAGGACTAAAAGTCAAACATCCTGGTAACCTTAATTGTGCCCTTCTGAGATCAAAGCCAAATTTGTTACCTGGCTGGTGACAATACCAATAGCCTGCATTTGTGCATGGTACCTGGGTTTGCCCCAGTATGACCTGTAGCAAGAATTCCTGCACTGCTTCCCCTGTGTGGGGCTCATCTGTTTATGCCCTTTTACTCCTCCCAGGATCAGCAGACTTCATTAAATAACTGGTGCTTCCTTAAAAGGGCCACGGAAAGTTAAAAAAATCAATCAAGTGTTCCACTTTCAGTGCTAACAAATGGACTTTGTGTGTCTGTTGGTGTTAGAGCAACATTTGCCTCCAGACAACATGTGCCCTAGCCAACAGGAGAGGTTTGGAAGACTATTTTCTCCATGTCATTAACTGCCCTTCTCTCCAGGTCTGGGCTGCCCAGGGGTTTTGTAAGGCAGCACTGACTTCTCTCCCAGCAGGAGATGCCTTGTACCACGGACAACGTGGAATCAAGAAACACGGCTCATGTTAGGGCACAGGTACTGAAATGTGCAGGGGTGGGTGATGCCCACTTAGGTGCAGAAATCAGGTCTGTGGCAGAGGACTGCAGCTTGGGAGCACACCTCCAGCAGTATCCCTGACCCCTGCACTCTCATTTCTTTGCAGGATGGATATCCACCACCGTCTTCCCTGCTGTGACAGGATGCTTGGCAGCAGCAAGGAGGACTGGCACCTTCCCCCACGTTGCAGATGCCTCGTTCTGAAAGGTGCTCAGCACCGTGTAAGCTTTGTGGCCATGCGGGGAGTTTACAGGGTCCTTGGATCTTGAGAAAGAAGCCACTTAGGTGAGATTTTTAGTGCACTGAAAAGAAGTGACAGAGCAGATGGGACAGAGCTTGAAATACATGAGTGGAACAAAGATCAGCTCGGAGTTTCTGGGTTTGCTTTAATTAGATACTTTTACATACTTTAAGCATCCATTTATCAAAAATGCTGAGAAGCTGCACTTCTAACCAAAGTCACAGGGAATGACAGGTGCACAGCACCTTTTTCTTCTGGAAAAGAAAACCAGGCTGTGAACCCTTGGCAAAGACTGTTTTATATAAGGGAAGTCATCTGGTTATTTTTTTTAGGACAGATTTAAATCTTGTCTGTTGATGAGTCAGCAGAAGTGGAAGCTTGTTAGGTCACTGAAATGAAATAAATCCTGTGCGGATTGATTTCCAGGTGCTTAATTCTCCCCTTTTTTGCAGCTGACAGCCATGTCAAAGATTTGGCCTTTCCATGCACTCTGAAAAAAGCTTTTAATTACTCAGCTCAGCCAGGACCAGAGAAATCCTCAATGTAAAGTTACTGCCTGAAGAAATAGTTAGTAAGGATGAGAATCTGGGGATAATTTTCCTTGCAATATTTCCTTGAAACGTGTGTATCAGATATTGGATGGCGAGAGCAAACCCCACTTTACCCACCACAATCTGGGTCGTATTGCAAGCACGACTGTGGGGGATGACTGCAGGAGCGATACTTTGGGGCAAGAGAACACCACCCAAAGCAGCTGGCACTCGGTAAAGAAACAAGGAACAATCAAAACCGTGAATGTGCCTCCCATACCACCTGCTCTCTCCATCAGGCAATGGAAGATGCTGCCTAGATGCACTCAGATACACTCTAAATATTAGAACTGTACGCTACGATCCTACAAAATTCACTCACTACACCAGTACCCTGAGCTGTGCTCCCCCAGCCAATACTCCTCGTGAGCACCAGCACAGTGCTGTTATGGGTTCATGATCGTGTGGCAGGGAAAAAAAGAGGGGTAAAACCAAACTTGTGGTCTGATCCCTCAAATGCAGTGCCACTGGGGAGGGGACAACTCTCAGGATGCAGGATTTGATTCATCATTACAGGCAACGCTCACTGGAAACTTGATTCTGCTCTCAAAGGATGCAAGCCCTGAAAAATGAATAAGCTGTTGGGTAGACAAACACCGAAAAGTGTCCTCGGCAAAAGGGAGGTGGCCTTCCTGGAATGGGGCTTGCTGCAAAAGGCAACAAGACAGAGACTCTGTTCCACCCTTAACCACACAACGGCAGTGGAATAGCTCCTGATAGTCCATAAAACAGAGTGACGCTAGGAGAATAACTTGCACATTTGTCTGTTTTAGTGTAGCAGAGTAAACTGGAGAGAATGTTATTGCAGAGTAGCCGTGTCCGCAGATCTGCTCTGGAGTAGCCATAGTATTTTAAACCATGAAATAGGAGTTGTAAACCATAACACATGAATTCAGCTTCCTCAAGCAGGCAAGCCTTTTCATGTAGAAACTCTCCTTCCTATACCTACGTATTTACTTGGATGGGTAAACATCTTTAAAAGCAAATCACCAAAAGGCTGCCTCAAACTGGGACAAGAAGGCTGTTATATCTACACCTCCAATTATAACTTTCATTAAAGAAGTGTCTCAGTTACTGCATTCCCTACAAATTTTCTTGCCCCTAATCAAATGCTGATGTGCCTTCTTGATACTCTGCACCAGTGATAATTAACACTGTTCCGCTAACTACTTGCTAAAGGAAGGTCATTAGCATTCCTGCTATTTAAGTAGCTCATTAGCTCTAGTTTATCAACCTACTCATATAAGAAAGCGGGGGAGAAAAGTGAAGGGTGACAACTGATAGGCTTATTTGTAATTTTTTTTTTTTTCTAGGTAATAAAATTGTACAAAAACCCCTTCAAAACAAAGCAGAACAGCTCACACTTGCTTACAATTAATTACGAGGTCACCCACACTCAGACCTGGTTTTCAGAAGGGGGCTGTTAAATGAGAAGATGCCTGTCCAGGCATGTGTGGGCTGTGCTGCCAGGAGAAGCAGCGTGCTCGGGCATGGCACAAATGCACTCCTTGCCAGACGTGGTCTGCTGTCCCCACACTGCTTGGCTGGAGGTTGTGTCCCCCTGGTACATCTGAAGAAGCTGCAGCCAAGGAGGTCAGGCCAGGTGGGTACAAACAGAAGCTGGGCACAGGGAGCAGCTTTCAGCCCAGCAAAAGGTACGGAAGGAGGGATGCTGACCACCGGCACTTTAAAGCACTGTGCCTCGCGCCTTGATGCTGCCAGGTGACGGATACAGACAGGTTTCAGACCCCAGACGTGACGGATGGTTGTGCAGGGCAGATGTGGAAGGATTTAATAAAGCAGCAAGCTAACACCAGCACCAAAGCAGCCAGGACAGTGCGTGCCCACAGCAGCGATTTCCCTGGCACATTCAGAGCCTGCAGCAGGTGCCTGCCTCTCCTCACAGCCAGGACTTGAAGCAAGGCAAGCGTGGAAGAGGAAAATGCTGCTGTGCTCACAGAGAAAGCAAATGGCAGACTTGGAGGAAGGAAAACCAAAATACCAAGGCAGGGGGGTTTAATACACAGAACGGGTGAAATTACCTCAAAAATAAAGCACGGAGTTATACTCCAAGTTGTTGAATGGGAATTATTTAAATTCTGCAGGTTATCGCAAAGGTCCTGGAAAAGCTACAGTTATATAGGAATAAAAGCTCTCATCTAACGAAACACTGCAGCAACTCCTGTTCTTATTTGTGAATGAACCGGCAGCACTGATTTGTAGGAATTGATCTCTGTGTTTGGCAGGTAGTAAAGCCTTGTGCAGATTATAGCTGCCACCCTCAGACTGCATTTGCATAGCTTCTGTGTAAGACAATCTTAATCCTTTTTACCGTAAGAAAAGTTATCAATATTTAAAGAGACATGAAAAACAACCACACATACACGCTTCCTTCCACTTAGCTTTTAAACACTAGCGTATATTTGGCACTTCTGGTGATGCTAAGGAACTGCTTAAATGCAAAGCATTCATCAGATGTAACTGCATGGCAAGACTTGGAAGTGGGGGAGATTACAGACAAATGTGAGTCTGACCTTCAACTTTTACAGCACACCACAGAGCAAGGAAGCAATCGCACATGTGAGGCTGCAGCTGTTAAGTACTTTTCTATGCTCTACATGAGGATTATAAGATCAATACAACATTTATTGGTATCCAGCAAACACAGAAAACTGGCTGACACAGCTTAGTCCTACAAGGACGTTGAGTATCTGATTCTGTACTAAGGGCACTGTTGGAAAGAAACTCACTGTGAACTCCTCCAAAACTGTAAGATTCCAGCTATTTTTGGAGCTGTTTAAGGAGAGGTTGGACGTGGTGCTTAGGGACATGGTTTAGTGGGTGATATCGGTGGTAGGGGGACGGCTGGAACAGATGATCTTGGAAGTCTTTTCCAACCTTAATGATTCTCTGATTCTATATTCAGATCGCAACATTGCTCGTTTAGTGAGGGAGCCTCAGGTGGAAGTTGTAAGCAGTCAGAAGAAATGGCAGATCTTGAGGGTCACTCGCCCTGAGTGATCAGGAGGCTGAATTTCACTGGTTCTAAGTGCTCCTGCTACGTCAGTTCATGTGCTTTATCCTGCCTTCTCCTTCTCTCTTTCAAGACTTGCACTGTGACGTTGGCCTGCCACATGGTGTCCTCAGGCTGGGGATTCCCAGGACCATGGGAACTGAACTCCCAACTCTCCTTTGAAGTCACCAGGAGATGGTTCCTTAGCTCCTATAGCCTGCCTTGGAAATCCTAGATCCGAACCATTTCTGTAACTTGTCCAAGTGAGATTTCTATGCTGCATGCAGGTCTCCTGCCCACTGCTCAGCTGGACGATTCCAGTGGCAAAAGCCTGCAGACTTGAACAATTAATTTGCGAGCTTGTCTTAGTGGAAAATTTGTCTGCTTGTCCTTTCACTTTGAACAGCATTTGTTTTCCTGTATCTGAAAGCTCCAGTTGACCTTTCAGTCGGAGTAGTGCAGGAGCATGAGCCAGCCCAGAGCCTACAGAAGCGGGTGCCAGAGCCTCCCGTGCCACCAGTGCTTCCCTCCAGCTCCCTGCAGAGGAGGCTTGTACTTGGGGAGCCTCCTCCCAAGCAAGAATGGCCCAACAACTACAGCGTTAGAAAAGAGTCAATCAAAATTGTAATTAATATTTCCCCACTCCAAAGAAAGCCCAAGGCAGCCATTAAATCGGGTTTAAGCATCTTGCAGGCAGGCAGCCTTAAGTAAATCACAACTTGCTTGGTGCCTGAACACCAGAAGGGCAAGGAACGTTTTTTTCTACAACCAAAGTCCCTTTCTATCTGTGACACTCAAGAGCCCTAGGCAACGTTCAAGATGAATTGCAATCATTCAGGGTCCTGGCTGCTCCTCCTGGACGTCCCTATTATCTAACGGGAAGAGGGAACACACAGCAGCCACCTGGGAGACTCACCTGCATCCCAGACCCTGCCCCTCATCCCTGACACCCATCTCAAAAAACCACAAAGGCATCTCTCCCAGTGTCCTCTTTGTTCTCACCACTTTCAAATACTTTCTAAAATAAGATCGTTTCTCCTGGGGTGCCCGGAACATTGAAGTAAATAAAGACTAAGCCAAATCATATATATTTGTTCTCTAGAGACGTCTCTCATTTCTTTGATCCATTCAGTCTTATCTATATTTGTCTTTTCATGTCAACTTCAGAGGGCTACAGAGCAACTATATTGTTTTGGGGAGCTGGCATTCAAGAGTAAATATTATGTGTGTGTATATAAATATATATGTTAAACGCAAATAAATATGTACATATTTATGTGAGTGAGTGAGTACTTATGTGAGTATCATGAGTGAGCAGGGGATGAGTAGAAGAGATACAGTTGTTAAAAAAAGGTCCACAGTAGCCAGCATTACTGAGCAGCAAGAGCACATCAGGTGCTCTCTCTCAGGTGTTGAGACTAATTAAAGTCCCAGTTACATCACTGGAAAACTGTAGCACCTTCAACACGACATGAGCAGTAACACTTAAGGCTTTACGTGGAGGTTGCTGTATTTTATAAATGATGATCTATATTCTCTGAAATGCACTGCATGAAACACAACAGAAGGTTTCAAGGGAAAGAAATTACCCCAGTAAATCTAGATTTCTTTCATTACATTTCCCAGGCCTTATATTTTCAGCTAGGAACATTCTCTGATTGCCTATTTTTGGAGCAGGGACTTTTGTTTCACTCTGCACCAGGGTAATGGTGGCATAATAAGAGAGGTCTCAAGTCAAACCAAGGCCAACAAGTGCAGCAGTAAGAGAAAGGAATACAACTAAGACAAAACTAAATATGCACACCAGAAGGAATACTAATAACCCCTACCACCACCACCCCTGTTCCAATCTGATTCCTAACGGACCGCTGTCCATACCCCAGAGCAGCCAATCTCACTTTACAGTGCAGTCAGTGAGTTTTACAAATGCCCTAGGCTAAACAGATTTAGAAGCTCACTTCTTGTGCACAAGTGTTCCTCCCAGGTTTGAATTGCAGCCCACAGATAACAAAAGCATGTAAAAAAGTTGCACTGCACTGCACCACTTCCCATTCTGCTGACAAATGCAGGCCTCCCTTCCCTAGCATAGTTCAGCTTGGCATGTTAGAGAAACAGTCAGTAAACACAAACGTGGGCGCACAACCCTGCCGAAGCCTGCTGTGAGCACTTACAAATCCAATCAGATAAGGACTGCCAGCATCTCCCAGGAGGTGCGAAGTGAAGCTCTGCAAGGCCACTGCGGTTGCACGGCGCGTTGGGATGACCACATACTGCAAAGAAGAAAGGAAAAGAAAAATAAATACATAAGGAAACTCAGCTAAAGAACCCGCCCAGCTCTCTTGTATTGCTTAATTAATGCAATTTGGAGGGGAATTAATTTTCCCTACAAAAAAAAATTGGGATTCCACTTTTGAAAGATAACTGACACATTAGGGAAATTTTCCATAGCTGAGATATTGTCGTGTGGTCTCCGCTCCTCTAACAGGACATAACACCCTCAGCCAGGTCACGCAATATTAATCTGACTACACAGGATCAGTGGAAAACATGAATTATTTCCTGATTAAGGGGCCAGAGCCTGCAGAAAACAGAGCTGTAACCATGGAAAGGAATGAAAGATTAAAAAAAGAGAAACAATAAACCAAACCAAAACAACAAACTCTGGTCCTGTGGAAAGATCTTTGCTTTATAACATACATTTAGCAACAGAAAAAAATGTTTCCTGCATAAAACTTGTGAAAGAAGCTGGCTAAGAACATCTACACCACATCCTCATATCCTGGTTTAGAAATTGATCCTGTCTTGATTTAAAGACTGTAAGTAATGAAGAATTCCTAAATCCAAGTGAATTCTGTTTTCCACTTCTGAGCACTGAATCTTCTGAGCACTGCCTTTTTCTGTTTCTTTGGAGAGCTGCCTGCCCTGCCAGAAATGATTCTGGTTTAGCTGTCTGTGGACCGAGATCCTTTTTACTCTTCCACATTCTCTCTCATGGACTGCTTTTAGCTTTTCTTCACAAGGCCTGCCTTCCCAGGCTTCAACTCCTTCTTGCAATGCTTTCCTGAAGTCGTTTATTAATTAAATGTGACATTTCAGGACTGGCATGTCCCCAGCTAGAACACACAGAGATGAATTTGCCTTAGCTGGCTGAGTCAAGGAGAAGTAACTGCTCAACAGCGACGTACCTCAGGGCACAGAGCCTGAAGCGCTGCTTCAGTGCTCATCACACCCTCCCAGAGTGGCCCTGTGGCAGTGGGAAGAGTTAACCATAACAAAAGAACAGAAACACCACCCAGAAAATCCACAACAGAAGAGAATTTGTGCCTCTTTATAATGATCATCTCATCCCAAGCACAGGCAATTGGGAATGATGGGTAAAATTAGATTAAATGCTTTTCATTAGGGCATTACGCATGTGCCTTGAGAAAGACACGGCACTTCTTTCCTTACTGGGTTGACAAAGCTGCAAATGCACACTGCTGATGCACACTGATGCCATGTATGAAGTGGGTACCCTGTTAAACTCCTGTGGTGCATCAGAAAAGCAAACGAGCAGATCCACAGCAGCCACCTGACTACGGATGTCAGGCACTGGCCTCCTTTCGCATCAAAGAGCTCAAAGCGGGCTTGAAGGCTCACAGAAATCCCAAGAGGAAAATCAAGGTCTAGACTTTATTAGAGACACAGAGACATACTGAAGGTCACACTGTGAAACACCAGGAGAGCCACACAATTCGTTATCATTCCCCAAAGACGCAAGGTAATGGGTACAACCTGGATAGATTAGACAAAATAAAACACACAAAAAAAGAGTTACTGTTCTTTCCACCTGCCCCAGGTCACACAGGTGCAGTGAGAGGCATTCTGCAAGAGCTCTTTGAGAAAAAGGCATTTGAGAAAATAAACCAAAACTCTATCAAATTCAAGAGGCTAGAGTTGTGTAGATCATTGAAAAAGTGAATTTTAAACTTGTGTTAAATTTTTTTTTTTTACACTCTACATTTTATGTAACAAAGCTGGAGAAGAAAGCCTGCCTGGCTCTATATTGTTTCCCTTTTCTTAGGAAAATGACTAAGGAAATTGTAAATGTATTCAAAACTTACCATTTTCAATGAGTGACAGTGAATTAAAGCCAACTGGAGAACAACGTTTGAATGATTGCTGCATCGTTGTGTGTATATATACATGAATACACACACAATTATACAAAATTTTCCATATACAACTGTACTATGCATAAATACAGTCCTGCAAGTAGCAGCATCATTTCCAACAAGTTTTCAGTTTGCCATCAGTTTGCCTGAAGGCTGAAACCATCAATATGGTTGATCAGTAAAAAGCACCAAAACACTTGGTGAACTTAGCCTGGAATTCAAGTGACAAAAACCAAACCAATCCCATCCGAACATCCAGCAAGCAAATGAACATGAATTTTGTCCTCCTCCAAAACGATGTTAAAAAATGAGATGTTAAATTGTTAAAATGTTAAAAAGATGAGGAAAAAAAGGCTTAAACCAGCATCTCCAAGACACCAAAATGTACTCCACCCTATCTCTGCTTAGAAAGCATTTTATTCCAATGGGGAGGAAGCAGCTGGTAGCAAACATTAGCCACTGTTCTAGGAAGGCAGCAGTAAATTACAGCCTTAAAGGGGCATTTTGATACTAAAATAGACATAAATTCAAACCACACCGGGCCTGGTTCGACCATCCCACAGAAACTGGAGGTGGGAGAGCCACAGCGGTCTAGGCGGAAGCCCGTGGGATCACCCTGGCTCATCTCTGCCTCCAGGTTCAGAGCAGGCAGCACACAGGATGGGTGGGAAGGCTGACCAAGCGGCTCTGGCAAACCTCTCCTCTCTAAATAGAGGCTCAGAAAGGGCACGGTTTGCTGCTGACATTCCCTTCCTGTAGGGAAACCAGCAGAATGAGGTGGTCTGAAACCAGCTCACCAGGAAAGCCAAGGAGAGATCACCCTTCTCCCAGCAGAAGGCCTCGTGCCAAAGAGGTAAGGTCTGAAGTTTGTCTGATCGTGAGGAAAAACTACACTCTAAAACTATTGCTGCTCTTCCTGGGTCACTTAGTAATCCTGAGGGCAACCCGCTGGTCTCCTTCATCCCCAAAGGCAAAGAAAATTCAGGTGAACTCCATCCCGGCAGAGCTGGGGAACAGCCCGGGTGTTCGGGATAGGCAAAGGCTGTGCTCCAGGAAAAGCAGCCTGAGAGCCCTTTGTGCACGCTGACGAGTCACAGGCAGACTCTGTCTAAAAAGAAACTTTTAAATGAAGGGAAAGGAGGCTGGTCTCCACACTGCAGCACATGTGGAAGTACACATCCATCTACAAGCCCTGGCCCACAGGAGAACCTCAGCAATGCCACCAGGCACAGCCTTCCTGCTCCGAGCTGCGCTCAGGTGCCCCAAGCAAGCTGCGCATCTCCGTTCGTGTTTCCCTCCCTGCCCTAAAATCTAAACCACAGCACGCACAGCTCTCTGATGTGTGGGAGCTCACTGAGAGCAGCAACAAGAGCTGCTTCTGGAAATGCTGTTTCTTCAGCTGTAAAAATACACAGTATTTTACACTGCATAAATAATTGTCTTTTATTTATCGGGAAGGTTGGCAGAACAAAAGGCACATTCCTCCAGGGCTGTAGCTCAGCCGCAGTCAGTCTTAGCGTGTTTCGAGACTAAAGGAAGACTTAGACTGTACAGCAGAACACTAAGGCTGGTTTCCTCCCTTTAGAAGGGACTAATGTTTTAGAAGAAAAGGGAAATATGGAGAGCATTTATTTTTTTCCTTGAGTGTCAGGACTTTGCATAAACTGGAGGATGGCTTTTCCCATCAAAGAGCTAATGAGGGTATGACTGCTGTAGCTGACGTCCTTCAAATTGTCTGCTGGCTCTCACACAAAAACGCCACCAAGCCCCTGTTCATCATCTTTATTTCTGAGATGTGCTATGGAGGAAAAACCCCACTATTAGGACCAGACTCCACAAAATCCCAAGCACTCACAATGTTACACGCTTGCCTGCTGCACTGAAGCTCATTCATTACTGCTGTTACAAGGCAGTTTTAATGCTACTTTGGGTTTCTGGTAATTTTGAGGCCAATTTGCAAAGATGGCTGATAAAATCTGTTTCATAATTAGCATGCTCCATAAGAACCACCTCCCTTCCCTGAGTACCATCTGAACATGTGCCTGGGAGGAGATTTGGAGAGTTGTGCTCAGGAGAATAAGGCCTGTTTTGTACAAATTTGCATTTGGAACAAATATCAGCCTTTTAAAATCTCAGGCAGTGCAGTGTGTTCTGCAGTGCTGACAGTTTATCAAACCCAGCCCTCAGCACCTTTTACTGCAGTCAGCTTGAGGAACTGCAGACAGCCTGCCACACTGGCAAGAACAGAAGAGCAGTGGAAGCATGGATCTGTGAAGAGCCAACAATTGAATTTGAAGACACGAAGCAAACATCCTTCTTTTTGCCAAGGAAATTAAACTTGCAAAACCTCTGAAGGTGCTTACCAACTTGCCAGCTAGAGTTCTTGCAGCCGTGAGATCTACAAACCTTGGGAGAGCTACGATAAATCACTTGGGATGCAGTTACCAAAACCCTCGCTTCTGGCATAAGTCTGCTCTCACTGAAACCAGCCAGTATTGAAGGCTTTTTGTCTATGAAAATAACATAATATTTATGTATATGATTAAAGTGTTGTTGGGCTTACACTAATAATGCTTTTAAACTCCTTACCAGCCTCAGGCAAGAGCAGACACACTTCTGATTACACCAAATAAATAGTAATCAGTAGAAATTAATTTGCAAAACATTTAAAGTGCATCTCACTGAAGGATATCCACACCTTTCCCTGGCTAGAAGTTCTTACAGAGCTGCCTGTCAAACATGGCTATAGCCCTGGCTCTCACCTATTGTCCGACAAAACATCCTCTCAAACCCCTTGTGTAACATAAACGTACTTCAGACCATCTGCTTACAGGCTTGCATTGATCTAAGTGGACGTTTACATTTATTTGGATGGCACTTTTACAGTTCCACTCATGCTGATAATGCATTAAGCTGGGCATTAGATGACAATCCAGTTCATTTGTCTGAACAGGCAAGAGAGCAGCTAGCTTAAGAATTGGCATCAATTACCAAAATCCAGTTTTTAACATGCTTTTTGTTTCCTTCTTGTGTTTTCAGAATTGGAACTAAGAAGATTTTTCCAATTATTTCCAATCATTTCTTAAGGGGATTTTTTTTCCTCTTTTGCACTAGAGCAATATACACAACTGCAAATGCAACTGTGCAAAATGCAACTGACTATATGATGCTGCTCATACAAAACAGATGGCAAACCTATAAAAGCTATTAAAAAGCTGCAGGATACCAAAGTCACACTGAAATCAACACAAAAAAGCTCAGTAATTAAAATGGAATAACGATGGCATCATTGGTACATTTGATATAATGAATTGTTTGGGAGAGGAATGCCTTTTGGGGTTAGCTTGAGACAACAGAGGTCAAGTTTCAGTTCTTTCTGGCACAGATTTTTTGCAGGACCTTGAACGTGTCCAGCAGATCCCCTTCATCCAGCAGGGCCCTGCTGACAGCAGCATTTGCCACCTGAGCTGCTCTTTGAGAGCCACTGCTGGAGGACTGCAGATGTGCTCCATGGCCTGCCCCTTACCTCTTTCAGGCAGTGCTAGGGAGGATATAAAAGATCTGCTATATAAGCTAATTTTGAGCAGAGAGTGGGGAGCACTGCTGTGAATCTCATTGCCAAAGACAGGATGTGACAGAAAGCTCTGGCAGGAGGCGGTAACGAGTAACTACAAATACTGTACTATAATTTCTTCCTCAGCACAGCCGTCTGGAGACGGCACATCTGTCTAAATGCTGAGATGCCACTGAATGCACGGCAGCAACAGCCTTGAGATCAGCACAAGCTGCAAAACCAATAGAAGTACAGACTAAACACCTGCTCGGCCTACGCTGAGCTCTAACACACTAAAGCTAAATTGGTAGGAGGAGCAAACCTCGGAAATTAAAAGCTTTCTAACAGTCCTGAGGTATACTGACAACCTGTGCTTCTGTGCCTTATTCATACCCGAGAGATGTGGCATTCACCACACTGCCCTACCTCACAAAGAGTTCTCTGCACAAACGAGTGAAAGACTGAAGGATCATCAGGCAATGCAATTACGGCAGCTACAGAGCCATCGTCAAATATAAACACAACCTTGAGCTTAAACCATAAGCAGAATTTAAGCAGGAGCTTGAAGTTCTTTGCCGAATCGATGTATCAGCCCCAGTATCTTTACATCTAGAAACACTGAGCCGGATTGCTTTCTTGTTGATGTTTGCATAAGCAACAAATACAGGTCAAGGGAGTTTTCTATTGATGCCAGACTGATTGTATATTTAGCTTAGTCAACAACCTGCCAAAAGACCTCGGGCAAGTCCTGTAATGGTTCTGTGCCCTAGTTTCCTTCTTTTTCAAACAATAAGCAACAAGAAACCTCCCTCACAATGGGATTTCAAGGTATTTGAAAGGCTCTGTACGTCTCTGATGGCAGCATCAGCAAACTTGCAAGGCTCTTTAGCAAACATGCAGACTATTTCAGACAAAAATCTAGTTTCTAACATCAGCCTGCTGATTTGTAAGACTTAAAAATCACTACGGTGGGGAGAGAATGGAAAATGAAGGACACGAGGTGAAAAATCCCAGACAGTTTCCTCTTGAACAAGGTGGACATAGTCCAAAAATTCTTTATACTTTCTTTTCCTCTCTTCTCTCCCAGAGGTTTTCTATTGTGTATGCGTTGAATGCTAGGTTTGCTGGAGATAAGCCAAAGAGAGAGGTAGATGGCTGCCTTTGTGGTCAGAGGAGGGAGGGAGGGAAGGATTTCCTATTACAGAACAAAGCCGAGTTATTGATAACAAAAATTACTAATATGCTATTAGGAAATGCTGACGGAGTTCTTTACATGTGGGGTTTTATGAAAATACTTAACACTTGGGGAAACTATTTGAATCCAGTAATGGGGTCCCTTATGCCTTATGGACAATGCCTCACCTTAGTGCTCAGGAAAAAGCAAAAGCAGAATGTTTTTTCTTTTTCTCTCACTTTCCTTTTCAGCGAGTTAAAAAAAAAAAAAAAAAAAAAAAAGACAAACATAGAATAGGCTGAACCAGGGACTAGGCATTTAAATGAAGATGTGAACTTTAGGTTGTTCTTGCAAGCTGACAAACTGCTCTGACCCCCAGAAGAGAAAGATGCTGTTCCAAGGTACACTCACCATTAGTATGTCTGCTGTGATAGCCCAGTTTGAAAACAGAAGAGTTTCTCCAATAAAAATGCAAATCTGTTGTAACAAAACACACAAAAAGGAGAAGATTTATTCACTTGACATTTAAGGGAAAAATAACCTGTCACAAACTTTCCTTTGTCGCTTATGTGTCTCAAACCCATTCAAAGGATTCTTCTGTACACAATCCACTTCTGGTTCACGTTGTGGTTATCCCGAGTACTAGAAACCTACAGATGATTATCTGAGCCCTGAGAGGGTTGGCCTGCAGCTTCATTAGTATAAACTGTTTATGATCTACAGGACAGATAAATATAAGGCTGACACCTTTGGTAACAGATGAAGACGGGAAGCCAAACAGAAGCGACAGCCCTGGACTTCCATGCTGAAATCATTCTGTTTCCAAAGGTCACTTAGAGAAGCCAGAAAACCCCAGCTCCCCAGAACAGTCATCTTCATCGCTAGGCACCAAGTTCTCTAGCAAACCAAATACCCACCACGTGCAAGATCCCTGCCCTCCCCTGCTAGCATATCGCTGTCCTTTTTGAGGGGTACATAAGTCTAGCCCCTATAACAGCTTAAAATCTATGTTGCTGGTACCTAGGTGCACTCAAGACAGGCCTTCAGTATGGGCTTTGCAACATCGCTGTCTTGTAGTGAGCTACAACTCCTGACTCTGTGGAGACTGTCAACCAGATACATTAAAACCTTATGTATATAGTGGGATGAGAGCTTCTTTTTGAGGTTGTTTGGTATAAACAGTCAACACACACCCTTTCCACCTCTGGCAGCCCTTCCTCACTTAGTCCCATCCCCAAGCTGCCTTCTCTCCTGTGCTTGTACAACGGGGGCAAGCAGGGATTTGGATCAGGAAACTGCTACAAGGCAAAGAATCTCTTGTTGAGGGGAAGGTGGTAGAAGAGGGGCTTGTTTTGCTTATTTTTAACTGAAGTCAGTTCCCTGATGCAGTTCACTAAATGGTTCTGCAAATAGTTAGAGCAGTTGAAGAACTGGAAGTGATCATCAGAGAAGAAACTAATTTAACCTGGTCTCATCATTAAAAGAAATGTTCATCTAACTGAGCCCAACAGAGCAAGGGTGACAGTTTCAAGGGGAACACTGCCCACATCAAAAAGCTTTTTCCCTGTATTTCAGTCATCGACCCTTTGCTCTTACGCTGTAGGTTTACAATTTAACAAAGAAAAGTAGGTTGAACAGAACAAAAAAAAACAAGGAGAGAAAATCTTCCAGACACACATTTCCATCTTCCTTTTTCTATTACGAAGAGCAGAGCACATAGATGAAACACTGCTTAAATAATCAGACTTGTAAGAATGACACCACCCCCCCCCCCCGCTCCTCTCCAGTAAGGAGGCAAGCAAAAGCCTTTACTAGATCCCCCCCAAAGGTTGCTTTTTGCCCAGCTAACCCACCTCACCCCCAGCTTTTTGTTGTTGTTCAGTCTAGAGAGAAAAATTTCCTTCTGCAATCCCTTCTGGCAGTTGGAGATTAGCAGCTATGGGGGTTTGGATTCAGGTAACCGAAGACTCCCCTTTTAATAACCTTATGTTCAGCTTTTGTTACGTTGAGTTGGGTACAACATATCAATGAAACAAAAGCAGCAAGAAATACACAACACGCTCCGCTCTGAGGAAGCATTCAGATGGATTTTTGTTGTTGTCTGGTAGGCTCTGACACTCGCAGCCCCAACCCGGCTCCTGTTCCTTGCACAGGAGCAGTTTGGGGTGGGGGGAGGAACTCAGAGATCCGTGGCTATGGTCTGACGTGACTACAGCAGCCTCCTTTCCAACACCCTGCTCGAGGTCGCCTATACCCCTCCGACCACCATGTCACTGCCAGGAATTGACTGCTTTATTTAGCAACAGTTACGCACTGACCTACAGAAAGCTTCTTCCTTTATTTGTTTCTAAAATTATTTTTGTTTCCCAGACCTTCCCCCTCCCTATCCCCTCTCTCCGTGACTGGACCTGCTTCCTCTGTGATGGTGTCTGAGCCAGTTAGGGCCCAGCTGCTGAGCTAGGAAGTCTTCTCTTTCCACTTTCCCACTGTCCACTGGTCTGTCTTGAACTGCCTAGCTAGGACAGACAGATCCAAAGAATGAAGGTGCCGACAGAAGTTAAGTGACATGCAGCAAGGGCATTCCAGATCCCCAGGTGGGCTCTCATGACCTGCACTGGAATCTGCCCTATCACAGCTTTACAACCACTGTTGCTGGAGTTCTGCAGCTGGATAGATTAAACTGAGCTTGGGAAAGATGTTATCACGCTCCTGAAAGCAGCATCGACATGCCCTGCCTGTTCATAAAACACTGGAAACAGGCAACTGCTTGCCTTAAGGTTATGTAAGTTACACACACACACAGAAGCTGTTACACACAGCAAGTAAAACTTGCCCTCTTCTGCAGGAATTCAGCCGAAGCCCTATGAATCACTGAAATGTTACAAACTTCGGAACACCAGAGCTGAATTATTGAGAGTGCATTTCACCCAACGCTTGTCCATGAAACACGTGCCTCATGTGGATACCGGTAAAAGAAAAAGAGGAACAAGAGGAAGATCAAAAAGTAGGACAAAAGATACTGACATTAAAAAAAAGAGCCGGCTGCTAATGGGGATTTGTAAAAATGAGTTCATCCACCACAAAGGGCACATGAGGATATGCAGCATTTCTGCTGGAGAGAGGCTCTAGGGATGCTTGCTGCAAATAGGGCAGCCTCCAGAACAGATCGATAGCTCCTGAAATGGTCATGGGTTTAACTCCTCACACACTTTTACAATCCTCATTTCACAGTGAGATTTCAGCTCGAGAGATAGATCCTCTTCTGAATCCAGCTGCGTTGTATAATATCTCAGCATCTCCTTTTGGTATCCAGTTGCTCATCGTTGACAAGCCGATAGAAGTTCAGTCCCCCTGAAGTCTTTCTGTTTATGTGATCAGAGTTAGCAAATTCTGATTCCAAAAAATGATAAGTAAAGTAGACTTCAGAGCTGTCACACCAGCAGCTCTCCCAGCAAGATCTAAGTAGGTTATAAACTCCCTCTATGGCTATTTGCAAAGCGCGTGTATCTGTCTACATCTTCATTATTTGAAGTTCTCTTTGAAATGGTGGCTAAGACTCCCACATGCACTCTTCAGTTTGAAGCAAGCCTAACTCTGTCTCAGTGTTGGGCAATATTGATGCCTCGGAAGCAGATAAGTCACCAACACCATGTCAACAGAAAGCTCCCTGGAGCTGACACTGAGATGCTGTAAAAGCTCCATGGCAAGGGCTTAGCCTGGGAGCTGTTGTTTCTGCAAGATCATGAAATGTCTTTGAGGAATTGAAATGGATGCTGAAAGTGAGGTACAACAGGAGCTTGGAACACTGTCAAAAGGATGCAGAACATATCTCTCTAATCACCTGGAGACTGAAACCAGTCTAAAATACGCTGCTGAAATGTCTGAGCAGTATGATACAACGATGCCATCCAGCTAATGGGTTTCAAGAGACAGGTTTGAAAAACAATATTTCAAAGAGCACACATTTCAGAAAGAGTGAGACCGGAAGATATACAAATTGCTGCTTTAAGGAGCTGGAATACAACACACCATAACACATGCTGCAAGGAAAACAGAGTAAGAACTGTTTGCACTATACAGCAAAGCAAGATAGTATAAAGACAGAAATACAAGTGTCTGGGCAGCTAAGTGATACAGAATGCTGTTTTATTTTACCTTTCCAGGCACTGTACTGCTGCCAGAAATTTACTGGATTAATATGAAAAGATGGGATAAATAAAGAAGTCTGTCTGTCTGCTCCAAGGAGGAGGGGCTGCTACAGAAGAGGAGTAGAAGCTGTCCTCAGGGATCAAAACCACCTGCAAGACAGGACCGTGCAGGAGGGAGAACATATACGTGTTCAGGGGAGGAAGACAGCAGAGAGCTGACAGCGTGTAAGGGGCAAGGTGGCCACACTAAAAGATATGTAGGTCTTTTTGAGAAACAAACAAACAAGCCAAGCAAATCTTGGTCTCTTATGGACCTTTATGTTTGAGGTTAAACTCCAAGTCTAGCTATCTAAATGTTGGAAATTATAATTTTAATGCCCTGAAACAGAGATCCAAATGCAGTAACTTTGATATTAGCATGGTGTGACCAGTGACAGAAGTCTAAGGGCAGTCATGGTACAGGAGGTGGGGAAATACCACCATGCTGGGGAGCGGACAGGAACATTACTCTTGCTTTTTGTGGTCCTACAGAACTCAAGGATGCTGCTGATCCTGTTTCAGGATGAGAGGCAGGACACAGCTGGAAAGGAAGCTATCAGAGATGAGAAAAGCCAGCCGCAACTTGTTCCTTATTCTTTCCAGAACAAGCTGTTATCGTGGATCTTGAGATAAGGAGGGTAACCTAATCTATCATGTCATCCATCAAATCTAGGTTTTCCATCTCCAGAGTCAGAGAACAAAGCCTGCTGCATTTTGGACCAATGAAACTTAAAACAGGTAGTATTAACTGTAGAGGCACTGCTACACTATGCGACCCTGCAGAACAGGTCTCCCAGTGAAATAAAAGGAAATTAAACACTCGTGACATCTGTAAGATTGCAATAACATTGAATGGTGTGGAAAAACAAAGGCTCATGTTTGAAACTTGCCTTGAAAAGTCAATTTGACTGATATATAGCACTACCATGATAATATCCTGTGCTATGAGACATTGGCAGCTCCAAAACAGACCCATTCTCTCAGTGGGGTTAGCACCCATAACACTACACAGCATCCATAACAGACGTTGGGTCACTTTTTTTTTTTCTAATATAAATTTATAGTGGGTGGTTTATCCACAGATCTAACTTCAGGTGATTTACAATCATTAACGATCCAAGGTAAGTTTGTAAGTTGGGAACCCTCGTTTTGCGGAGGTAAAACAAATGACTTACCCCCATCACATGTAGAATCTATAAAGAGATTTCAGATCTCTGATTCCCCATTTAGTACTTTAACTAGGCTCTCTTATCTACTGTACATGCAATACTTTTCTAGCAGGAGAGAAAGCATATTTAGAGCTACAGAGAGACAGTGTTACCTGCAACAAATGTATGCAGCAGCCTACCGGCATCAGCAAATAGGCTTATATTCTTTATTCCCCCTCCATATGCAGATATAGCTTCCTTTGCACATCATTGACTCTTTAATAGATTTACTGCTCATGCATCATAAAATAAATAGTTTCTAAGACTGGTTAAATAATACCATCTATATTTATATATTTACACAATGCAGAATAGTCACATGAAATACGGAAGCTAAAAAGCTGCTGTCTTGAGAATTAAAAAATAAAAAGAAAATGAGACCAATAACCACCTTTCATTGCACATTTTCTGAAAACAGTACTTCCAGCTTAGAAAGGGAGGGCTTTCTGCATAAAGAGGCTAAGCACCACAAATGAACATGTCTGTCATCAGGTCTGGCAAAGCAGAAAATCACAGGTCTGACTGCACAAAGAAGTGGAGGGGAGGGGCAGGCAGTGGGATCTGACAGATCTCTTCTTTTGGAGACAGCTGAGAATGAAGGAAGGCTGACGTTTTGCCAAGCAGTAACACCCTCTTACAGGTTGTCCCAGGTGGTCATTTTTCTGCTGATCGTTGAATCAAAGGTTAGTTGTAGGCCATGCCATGAGCCAGAGGTCCAGAATCTCCTGACACTTTCTAAATAGCGAGAGCAGGCATTCTTGGTTCTGTGTTCATGTTTTTAAACTTCTTTCTTCTTGTGTTCCCCTGTTGTGATGGCAGCTATTCAAATACTTAGAAAATAACTGTGGCTATGCTAGTGCTAGAAATACAGAGAAGCCAGGAACTGCAATAGATGGTTTGTTTGGAAAGGAATTCTCATTGCTTGCTGAAGTGTGCACTGCTGTGTGGAGAAATTCAGAAATTATCCCACTACTCAAACCATCTCAAGCTGTCCCTTCAGAAAGTTAGCAAGCTTCTCTCTATTACACTGAAAAAGAACCTGAGAGCTGTTCAGTGTACTGGATTTCCACTCTTTCCTGAAAGCAAGTCATACCTCAGACCAGATTATTATACATTATCTTGAGTTTTTCCTTATCCCTTCGCACTATTTGTCTGGAACTATCTGATGTCTTTTTATATCCTTAGGTTATAAATGCTCTGGAGAGACCATTTTTTAAATCTGCATTTGTGCAGCATCAAGTATTGTGTATTCCTGAGCTATGACTAGAGTTTCAGGTGCTATGGTAATATAGAAATCAACAACAAATTGAACTTACGTGGTAATTACTGTTGGTCTGCAGCAAGCTACTTAGTTATGGAAATTAATGGTACTTACAAGTAGCCAAAAGCATGCCCACAGACAAGTTATATTGTAATTACAATTCGATATCACTGCTGCTACAAAACCCTTATTGTAAGGGAAGCTGCCAATTTTCCTGTACCAAACCATTAGGCAAGAGCAATAGCATTATGGATAGAGGTACAGAGAGAACAACCCAAAGGCAGGGAACTGCGAGTTTCTATGCAGGAGCTAAATGCCCAGGTCTAAATTCTGATGGTGGTTAGTAAGAGGGGATAAACAGTGAAATACATTTTCCTTCCAAGTACATCTAGACAGTGCCAATATGCCAAGGGGAAAAATGAAGGACATTCAGAGTGGGAAAAACATCTAAGTCGTCCTGCAGGGGACAATGCACTCAATCTTCTAAGGTGTTTGGTAGACAGAAGACTGACATATGCAAAGGATTATACTTACATAGGCTCCCACAATGCTGCTCTTGGCAGCAACGAAGATCAGACAGATGAAGATGGCTGACCCCAGCATGCCAACAGCACAGACAAGAGGATCAGCTCTCTGGGTTTTTAAGCGGCACCATTTGGTTGCCCCAGCTCCCGTGATAACACCCAGGAAACCGGTGAAGCATGTGATTGCTCCAAAGATCAAGCTATTAAAAAAAAAAAAAGAGAGAGTCAGTTATTTTTCTGAAAATTTTCCCAATAATGGGGATGGCCTATGAACAAATTATTAGGTTAAACTAGCTGATGAAAATCTGGACTTTGGCTTTGCATGTTTAAAATAAAACAAATGAGGTGCATCCTGAGTGTCGGTGTTTGCAGCACCCTTCCCCTGAAATTAGGTAAAACAGCAGACGAAATTCAGCCTTGTACAAAGGCATTGATCAACACACAGAGATGCAAAGGGCTCATATGGTTTCTTTGTGTGGAACTTAGCTCCCTATAAAGTGCATTGTATAGCTAATTATGTACAAAACCCCCTAAGTAATAACCTGCACAATGCTCATGTAAGGGAAACCATGGACAGAGCAGGCACTTGGAAGCTTAAGGAAATGGAAACCTAACAAGACAACAGACACCAGCAATTTTCTAACTCCTTCCAGCCCATTTCAAAGAAGGCTGATTAGATTATTTTGCTGTTATAATACACATACAAAATGCATTTATTTCAACTCAAGAGCAGGAGCTGTCAAGGTTTCTCAGTATTGTACGTGCAGGACTCAGGTTACAGAATCTTTGGCAACTACATGAAAGTAGCTCCAGGGTAGCTCAAAACATAGGTGTCATCAAGGAGTGGAAAACTTGTCTTTGTGAACAGCAGATGGGCAGTCTGACTGGAGCTGCATTTTCTGCTCACTGCATTTTTCAGAATAGACCAGGGCTGCCCGCTGGGTGCTCTAGTTGATGGTGCTCCAAACCACTAAGTAGTTTACCTGTGATGAGGTTGTGTCAGCTAGAGCAAGAAGGCTTTCCTAATGTTATTCTTCCCTCACAAGCTAAAAAGCAAAAGAGCTGGCAAGAGGCAGTTTTTCATATCTTTTATTCACCTGGAGAAATACATATTTTTTTTTAGCACTTTATGCTTTGTGCTATTATGGTAAAGCACAGAACAATGAATTACTTCTCACAGCGTATGTGCTGCAAGCTACGTTATACAACTGGGTCTGAAAAAACACACCACCATGTAATATCAAGCAATCCAAACCAAAGTCTCCCAGGCCTTTGTACCATTCTTCAGCAGAACTCAGTATACACAGTAGTATACAGAGCAATGAAACACAGTGAAGTCCTCCCTCCCACAGAAATAAAAGCCTTCGGGGCTGGTTCCTGCAGCCTTTAGGGGGACCAGTCCAAGCCCTGAATTACAGCCACTACCTCAGCTACCCTGACACACCAGCTGATTCCACTGGTATCATAGAAATCAGTGTGGGTCTTAAGAAGCCTCATTCTCTCTCAGTTCTCCAACCATTTTTTAAGGCAAGGACAGCTGTCTTTTTTCTGCTTCTGTACAGTAGCCTGGGAACTAAGACTGAGCTGAGGTCATCACTTCTGCCTTGGTTTGACTTCATGCAATGAAGAAAAGAAGAGAAATAAAACCCAGTTTACAATTCCAGCATTTCCTACCATTGTTGCAAGGATCTACAGGAAATTACTGACATTCTAGTGACTTGACTCCATGGGACTTGCCTGTTTCCTCCCCACCCTCTCTCCCCCCTCTTTAAAGCAGTGGTGTATGAATCTCACCTATCTTTGGTGCCACAGGGCTGCGCATTGCAAGTCTCTGCAGTCTTCTGCACAACTTGTGCTCTGTGAAGGTAGAGAGGGATCCACATGCCGAGTGCTCCAGTGGCAAAAGAGACAGCTGAGGTGGCCAGTGAGGAGAACACGTAGCTGCGGCTGTGGAGACACGAGAGGAAAAACCAAGAAAAGGTTTAGAGGGAAAACTGAAAGAGCGAGGGCATCAGGAGAGGAACCACTACTCACCTCCCTTTGCCAAGGGCAGAGATAACACGAGGTACAAAGAAATGGAGAAGAAGAGGCAGGAAATATTTCTTCATATATGACGTTCTGTTGATAATAACGTGCTTACCTCTTCAGAGGTGCTTCAAGGGGACCACTTTTTTGGGACCCTTTCAAGAGACGATCAGTACTTAATCACTAAGATGTGATGGGTGAATTACAGCACTACCACCATAATATCACCAGTTCCACCTCTCCCTTCCCATCCAAGTTATTTCCAGGTTATTATATACTTGCTACTTGGATAAACCACCAAAGTAAGTAATATAAAAATACCAATAAAGTAACCATCACCACTTTTCATAGCCCTTTGGTACTGTGTGACAACAGCAGGAAGACATCCTAGCCAGCAGTTCTAAGAAGAATGAAGGACACCACAGGTTTCACATCAGAATTCCAAGGTAACGCTGAATTTACACACACAAATATTTGCACATTCAAAGGCAAGCATTCTGGAAGCAAGTGCAGCTGTTTAAAAACTCGTATGTGTGCGATCTTTTATGCAGATATACAAGCATCCAACCACATTCTATGCACATGCAGTCACATGTGGTTATATATATATATTATATATATATATGTAAATAAACTTGAAAAAAAGTGCAAGCTTTTGTGTATTTTCTTCTCTTAAAATGCTTTGGAATTGAACTCTCCACTCAGCAGAGTAGCTTTATCAAGGAAGAAAATGGATATAAGGCACATAAAAAGGATATGAAAAGACATCTGAACAACAGTGGCACAACAATTAATACAGGAACACAGCAATTTCTACACTTCAAAAGCCTTAATTAGTCTGACATATGAGCCAAACAAAGCAGACTCTTAGATCTGAATCTTGGAAAAGTTAGAGCAAAAGATGGAATTCATCTTTGTCATCACAGTCAACACCCAGTGAAAATGTAACTGTGATTTTCTTTCCTAGGCCCACACACCGAATTTTCTGCAACTCCTTTCATGATGCCACTTTCCAATCTCACAGTGTTAAGTACAGGCCGTTTGATGTTCACATTAAGCAGTAGAGGCAAAGCATACTTTAGCAGGGTGTTCTTACTTTCTTATCAGTGCCTTCATGTCTCTTAGCCATGAGGTCCGAGCCTTCAGCTGTCCCCCAAGTTGTTCAACATTTCCTCTTTTAGCAGCAGGTACAAATATCAAGATGAGTGTCCCTGTTATCATTCCTAAGAGTGGAGATACCTGTGAGAAAGGAACAGGAAAATAGCACAGGAAGTCAGCAGTGTTTGATTTGACTAGTCAGTAAGAAACAGATTACATTTGTTTCATTTCAGCAACCCAACTCTTTATGGCTACCCAGAATCTGTGAGCACACTGAGACATCTGCTCCTTTCCTTCCTCTCTGTCATTCCCGGGACTCTCTTATCTCACTTAGCAAGCATGAAGCTTTGAGAATACGCTGATTAAGGCAGTCCATTTATTTGTGTAATTACAGTACCAAGATTCTGGGTGATGTTTAACTCTTTGGAAACCTGCACCGAGCTGGGCTAAAAGACCAACTACTTTCTGGGAGAGTTTAAAAGCCCTTTGTGGGCATTGAGACCAGGTGAAAGATTTCTGGATCTGGGGAGCACGTTGGTTTTGAAAATCCTTGCTTGACATGCAACCCTTTCTGTGTTCTTCCATCTAATCTGCAATGGTTTCTCATTTTCAGGCAGCTTTCAGCGATTACCTCAGTGTGCAGCAGACTAAGAAACAATGAAAATTCAAGCTGGAAGACAGAAAAATGACACATTCAAGACTTAGGTTTCCGAGTTTCCAATCCTTTCTGTCTATCACTAGACAAAAATGCAAACGTTCCACAGTGTTTTACAAGCTATGAACGTGATTCTTGTTTTGACACTGGAATTCCATTATTGTTAGCATGGAAAATGGTTCTGTTAGGAAAACAGAAACACGGATTTTCAGTGAACTATCATCTCTTCTACACATGGCGTTTTCAAAATAAAATTCCTGATCCAAAACAATATGCTTCCAATAATAACCTGAGAATGGTCTTTAGAGTAGCATTACATGTGCAAAGAAGACAAATCCAGAACTCTTCTAGGGAAGGTAATAGAAGACAAAAAAATATTTTAGAACTGTAAAGTCAGGAATGTAGGAATGTCTCTCATCCAGGGATAAGTGAAGCTCTATACAGTATTCTTATCACAGTTGAACACAAGACATAGCACTGTCAAAAACAAACAAACAAAAGAAAACAAACAAAAAAAGGAAATGCTGGTATTTTCTAGGGCCATACAATTTCAAGTCTCTGATTTTTATCTGAAGGCTTACTCCCCTGACATGACAATATCCGCTGATACTCAGCAATGTTCCAGTAAAACACTGATACTACTGCTAGAGCCAGAGCCAAAGTTGCTACCAGCCCTTCTGCCTTCTTCAGCCCACTGAATATTCCTGACCTCCCCTGGAGCTGGAGGCCACGGGGCATCACAGAGGGCATCACAGAGGGAACCATCACATTGGCAAATCTAGTACATCTTGCAAAAGTACAGTGATTGCCTAAAGAACAGAGGCTCCTTTACACTGATGTCTGGAAGCTTTCCACGTGTGCTGTTTGGCTAACAGAACTAAGCAATCCTGTCCTAAGCAACCCTCATGGAAGTGTGGAGCTTGTCCTATAGATTCCCACGATTTCACACAGTCAGGGAATCATGCATCCACGTGTCATTTATGGTGGAAATCATGATCCCATAAGGGGTACAGCCTTGCAGACCGTCTGGATTTCTCAGGATAACTATGGAGACTTCAACCGAACAGAAAGGCGCTAGTGATGATTTCTTTTTACAAACTAATTATTTGGATTTTACAGATAGATGAGTGGTCCAACACATCAACTTCATTAAATCATAGAATCATACAGCCATAGAATACCCTGAGTTGGAAGGGACCCACAAGGATCATCGAGTCCAACTCCTGGGTCTGCACCACCCAAAAATCAGACAATATAACCAGAAGAGGCTTCGGAGTTTCTCTTTCCTTGTGTTGACCTTTGCTCAAAAGTTAATTTTACCCTTAAAGCACTTCTGCTATTGAATGAGGCAGGCACTCTCTTGGTCTGAAGCTTTAGGTTATTAAACGTAATTATTTTCACTTCAGGTTGACAGCTGGAAATTCTCCTAGTTGCAGATGAACTGTCTGCAGTGCCTTTCCTGGCTTTGCTTACCTTTGCTGGACAGGCAATTGTCCGTGCCACAGAAAGGAACATTCGCTTGAGATGGGAACCCATGTATTTCATCACCTGCTGTTACAAACGGGGTTGGCCTGGGCTTCATAGTCTTCATGAAGTGCCAAAGCCAGAGAATGCAACTCACTGGGGCACATGCCACCCAGACGGCAAAGGTCAGAAAACAGTTCTGCTGGGCCGCTTCCTGCCAGCTCTTTCAAGACATCTTTGTGTGCAGGATCTGTTTGTGCGTATGTGATTGGAATGTATTATCTTTTCAACACATTTATCAAGGTCCCAAGAGGTTAAAGTAGAAGGAAACCGACTGTCTCAGGGCAGAAAAACAAGCGGAAACTGGAACAAAGTGTTTTTTCCTCAAAGCAGGAAGCCATTCTCGGAGTTTCTTGACAGCAAGGGCCTGAAAGACTGTGGAGTTGATTTAAGGCCAAAGCCTCATCTTCCCAAACTCATCAAGAAACCATGGTTGACTGATAATAAAGTGATCGGAAAATTCTTGCTCCCAAGCAGGGAGAAAAACAACTACAATGAGCCAAAACCACATACCTTTCCAATCTGCTTAGAGAATGCATCTGCTATGCACTTAATATCCACAGGCGTTAATCTCCAAACCTTTACCATCTTTATGTAACAGTGCATATAATAACAGGTTGGGGATTTGTGTGGTAGAACCCTTCTAACACTGATCAACTGATACAGCTGTTATTAAGACGTTATTAAAACTGATCTGTAAGACTCAGTGAAGTTTCCTATGAACTGGCCCAAAGCCAGGCTAGCGCTTATTGAAGGTGAATTCAGGGTGTTTACAATGTGCAATTTTACTGAGGAAAAATAAAAAAAGATCTACTTTGAAAATCAAAACAAAAAAAAGCTTTTGCGTTTTTAGGAACATTTTGAATTTCAAGCTATTTTTCTCTTTGAAGAGCTGAAGGTTTTGGAAAAAAAAAATCCCAACAAGCACTTTTTTCTTGTGGATGGTCCACATTGCTAGCTGCATGTGAATGCCACACCAAGAGACTGGCTTACCCGCAATGCCCAGTGCCAGTCTCCAGCAACCTGCTTCACACTTGATCCAGTGATGTATCCCAAGCCACTGCAAGTGATGAAAGGATGAGAATCAGTCTGAGTTTTAACAGAGTACCACAATCACAGCTGTTCTCAAGCAAATATATATATAAAAAAACAGTCACAATTAATTGTGTGTGCTAGTCTCTTCTCCTGCAGGAGGAAACATGGGGGATGAAGAGGAAAGCAGCTAATACATAACTCTTCCCAGCACTGTTGGTGTAAAAATGCTGAAATCCAATGGAATGTTGGACACTGATCTCAAGTTCATAGCTGACCTTTCAATCCACAGTGGATGGACCTCAAATGAATTGAAGCGCCAATTCAGAACAAATATAATAGTATTCAAATTGATAGCTTAGTTTCATAATGCTCCAAGAAAGTCAGTTTTGTTTCCATTCCCACCCAATTTCTGTAAAAAAATAAATAAATCCTTTCCACTAGTTCCCAAAAGTCACACATGAACGAGCAACAGGGCTAGAAAAAATAATTCAGTTCCAGCAACTAATTAGTCACTTCTGACAATATTTTCCTGTCCAAGTCATTCTAACCAAAGACAGAACAACTATCATCTTTAGTAACTTAAGATTTCTGTGGGCTAACTTTAAAAGAAAAGCCAAAAGCAGATGAAAAAAGCATTGTGCTACTTACCTGCCAAGAGGAATTGCAAAGTAGAAAACAGACAGCATAAGGGTCCTTGTGTTTTTGGTGAAAAGGTCTCCGATGATGGTTGGAGCAATAGTGGAGTAACTTGCTTCACCGATGCCAACCAAACCTCGCGAGAGCACAAGAAGCCAGAAATACTGAGAAAAGAAATAAAACACCTTAGCAAGCCTCCCTTTATATTTTTGAATTCAGGATGGACAACAGTGAAAGCTGCCCAACTAGGGATATATAAACACATGTGAATGGAAAGTGATAACATTGTATGCATTTATTTTTTAGAACCTCAGATTCTTTTATTTATCTCTTGTTGGGGATAAAAGGGGCCATATATTTTTTGTGAAGATTTATAGGCATGAAAGAAAAGTAGCAATAATACGTGGTTACCATATCGCACTCAAGATGATTTTCTAAGACAGCAAGGCCCTCAATTTATTTTCAGCACGTTAAACCTAATTGCCAGCAACAGTGCACTGACAGAGGAAGATTTTGGGAGGTGGCTGAGTACAACAAATCCTGCTTCTGGGATCCAGGGAAAGTAATACCTGCCGAGCGCAACCACAGCCTCCCCGGCATGCCAAGGGACGAGTTAAGACTGGTGAAACTCTGGAGGCTCTTCAAAGCTGTGCATGAGTTGAACCCGCAATCTCCCAAACTCTTGATTTTCTCCATGATTAGAAGACACTGAATAAGGGAGGATTTCCAAAGGTGCTAAGCACCGACCTCTCTGCTTTCCTTGAAAAAGCATAAATCTCCCCCTTGCAGCAGGCAGACAGACTAAGCCAAAGCTGAACACTTCTGAGAAACCTCAGGTTACAATCTGAGCTGAGATGCATAGAGTTATGAAGAGATAAGACTTGAGCTTTACTGTGAGCCACCTGAACGCATGAACATCCGCGTGCTCAGCAAGTATTACCACCAGATGAAAGATTCAGAGCCACACAAGGCAACTTGAGCAGCTTACAAAAGCATTAAGCTGCCCAAAGAATGATGTGCCCTTCCAAGTAAATGGTAACCGAACAGCACAAGGAGAGGGACTTCACATTCAGCACGACACAGCCTGAAGCGGATGAAAAGGAATTATTCATCTAATAGAATTTTCTTCATGGCCTGTTACCCCGTTTCAGCCAACATTTTTGTAAAGTGCAAGGACCTGATTTTCAAGCCAACCGTTTTTGGTACACTTGCATTTTTCTGGGTGCTGCTGTGTGAAGGCATAAGGCACGGTACTGTGATGCCAAAATGCTTGATACATCAGCACAATCAACTTCTTAGACATCTAAGCAACCTGAGCTACACCCAGAAGTAATTGCAGGTGCAGCAATTAAACACCACTCAATTGCAGAAAATTGTATGTGCAGGGGAACCTTTTTCTACAAATGTAGCCTCTACAAACCCTAAGTTTACTGTTGTTCTATAGCTCATTTGTGAAGAACAGCAGGGAATGTGATATGTCCTTAAACATGAAAGTACTTTAAGAATAACAAGCAATTACAGTGGAGTTGCAGGAAAATAACTGATTTCGTGCCCTACAGCAAAACCTAAGCCAGAATACAAGTCTTTCATTCACAAAGATGGAAAATGCCATGCAAACATCAAGACACACGCCTCAGTCATAAAGCAGACAAAAATTTACCACTGGCATATTTTCATTGTCTTCTGTACCGCAATCCCCTAGCTGAAAAATATTTCTTGAAAATTCCTGTAGCCACACAAAACAAATACTTTTGTGCACTCTTCACTTCCTCTTATTTGGACGTAAATCTTGCATTGATACTTATTTTCTGAGTGTGTACAAGTTCCTTGTTTGCTGGGAGGGCGTTTGCGGTGCTGCTGTCATTCATCTAACTCCCATAAGCAGCACATACGTAACAGAGACGTGTGGGTGTATGCAGAAAGGGCAATACTGTGACTCAAGTTTTTAATTTATGCCAGTTGCCCAATTCTTAACCACTCCACATTACTACAGAAGTATGCTGACAATGATTGGTGCACAGGTACCCAATGTATTTGGAATGAGCAACAGTATTTATAACATATTGAACGACTTAGTCATGCAGAATTAGAAAGCAGGGGGAACTGGAGGCTGATTTTGGTTTCCTAAGAGGTTCAGTCTTGGATCACAGAGAGTGTGACAGGCAAAACAGTCATCTGTCAGACTCGGAATGAGTATGTGATTGTTACACCTGTAGAATGACAAATTTGCAAATGCACTGGATGTTCCTCAGATTTGAAATACCTACATAAAAATGCCCCAGGCTTGTGCTTACCAGGCAGGAATCACTCCCTGATTGCACTGGACAGGGATTTCCTCCAAATAATGTTGTTATAAGCTTCCTGTCAAACACTGCGTAAAGCAGGAAAATTGTGGGAAAAATTCTAATTGTGGTAAAGAGTGACTTGGTTCCACCAATACTATTGAATCAGAGTCCTCATACAATGAAATCATCTGCAACAAGAAACATACTTGTTCTTCTCCCCTACTTCCTCCTTCCTCCCCTCTGCCTTATCCCTTGCTTATACACTCCAAATACCTACTTACTATTTTAACTATATTCTCTGAAGAAAAAGTATCCAAATTTACATCATGACATTCTGACTTCAGATGGTAATGTAAGCAATCTTATAAAAACAAAGTGTACATTAAGACATAAATGTTATTTCTATTCTGAGATGATACATTCAGGACTATGGATAATACAGCTATTCAGGTGTAATGACAAGGCACAACATTAAAAATCTAAAACAAAACCAGGGAAATATAATTTATCATGTTGTGCCTTGTTTTAGAGCTCTGTAAGATTGCAAAGCCAATGCCTGTTCTAATCTTTCTGAAAGATCTCTGGATTTTTGTTAGCACACTTTCTCTTGGAACCTATACAAAAAAAATGCAGTAATTTGTTTCAGTAAGCTAGAGCCTTAAATCTTCCATCTCTAATAACAGCTAGAGAAATACATGTTTTGTCATCTCTGAACAGGGACAGCTGGGTACCTCCCCACAAGATAAAAAAACAGTCCTCTCAGAAAGAGGCCTAAACTTTTCATTTTTCATATAGAAAAAAAAATACAAACAACAAAATAACTCCAAAATTCTTATGCTGCTACTCATTTGGGCCATGGATATACCACGAACCACTTAGAAATGGATCCCAAAACCACTACGTATGCAATGTAGACAACTGCTATTTTATGTGTGTATTTATATACACATATACACCCATACGCACATGTTTTTCTCTCTCTTTGTATGTGAGTATTACAACCAACATAAACAAATGGGAATGACAGATATTACTCATACACAGGAAGCTCCATTCTCCTCCATAGCCGGAGCAGGACACTTCTACCATTTCCTCTACACTACATTTTCCCCCAAGTACTTTATCATCTTTGCCTACCCCAGGACTCTCAGCAATTTAGTGAGACAAGAAGGGCTGACACCAGCCAAATTCTTCTCTACATTATCTGCCCTTAAGAGCAGCGCAGGCAGCTAAGAGAGGGAACCGGTAAATGAATTTCACTGTTCCCCAAGCAGAAATTGGTATATATTAAGAAACTTATTCTTTTCTGCATTGCTTTGGAGCTGTTCTGTAATTTGTTCATCTGAGCAAATACTTCTCACTCTGGCAGGAAAATTGAAAAAGACTTGGTAAGCATTCAGCACCTGAGCTTATTCCATTTCCGCAGGTTAAGACCAGCAGCTTCAAGACTTCAGTGTCTTTTTCTCTGGGTCAGCACTAGCAACTAAAGGTTTTTGAAACAGAGTTATTACAGCAAACAATTTATTTATGCCTTTCATTTTCACTAACAGTCATGTCAGAGATGTCTGCATCTCCTTGAGAACTGCCAACAACTCCTGGTTTGTAAAGATGCAATGGTTTTCTCTGAATGGGCTGTATGGCAGTAATACACTTCCCTGCCTGTGCTTCAGATGAAAGTGCTGCAGAGACAATCACAGATACAGCCATGCTGTAGCAGGGCTTCTAGGCACCAGGTCTATCATGGATGAGCTGGAGAGAGGTTGCGGTCAGGACATTTGATCCATACCATGCAACTGCTATGAGCTCTGGAGGCAATTTTGGATGCAAAGGGGCTGGAGTCTCTTTTGCCAACTTGTATGTGCCACAAAAGGGCCATTAAGATGCAATAGAGGGAAGATTCCAGTATACAAAACAAAACAAAACAAAAACAACACCAAAATATGGAAAGAATGGTGGCTGACAGAGATCCCGAACTGCCACGGTCTTCCTGGGAATCTCCCTTCAAAAGAGGCCAGCACCAGAAACTAGTGCACAGAGAAAGCCCTCATGCGCTTTTATCTGAGGTAGATAAGGTCAGTGGACCTGCCCTTCTTACCATCTCTTAACTGTATGGAAGGAAAAACATGCCCTAGCTCTAAGCTGAAGAATTTACTACTTTGTAATTTGAAGACCAGCAAACCCAAAGAAAAAAGAAACCCAACCCCCCAAAACAGACACAAATCCTTATGCCTCAGGGAATCAGCTGATTACTGAGCTAGTGCAGCCTCAAATACTGCATGCAGTTTTGGGCACAATATGAAAATGACGTAAGACGGATATTAGAGAATGTCCAAAGGAGGGCAACAAAGATGGTGAAGGGTCTAGAGGGCAAGATGCATGAGGAGCAGCTAAAGTCACTCAGACTGCTCAGCTCAGAGCAGAGCAGGCCGAGGGGAGGCCTCATGGCGGCCTGCAGCTCCCTCACGAGGGAAGCAGAGGGGCAGGCGCTGAGCTCTGCTCTCAGGGGACAGCGACAGGACCCGAGGGAACGGCATGGAGCTGGGACAGGGGAGGGTCAGGCTGGGTGTGAGGGAAAGGTTCTGCACCCAGAGGTGGTCGGGCACTGGGACAGGCTCCCCAGGAAAGTGCAAAGCACCAAGCTTGCCAGAGTTCAAGGAGCATTTGGACAAGGCTCTCAGACGTAGGGGTCATCAGGTCTGATTTTTTGGGTGGTCCTGTATGGAGCCAGGAGTTGGACTCGATGATCTTTGTGGATCCCTTCCATCTCAAGATATTATATGGTTTATGGTTCCAATAGAGGTGCACTGCCTGATAACTTCTAGATTTCTTAAACTATCAGCAAGCCGTACACAACAACAGCAATAGCTGATGGGGTCAGATGGACCTGGTCTAACTCCTGCTGCCAATGATACTAGCCCACAAGGAACCATAGGCCAGACATGATCCTTCCAGGATTTTCATCTGAAAAAAGCTTTCATGATTTGCATTAAAAATTTATAATACACCAAAAGAGAGATCATATATTTTCTCTGAAAAGTATGACATGGTTTATACTCACATTTTCATATTGGCTTTACTCTCAATCTCATGCACACATCAATATTTGATGGCCTAGGACACATGACTAGCTTTAATCATGTTTGGACAAACCTCCTAATTATACATTTATCCTAGTTGCACAGACCATTGAGTGAGTAATACAAGTCTTAATAGGTCTAATTGCAGCTTTAACTTCTTTCTCTTTTTTAATTAGTTAACAAAAGGAATTAAGCCACAGTTCTCTAAAAGATTAGCTGTAAGTGATAAACCTATAAGCTGCCAAATATGTGTACAACTCTGAACCACCAGATTTACTGTCTAACGAATCACATGATCCTTAAGCTTTAGTTATTAACTATTTGCATTTGTATGTGAAGTAACTTGTAAGGGTCTCTAAAACAAGCTCAATGCATGGTTCATTTAGATTAGGGCCACATGGACTGGTAAAATCTCACAGATACAGCCAGCCTAGTGCAAATTACTAGTATGAATGCACAGCACCAGTGCAAGCTATGTTTTGAACCAATGTTGCTGGTCTAAAAGACAGCTCTGTTATACAGCTACAGCAACTGCATCTGCACCCTTCTCGTTACAAGGATATTGAGTTAATCTCCTACAGATTCTACATTTAACTTTTCTAAAAGAAGGTTCAGGACCATGGAATTCCATATTTGAACTACTGAGGCGTGCAATACATTCTTTTTTATTTTATATAAGTATTACGCAACAAACAAGGGTTTACAACCTTGGAAAGAAGACATGCATAGAGAAAGCAATCCATGCCACCATGCCAGTAGGACTGCTACATAAAATCTAGAATTGATGTGTGGAAACTAAGGAGAAAGCATCAGGATTGATTTAATTTCTGTGAGTTTCAAGAGGAAACTCTGTTGAACTGTACTGAAGTTACACTCTTCCATTTCTGTGGCTGGCAGGTTGTTGCACTGACAATATCCAGCGTACCACAGCAGTCCCAAGTGATCAATTAGACCAACTGAAGACAGATAATTGATATATCTGATATATGTATATATATATGATATAGTATATCTGATATATTTCAGGAGTCAGCTGACCAAAGTAAAACCCAAGGAGCTCAAAAGAATATTCAAGGTCTGGACAACTGAGGTCCCTTTTGACAGACAGCTACATTTACATGCAAATGTAAATGTCCTGGTCACACAAACACCATTTGTTGCATTTCGTTAAGTTTTCCTAGCCCTATCAGCATTTTGCAGGGATCTAAGTAGTTAAAGATGACACACCACACCCTTTACCACAGGTACACAAAGCTGTGCCATTAATCATGATGCAAACCAAAACAGGAATAAGCTTCTGGGTATCGGTATTGTGACTAAGAGCATTGGCTCCTCTAAACTCACAGTTTAAATTCCAGCTCATTAGCTGAGCTAGAAGAGCTGAGCAATGGAATGAAATTACAAATGTAGGTGACATATTTGTTTAGACACCAAACACTCCATTTCTTTCAGTCTTCCCAGCAATGATGAAGTCACCTTTAAGAACCTGAAAGTTTCCAAGTCAAACAGGAACATTCACATGTCACGAAAGACAAGTTGACATTAAATGATGATGTTGATGTTTTAAATTCCATTCTGTGTCTCAGGAGGTTGACAAAGGTTACTGCAGAATAGATAAGCCTAAATACATCTCCCAGCTCTGCGCACTCCCAAAGCTTTATACATTCTGAATGCATGTAACAAAGGCATTGGCTTACCATGTTGGATACAAGTCCTGGGTCCACACACTTGATAGCAATGGTGTGTCACATCTAGATACAGACCACAAAATCCTACCTCTTACCTTGTCATGTGTGAATGGTCCTAACTGTCCTTCAATTAAAACAGAATCAAACTTATGAAAAGCTAGAGAGGGGATATATATTCAGCATTTGTGATTCTCTCTGTGCCAGACCTGAAGAGCATGTCTTTCTGTCAAGTGCAGCCTAGACTTGTAAGCAACTGAATATTCATGCCGATTTTTGGCCATTTGGTTTCTTACTGTCAGGGAGATCTTTGTGCAAGAACAAGGGAAGACAAATATCTGCCTTCATCTACAAGTATTCCTAACTAATCAGTCATGAAGATTGCCATCAGAGAAAACAAAATATATAAAACCATGGGAGCAGAACTGTTCACTATATGTTTTGTTGATATGTATTTTCCTTCTGCTTTAACAGGTTGGGTAAGCATTGTTTTCCGGATTTCCCACAACTGAAAGTTGCTGCTTATGTTTAATCTGTGTGGCATAGAAATGGCCTAGCCATGGTGCATGCTTGTGCGGAACCTGGTTGGCAACAGGCTGATGAAATATCAGCTCTGATGTAATGGTGTGAGCTGCTAGCACTCACCTATCTATTATTTTAATATTTCTTGATAGAGAAATACACGTGCACTTAGAGGTTCAAAGTACAGTTATCTGTCTGGATAGCTATATACAACTCTTCTCACCTCCGCCATGACTTTTTTCCTTTAACAGCCATGAGTGGTGCTGGCAGGGAAGCTTGGGGAGATTCACTGCGGTTGCTGGTTCTTTTGCCGTTTGGTCCACTGCAGAGAAGCAAGTGGGCTTAGACCCCTGTTTCTTCCCCTCGTAGTGCACGTCATCACTTACACATAACCACTTTTCACTCCCCATCTCTTCATAACCACAGCTGCCTTGTAAGTCACTGTTGCACACATCATTTTCTGTACCTTGTATTGGATTTAAGTTCTACGGTTGCCTCCTTTCAAATTGAACTCCTGAAATCAAATCCATCTTTCCTCATCATTTTCACAGCATTCTTCTCCTTTGCCTGCACATCACAGAATCAAAGTATGGTTGAGGTTGGAAGGAACAAACCCCCCAGATCACCTAGTCCACGTCCCCTTCTCAAAGTGGGGTCAGCCACAACAGGTAGCTCAGTATTGTCTTGAATATCTGCAAGGATGGAGAATCTACAGCCTCTCTGGACAACCTGTTATGGTATTTTACCATCTTCACAGTAAAAATGTTTCTTCTTATCTTTAAATGGAATTTTCTTATTTCATCTTGTGCCTATTGACTCATCTTTCCACTGGGCATCATTGAGAAGGGTCTGGCTCCACCGTTACTGCCCCCTGTAAGGTATTGATACACATTGATAGGATCCCCCTGAACCTTTTCTTCTCCATATCTGAGGCCAGATGACATCTTGAAAAGGCTTACAAGAACATTTGGCCTTACGCTCTCTCCAGCTGCAGGCCTCAGCAAGATAGAACTGGGAGGCCATACAGCCCTGTCCTCATTAATGCACGACTGCCTGTGCTTCACATCCTATTCAGCACTTCTCACTGCAGCTCTGCATTGGATTGAGTCTTTGATAAAAAGCTCTGAAAGTAAAGCAACACAGCGGGCTGAGTCTGAGCCTCCCCAGGGAGCTATGCATTCCTCAGTATTGTCTGATGACATGGAAAAGACAGCAAGAATTTGCAAAGCTGCTTTCCAGAGGATGAAGGCTATTCAAAGCTTTGTAAAGCAGATTTTAGGTACAGAAATAAAGATCCTCTAGGTCTTTCCAAACACACTTGATGTCAAGAGTATACACTGGCTCAGGTTCATGCCAAAATTGTTCTTGGGGCTTTCCACTGCCTCCCTGAACAGCATCTCCTTCAGCCAAGCTTATTGTGAGAAGAACCCTCCAGTAGTTGAATGTCCGAGCCTGAAAGCCCAAGTACCCCTGCACACATCAGAGCTTGACCAAGCAGTTTACCTGGTTTGAAGTGAAGGACGTGACCCATTACACGGCATACTGGACAGTGAACAGTAATAACAGAGCAACAAGTTAGCTTTTCTGAAACATCACTACAGGCTCTCTAGGGGTAGGAGCACAGTTCTGGAGGAAGGATGCCACCTTAGCAAAGGTAAGCTGTTCAACTTCTCACGTCCATAGGGCAGACACCATCTTATCTACTGGGTCTCTGTTGCCTTCACCCCAAGCAGGCTTTTCTTCACTTGGTTTCCCTGAATTCTTCTTGGGCACAGGAAGTGTACAATTTTAAATATTCATGTCTAATGAAGGATGCTTATCGTACCCAAAGGTCTTCCCCTGAATTCTCCAGAGCAGGTTACTTTCAGGTTAAACACTGAAGTGAAAATGCTCTCAGCCTTCCTTCAAGTATTCAACCTGCTTCTCCACACAGATAGGCACAGCAAATAAATGTATTAGAGAATATGCTCATTTGATTCACATGCTTATTATATGGTGGCTGGAGGTTACAAGCATGTTACAGGTGAGACCAGTAAACCATACCAAGACCAGTAAACCATGCCAAGACCATTAAACTGGACCAGTAAACCATAGCAAGATGCAAGCTGCTGAGTTACTGAAACCTCAGCACACTTGTTCAGTCATTTACTCAAGCATTAATTTATAACCCTTTGAATTAGGATGGACTTACACTACAGTTTCTAAAGCAAATCTGATTCTTCTATGACATCCAACTACACTGTGTCAAACACTTCAAAACTTCAGCTCATTTGGATGCATTCAGTGGCCTACCAACTCTCAGCTCTAAGCTCCTCACCTTTGAACAATTTCCTTCTGGGAAAATTCATCTGGTGTTCAGAGCCCCCCAAGGAGTACAAGAGAGACTACAGAAAGGAGAAAGAGAACTAAATACATATTTATACATAGAATTTAGCAAGGGAGATGAAGCAAAGTCCACTCACCTTTCCTTTGATTGTCTCTAGTATTTGTTAATGGCTTTAGTTCTCCCAGGTGGCCTCTTCAGGCACACTTAATTGAATGCAGAAAGTTTTATTTGGAAATCTACTTGAGATGCTGGCTGATTAAAGTGATCTTATATTATGAGATTTATATTATCTTTTAGTATGTAAGATTAACCAATAAAGACTATAAGATGCTACTTTTTCACTTCTCGTGCACTTCAATCAGCAACTAAAGTGTTTAACAACTGGATACCTACAGACAGGCTCTAAAGTGAAGCACCTAATTAAGCACTCTGGAGAAAAAAAATGAAAACAAAAATACCCTGAAAGTAGCAAGACTCCCATGGTGCTTCCCAGAGCCAGCAGGGAGCTGCTGTGTGCTCCACACATACAAAAATCAGGGCCAAGATTTTCTTAGCTCCTCTGAAATCCAGCCTCCCACCACTGCCCTCTCTTCAAACCTGCGGCAGTCCCGAGAGACTTTTCTATTACTGTTCTGTCACTTTGGGGTAGGAAAAAAAAGAAAAAGAAAAAAAGAGTAAGCCTAATTCCCATTCTCTATCTAATTAAGTAATGTAATTACAAGATACTGGGTGATGAAGCATCACTACTGGGTCAGGACAAAAGCTTCAGTTAAGACAAAGCTGGATTTCAGCTTACTAATTGAAGGGCTTTTCATCTGACTGACCTGACTTGGTAAAAACATTACATGACACTCAAATGTTGGGATTTATGTTCTTCTCTATTTAGTCTTGGTCATTAATATTGCATTAAAGATGGGGGTCTGGGATGTAACTGGAAGGAATGTAACAGAGCAGCTTGCTTATTCACCAGAACACCGTCCGGTGGAGTGCTACATGCACAGCTGCTTATAAGATAGACCTTAAAGAAAAAGGTTGATGTTTTCAAATAAATCACAGGGATCATAAAGTGCCCCATGTTGCCAGTGCTTGCTAGGACACTGAGTTAAAGCACTTCTTTTCATCCTTGTGGATCTGGTGTCAGACAAAAAAGGAGCCTGTAGCATTTCAGATGGCTGAAATAGTGGTCATTTATCCGTGTTACAGCACCATTACACACAGTTTGGCCAGAATGTATCTTCCAAAAGTGCTCCCCTGAGAAACCTTAGCAGTTCTGGGTCGGAAACAAACTGTTGTTTCTTGTTCCAGATCTGTGATGCGGGACACACTTAGTGGCACTTGAAACAAGTATCTCCAGCATTAGCCATTATCAGCATTCCCTTACCAGGATGTGCCAAGACAACCATAATGTAATCACAAAGCTTGGGAGAACCACAGCGTAGTTTTGCAACTGTGGAAACCACGCAAGGCTCTTGACAGACGAATCTTCAGGTAACAGTAGCTGGCATATCACCTGGAATACACAACACTGAAGAGTATTCACAGGCAGCAACAGGCTGTCGTGTTCCAGCCACGGGTTGAGTCATGAACAGAGACTGAATCCAGGCAACCCAGCTATAAACAAATAGCAAATTTTTCAGAATAAAAAATTGCAGGCAGTGGAACACAACGCTAACAACATCTCCACCTTCTTTGGTGCCTATAGAAGCTTACGAGATCTAACCACATTAACCCAATGGGCTGTCCTGGCTCAATCATGCTTTGCTTTGCTTTGGATCAATTTTTAAATAGAATTTTAGTCAAATCCAACAGGTTCTTGGAGAGCAGAACCCCATGTTCCTCTCCCTGAGACAACTGCAGAAGCTAAGATTTCTCAGCACCCTTTGAAAAATGCATCAGCCAACTGACTGGGACACCCAGGTGTGAAAGTTTTGTACTAAGTATATGTATTTTCAAGGGTAGAATGATTTCTGATAGTCAATAAAGGATACACTGTAATGGAATGACTCAAGGTTTAATGAAATTCCCTCAAAGAAAGCTACAGCCCCAGCATCTTTACCTACGCTGGTTGTTTCACTGATTCTTAGCACATTTTACTTAGCACACAATAAAAGCTCAAGTACACCAGCACGGCAGACCTTGTAGGCAATGTTGCTGAAAAAACATTGGAATCATTCCAGACTCTAAAGAGAATTTGATTTCTTGCTCTCTGTTCTCACACTTCTCCGGCTTGCTGACTCAGCCAGGATCCAGGAGCACCGGAGCACTGTGAGAAGGGCCGACCTTACGATCTGCTTGGCTTACATCTGACTGATGTCTCACTTTTAGCATCAGATTTCCAGAGAGAAGCTGATGCATTTACCAATTCCTCCTACCTAGCTTCTTATTCATGATATTCTTCAAACAGTTGTTGCATGCTTCTCAGAGCGCTATAAATTGGCAAGGTTTTGTCATGCTGTAGCTTCATTTCATTCTCAAAAGCCAGTTTATTGGACAAAATGGCAATCCCATTTAACTATGTTAAATGCATTTGTTATGTCACTATCTTCTCATGAGACCGTGCCCATCATGTTCAGACACGACGATCAGCGCCATTCCCAGGAATTTCCAGCTCCAAACCCATTACATGGGGCTGAGATTAGTACTCTAATTCGTTGTTATCCGAATTGCAAATCCAGTGTTTTGTGTACCATGTGAACTGTATGCATTTAAAAAGCAATGCCAGCACTTCAAACGACCGATTTAGCACCCGGTACCGTAAGACACTTCCCATCTTCACACTATTTGCACATTACTCGGAGCACAACAGTCCTTTTCTCAGCCTTTATGCACGACCCAGGAGGCCACGGAGTGTGTGGGCTACTGCAGAATCACACTTCCTACAGTGTGACCGAAGCTTTTCTGTTAGTAGGCAACTAAGAGCTCAACCAAAAAAAAAAAAAAGGCCCACAGCCATCCTTTTGCATGTGAACACAAGCCAAAGCAGCTGAATAACACTTTCCCTCTCTCCTGCATCCTGTTTTTCAGGACAATATGCCCAACTTTCAAGCCCCACCAAGGCCCTGCTAATAGACTAGCTTTGTTTCCAGGCCCCCTAATGAGCCTTAAACTGGGTTGAATTAATTGTTTATTTTCTTTGTCTGTCAAGCATCGTTAATCAAACTCTCCTGAAGCATCATGCTTCTTTCCAAGTCATAAGCTTCAAGAACACCGGCCATAAACTGCCTCATTTCCATCCATGCTAAGTGCATGTCAGCTTGCATCCTCAAACAGTAACGTCTCTCCAGACCTACACTTGAACACCCTAGTGAAGCGGGAGGGGACATATTCCACCCCACCAATCTGGCATCCTCTCAATACCCTCACTACACAATTATCTGGGAAGCTTACTTCCAAAGGAATAGGATCACCCGGTGCCATCCAGAGTGCCTCCTGGACTTGTTTGACCCAAGCAGACTTCCCCAGTACTGGAGCACAGCATGCAATGCTGCATCAGGAACGGTTTGTGTTCCTTGGGTCACAACCCCTACCGCAAGGACCATGTCAAACTGGTACAGAATTGTGTAATTCCTTACTCTATATCTCAAGGTCTGCTTGGAAGCCCACATGCAGCACTATTATTTTTTTCCCAACTGGTTCGATCTCAGTCTATTTAAGGAACATTTTCCTTTTCTTCCAATCTGGGGATGTTCTGAATGTGGTTGACCTTCTGATGCTGTAATAATTATTTATAAAGCACAATGCTAAAGCATTTTAGAGACTTCGAATAAGACAGTGTTGAAGCAATGAGACAAGCTTTTTGTGGTGCATCAGCATGCTCTGGTGTGAGGCCTCTGCTGCAGAATGACAAGTATACATTTTAACAGACAACACAAGAATGAATGCTTCCAAGACACACACAGCCTGGCAACGGAATAAATACGCCCTCCTCCCTCTGCTTCCTCAGCAAATAACTGGTTCAGGTGAGATTTCCTGCTCAGGCACAGTAAAAGCAGGACAGGCAGGATGGAAGTTACAAGCAGGCATTGCCTCCAAAACATCCATTAACAGGCACAGCAGCTCACTCTTCCTCCTCTCCAACCTAGAGACTGTAAATTCAGTTTTCTTCGTAACAATGGGACAAAGCTGTAAAGGTCTTCAGCCTGTGAAGATCTTTCATGCCTACACCACAGTCCCCAGCCGGTGTCTCTAGGCATCTTCCTGATCCAATGAAACAGCACCAAATGTAAGCATGTTGATTAAAAAGATGTCGGCTCTGACTCAGTTCCCACAAGGACACAGAAAAGGCTCCCACAGACTTCCAAAGGACGAGCTGAATCAGAACCACAGTCGCAGACCCAGCGATAACGATTTAAACATCTTCCACTAACCCAGATAACCAATGGCTCTCTGAAAAAGGCAATTACAGGGAGCCCTCGCAGAGACCTAAGGCAAATTAGGATTTAGCCTCCAGCCTATTTCTGGATTCTCTCCCAGCACAAACCTCTGTCCACCTGCTCCAGAAAATGCCTTCACTTGCTGCCTTCACTTTAATGAACTGGCAACAGGATGCATCAGTTCGGGTGAGCTACAACATAAACGACACAAGCATCCCTTCTTATTTCAGCATCCACAGCGTTTGATTCGGATTGTGCACTATTTCAGACTTAATAACCCCAAAATAGTTAGCAAAGGGTGGTGTCTGACTGCCCCTGCCTCTGGGGAGCTGAGACTTGGGGCTGTAACCGTGCTTGCTCTCAGGTCCTGGAGGTGAGAGCGCAGCTGGCCATGTTCTAGACCCATTGCAGACTGGAAATGCTACCTATGGTGGAGATATTCCTTATGATAGTTTCTTTAAGTTCCTTTTTTTTCCATCATATGAATAAGCTTTGGAGCTATACTGACTCTCTCCTGGCAGCCATCACCAGCTGGGTTTTCAATAACTCTTCCCAAATGCTTTACGGATACGTAGATACAAATACTGGAAAGGGAAAAAACACTCCAAGCTGAAAATACACCACTTACATTTCTGGTAACACCTAGGAAAAGCCTCCTTCTTTCATTGATGGTCTTTTTGGGGCTGATGCTCTGAGAACCCCCAACCTGGTTTTCATTTATGATTTCCTTTGCAAGAGGGACAGGTAGAAAGGGACAGGGTAGGAGTATAAAGCAGTCAGGGACAAACAGGCGATGGTAATTTGGTAGTTCTACACTCACTTTATCTCAGCAAGCTGCAGCTACTGCATCTATGTAAATCTTCTCCCATCTCTTCTGTCCTAGGTCAGCAAAATCTGAGGGAACAATGAGGACCCACGATTCAAGACTTCAGATCATTACGCTTGTCTGTGCACAAGAAGATGTTGCTTTTACAAGACAGTTTCCCATGCAGTATTTGGTATCAGCTGCGCTGAAGATGCTAGCAGACTTGACAGATGCCCAGCACACCTGAATACCACCCAGGCAATGCTTCATTATTGAAAGAATAGAAAATGAATTACTCTTTTCCTCCAATCCCCGTCACATAATCCAGATGAGATCATGCAAGATAATACGAGTGCTCTCGGGTATTAGGGAGAGGGAAAGTGATGCAGACTTTGTCCCTAAAGAACTTGGTTCTGCAGTGGGGGCTTTGTGCAGAGCGGCGATGAGAGCCCTTAACCTCTCCTTCTCCTCCACCCAGCTTCAGCACAGCATCCTCCCTCACCTGGCACCCAGTGAGCCATCCCACAGCAGCTCTGCCGTGGTGAGGAGGGAGCTCTGATAGCTGGGGGGAAGGAAGGGATGTGCAGATCATCACGTCTCATCTTAACAGAGTAGAGGCACAGCAGGACTGGGCTACAGCTACCAGGCCGAGCAGCAGGGTACAGTACCGGCACTGTGCACATGGCTGCAATAGGAGCACTTGGCAATTTCACCGCTGACACTGCTGGTGGTCAAAACAGCAACGATACCATAGAGTGTATGACCCACTCAAATCTCTGCCTCAGGGACAGTATTTTTCCAGAGCAGTCAAGAAAAAGGGCAAGCATGCAGAAATCCGAATGTCAATAGCTGCTGCTCATCTGTAGGGCTCCAGTGCCACATGAAGGGCTGGCAAAATACACCAGAGGCAACCAAGAGCCTTTGTCCGGGAGCATCCCGTGTCAGCCGCAGCACAGATTTCTGCACACGAAGAGTCAAGAACTGCACATGAGAGAAAGGACTGAGTGTATATATAACAGACTGTGCAAAGGTGCTTGGAGAATCTATTTTGCCTTCTTTCTAAAAGAGACTTCCCCTCTAAAACAATAGGATGAAACAATGGGATATAAACATTCCAGCAATTCACAGTGATTCCCAGATAACACTGTTCCCTTCTTACATACAAAAAAGATGGCTTCAGGCTTTTGTTTGCTTCTGGTTTTCAAACTGGGGATTTATCTTATGCAGTAGAAACAAAGGAGCAGAAGCTGTATGCTTTATAATACAACTTCTGCCAGCGCACTTTTTTGCTTAGAGTGAATCATGGTGTGTCGGGGTGTGGGCTTGGTTTGTGTTTATGTTTTTTAAAATTAGCTCAGCTAACCATTTGTTCCATACTTTATATAATTTGCTGCTTCTCTTTCAGCGCTCCTTGAAAGACGAGCTTTGGCAATAAATACAGATCTGCCAAGTCTGAAACACAGGACTTTAGCAAGCACTGCAGGCTAACTGGAATTCCATAGTGGACCATTTGCTTTGTCTTTCAGAGATAAATCAAAAGAAGAGAAAAATAAAATAAAATAAAATAAAATAAAAAAACAAACCACAACAGTAGACAAACCTATGCTGATTAACTTGCAGGTGGTGCAATGAGAAGGTTGTATCACGTTAGCTACATTGACATTTAAACAGAAATATTTAACAAAGAACTGAAGGATTCAAAAGCATATTCCCTGTTTACCTTGTTCTTCTTTGCTTTCTCATTCCCAAACTTGTTACCATCTGCAGATCTGATGTCTCCCAGCAAACCCACATTACCACAGCCTGGTCTGCTTGATTATTAGGTATGCCTGGTCTCCCAACCTACTGGAGCCAAAGTACTTAGCAGAGTACTTTGCTCATCTGTTAAATAGCATCCCTTTTACACAGAAATATGCTTTACTCATGACGTTCACGTGGGAAATGGCAGGATTTCACAAGACTGGGAGAACAGTCTGCAACTTTGCACCTTCAAGTTCCTTCTTGCTTTAAGAAGCTGGTGCCTGTCTGAGAGGGAGAGGGGTCCTGGGCTCTCAGAAGTTTCTGCTAAGAAGTGTGGGAAGGTTAGTGCCAAAAACAAGCTTTCCTTCGGGACAGATTGCTGACCAATATGGTCAGCTCTCAGAGCTAATAGTGGTATTATGACTAATAGATGTGGATGTTCAAGTAGCCAGAAACAAACTCTCAGCATGTGGCCTGATCACTGCAGATAATCAAGAGGCTTCGTGTGAAGCTGCTCAGAACAAGAGAATGGTGCAGCTGGGGCTGCGTACTCTTCCCAGCGATGTTCTGGACTATCAGCCAGCTCAGGATGCTCGGCCACAACACGGGTAATCAGGCACTATGCTCATGAAAACATTATCTAGAGAAAAAAATAATCACTTATTAAAGCAGAGTTTATATTGATATATATAGAGAGAGACAAATATTAAGCTATTTGTATGGATGGAAATGCATCTTAGTAAAGAAACTCCATGAGGTTTGTATGCTCGGTGAATTTCTCTGTGCTGTGACTCCACACCGTGCAAGCAGCTCACTCGTTTTTTGCTGATTTATTATGGAGCATCAACCAACCACCCCAAAGTGCTTGCCCAAAGCCAAATGGTTGCCAGAAGCTACAGCCAACAAAAAAAAATGGTTTTGCAGGTGAAAGTACCAAAATTTGTATACTTGCAGGTGCAGAACTAATTAAAAGGCGTGCATAAAGGGAAGTCATTTCTAAGCAGGTGTTCACACTTACAAAATACAAATTAAGATATATACATGCTTTATTGAAGTTTCTATAAACAGAGCTAATCTAGAGATCTGCCTAAATATGTAACAACAACTTTAAACAATTTTAAATTAATGAACAAGTTTGTTAAAGACTTTTTATACAACTTTTATTTTAGGAAGTGCTAAACTGTTTTATAGAGCAGAAACGTGCAAGTATCAGAGACAAAGTGCTGGCGGACTCTGTTCTCATTTTTCGATAGAGAAGTGGTGCACTGATGTAAATTGTCAAATTCCATTATTTAACAGAATAAATGTGAACTTCTCGATATCATCACAGTTATGTTACTTCTGATCATTTCCTTTAGCTAAATTTATTGCCAGCTATTTTCATCCACGAAACCAGGTGTATTTATGGAATTACTCTCTGATACAGTATTTATTTGGGTTTCTTACTTTGATTTGCTTTAAAGCTACTGTAAGACTTCATGATCAGTAAGGAAACCTTTACATATCTCTTTCTCTCTTTTTTAAATTTTATTTTATTTTGCTATCCATGGAAATGATGCATTGTTGTGTTGTGTAACCACCACCTCCTATATCCTCTAAAACTAGCCTTAAATTTTGGACTGGTTCTCTCCTGTGAGAGCCTATTACTTGGGACTTAGAGGATGAGAGATTCATTCTTCATTTATTTGATGAATAATCTCTATCCATGCTCTTTCCTTGTCACATGGGTATTTCTTTATTGCATAATTTGACAGTAGGACAGATACGAAAGAAAATGTCCTTTCCTGTATGCTTTTTTCCACAATATATTATAAATAATTTACGTTTCCACACAAATTATGGCCTTCTGATTGTTCTTCTTTACACATTCAAATTTTATCAGCACACTGCCAGAAACCTTTACAATTTGTGTGCCTTCAGTGTCCACCAGAACTGTAGCTGCTTTCTGCCTCTGTCTGCTTCCATTTACACCCCAAACCTACACGATGTGGATGTGTACTCCATTAACTGCACAGTGACAGCATTCACGGGGCATTAGACACTGTCAAAATTTGAAGAAAGGCAATCCCTGAAGACACGGTTTGAGATTTCTACTGAATGACTATAGTTTCTGGCCTCTCAGTATTTTTTCTGTCACTGCATAAAGGAGTTTTTTGTGCAGGATTCTATGGGCTCCGCCTGCGCCAACTTGCTCTTTCAAGCCATGGGTTTTCATGCTAACTTGGATATGAGTATGTATCTACTTATAGTATGCATCTACTTATAGTACGTATCTACTTATAGTAGCCTCCCTACTGCTTTTATTTCTGCCAGCAAATGTTTCACATTTCAGCTCCTAGCCTTCCTCCATGACAAGCATGCATACTGTCTTAAAAGAAAGGACAAAGTGTTGAGAGGAAAGCCAGTGTTCTGCTCCTTAAATGAATCTTAAAAGCGAAAAATCTGAAAAAATGCCTGGTTAGTCACTGCATGAAGAAAAAAAGCTGCATCAGCTTTTCTCTGATGCTTTTTCTCATCAGTATTTCAGGAATTCACCTTGTTCAATGTGGCATGTCCTCACAGTTAGAGATCAGACCTCCAAGAAGGATACCGAAGTGGCGGGGATACCACGTGAAGTTGTGATTATGCTTATGACCTTGCCACTGGGTAGAACACAGCCATACAGCAGCTGCAAAATGCTCCAGAATACCTGGTAGACCTGAGGACTGTAGGAAAAAGGAGTTTTCTAGATATCAGGGAGTTTGTGTCCAAGGTTGTAGTTTGTGTCCAGAGTTGGTATTTATGTAAATCCAGGAGAAATTAACACAGGTCTTATTAGCCCCAAATCCTTAAACTAAAAATCTGCTCTGAAAACATAAATTACATCAGGCCAGGTCCAGTGCCTAACAAGCAGAGGAGGAGCAGACATTAACTACAGGACTAGGTTCATTGCAGGGAGACTGCTGAGAACCTGAGCGTGAATGCATGGCCATAATGTGAGAAGTCCAATTGGCTCTGCAAAAAATCCTTCCCTCTTCGGGCTATCCAGATGATTTTGCAGAATGCTATGAAAAGAAAGTTGTGGGTTTTGTTTTTTAAAAAAGCTAGCCTTATTTTAGATGAGAGATGTTCTTTCCTTAGAAAGGATGCTTCCTGTCCAGTTATAAACCCGAACAATTTACAGGAGTTAAAGGCTTCTGCACTTGGCCATATGTGTTTTTTATTAGCAACGCAGTGACAAGCCAGCTTGAAAGCCAGACAGACATGTGACTGCCACTGCCTGTTTTAGGTGGAAACTCTCTGTTATTAGAAACAGCAGAGCACGTGTGTGGGCAGGAGGGTGCAGGGAGGAGAGGTTTAGGTTGTCATTCTTTAGGCGTGACCCGAATGTTGAAATCTCTGGAACGCAGCTGGGCAGAAGGGATGAGGAATGCCCCTGTCTCTCTTGGGGAAATCAGTCCGATGCTACCAGGAGCAGTGATTTGTCTCTCCAGGAATGTTTCCACATGCAGCAATTAAACCTCCTCTACAATATGATTTAAACAAGAGGATATTCTTCCTGATAATCTGCCAGATAATTGTTTCCTCTAAGTGCCTCTGATAGGCGAGGAAAAGAACACAAAGAGGAGTCCTCAAAACGGGGTGCTGTGGCTGTCCCAAAAGCAGGTGAAGGATGCTGTGCATAGCTTGACAAAATGAAGTGAGCCTGACAACTCCATCATCAGTTCCCCAGACATATCCATCATCTAGTGTAAAAGGAGCTGAAATTAAGTCTAATCTCCGTGCTATCATCCACTGCCTTTGACAGAGAGGAAACAAGCTGATGCATTTGTCATCCCACATGCCATAAGCAGACTTACCAACAAATTCCAATGGCTTCTGCTATGAAATAAGAGGACAAGAGACCCACTGTACAGCCATGGATTGTTTTCAAGTCTTTTTTAAGCCTTTTAAAGTTTCTTGAGAATCTCTCCCAAAACAAAACTCTTCTATCAACAGAAACTGTTGTTTAGCTAAGTCTCACTTGTTATTTTTATGAACGTGCACGATCGAAGAATAACAGATTTCACAGTTAGGGAAGAACAGTTACCCAGATCACACTTCACCCACAAGAGGCCAGACAGCACAACGCACCATATGTCCAACACACGCCCGAGGGATGGATACCTTCCACTCGAGCCCTGTGTCACGGGGTGTTTTTAGGAACATATTGTCCAGCAATTCAGGACACCCCGCAAAGTGCCTTTGCAGAGATCTTACCTGTTCAGTGATGAAGGAGCTGGAAAAAGTGACAGCTGACCAGAAGAAGATCCCACAGCTGAGGATGATCTTTCTGTTGAAACGGTCCCCAAGGTAACCAAAGATGGGCGCCGCAACCATGAAACTGCAGATGAAAACTGCAAAGGGGAGAAAAAGGAAAGAAATTATTAATAAACATCAGGCCAAGAACACGAAAACTAATTTTCTGCAAGCCAAATCCTCTAGAGAGCAGTTCCATGTAATTTGATGTTCTGCAGCCCTGGCTTACAAAGTCAGGCGATGTGATAGGCTTTCAGAAGCCAGTGTTCCCTTAATCAACCAGCTTTCTCAGTCCCAGAGAAACTTCAGGCACTGATCTTGTACTACATCTGAAAACACCAGCCCTTCACCGTCTGCCAAGAGCACAGAATCCAGGGATTGGCAAAACCAGGGCAGAATAAATGAAGAGCTTCTGCACAGACATCCCTGAGAAGGTGAAGTGAAGGCTGGATGGAATTTTAAACAGAAAGCAAAACATGTTGGTCCTTGCAGCAGAAACCAGAGAGAAACAGGCCACTAAAACTGAAGTTGTTTCATCCATCCTTGCAGGATATTCAGGCAACCATGAAGCAGTAAGGAAAAACAGTTATCGCTACTAGGTTCATCCTATTGGCACCAGCCCTGTAGTTAGGCAGAAAGCTCTAGTCTCTTCCTTAGGTGCTTTCACCAGTATGGAATTTGTATTTACATGCGTCCCTGAGCAACTACTTCGCTAAAAGAAACAGTTTTGACCTAAAAAGCCCTAGCAGGCCAGGGATGTCTTTAACTGAAAGACTACAAGTTCCCATTCCCCCAGGCTTCCCTGCAAAAAACCCAAGCGTTAACCCAAGACCTTCTGGCAGGTAGGAATGAGGCTCCTGGAGGAACATCCCCTGCAAAATCTCCTTAGCTTCAGAGTTCACTCCTCCAGCCTCGACCAGTGACTCCACCAAAAACACCTAACACGAGGTGCTCACACCATATTCACCATTAATGTGGAACTTTGCAGAAATAGACAGGTTTTACGCTGATTTATACTTGGCTTTTGTCTGCATTAGAGATCTGATGAGAGATTTGGATGAGAACACCTACATTGCTTTTACTGCTGTTCAGTTATTCCAGGATAAATTCTGGCTTTTACTGCCTGCCTGGGCTCCGCAAACCCGGGAGGATTTGGGTGGGACACTGGAATACCTGGAGACCCTCCTTCAGTCACAGAGTTGTGACTCATGTTGGGTAGTTCCAGGAAGGCAGGGTGGGCTTTTGGCATCGTCCTACCTTTAGCCATCTATTTTAAGGGTGAAAATGGGTGGGGGGGAATTTTTTTTTAAAAAAAGGCAAGAGCAGGCTGCACACTCCTTTGGTTGGAATGTATGCATAAAATTAAAGCGGTTTGGACACAAATTATGAAATTTTCATGGAGGGTGATACGTGATAGCCCAAAAATAGGCAGAATGCTAAACTGTGAAATGATCTAAATGTCTCTTCCTTTTTAATATATGAAGATGTCAAAGCTGCTTTATAAATAATATATACCATTTACATGTACTTTGTAAGCCATACAATTGTGTGTACATCAACTCTGCACTGTGATGTTTATGGTGGGAATTACAGATTTTTTTTTTGCTTCTATAGTAAAATAAACAGATAAAAACACAGAAATGTTCCTATGCAAAAAGAAGTACGTGCAGCATTACATCACAGTAACACTACGGACGAGCTTGCTGTTAAGCTAGCACAGATTTTGGCTTACAAACCTCAGCTCTGCAAGGGTCTAACTGCACTGGCCCCAGTCCAACAAGGCACTTAAGCACACGCTTACATTAAGCACTTTAGAGTCATCAGCTCTGTGGTTAAATGCTTTTCCTGAATTAACACCAATGTGCTCGGCACCTCGCAAAGCCGGTGCAGCATCCTGGCACACAGGGTATGTGGCTGTTTCTTGGGAACGAGGAGCAGAAAATGACTCTGCCTCTGCCTACTGCAGCTTGGCCTTGCCCTTGGAAGGACACCGAAATGCATTCGCCTCACCATCACATCTCCTGCCGTTTTTATGATGTGAAAAGGCATAAAGCTAAAAGAGCTTCTAAGGGAAAATTAGAAACGTCCAAGTCAGCATCCCACCATTTCAAATATTGAATAACCCGATTCATTCAAATCTGAGCCATGCAGGGTGTGATCCAAAATTCACATTAATCAGCCGGATTATTAGCTTCGACTACCTCTGGATGATAAATGTGAAGTCTAATTCTGGAATTTGGGCAAAAGTAGGCAAAAAAGCACAAACTTGCTCTTTCCAATAAACCAGACCAAAAAAAGATCGTCCAGTGCCTCTCCAACAGCATACAGCCTGCTGTTACTCAAATCCCTCTGGAGAATTTATTTTTGGAAGGTTCTGTTCTGAAACGAGCTGTGAGCTTTGTCACCAGTAAACAGCCGACTTGACAGCTCCACAAGGTGTAAAACGAAAGGACAACAGAACCTAATAAATAATAGATAATAGAACACAGCTGTCATAATAATAAATGCAATTGCTATCAGAGTATTTATGACCCAAATATGCATCAAAGCATTGATTGACTCAAATAACTGCAGAATATGATGGCCGTGTGATCTGTCAAAAGGATCTGCATGTTACAGGCATTTCCCATGAATCAATTTTTGCAATTACTCCTGCAAATGACAGATGAGACTCCTGACCACTAGACACAGCTCTACAACAAACAAAAAGTGACTTTACAGACGTGTGGAGGTGAACAAAGCTAGGCCATGTTACCAGGTGGGATGGAAACCTGAGTTACTCCAGACCAGGAGCTGGGGTTCTGCAATAACTGAACACCATGAAGGACAGATCTTAGCCAGAAGACAGGAGACCTGTGCATTCAGCTGGGAAGAGAAGGCCACAGCACGATGCAGAGGGATGTATTCCAGTAAAGGAGCCTGGTGCTTGTGCCAGCCTCTTCCAGGCTGGCTCCTCCGCCTCTCCCACAGCATTTTCTCCTCCTTGTATTCACCCACTCCCGTGAGCATCCCAGTGACACCACAGCAGCTGCTGCTCCGGATCAACCCCCTGCCACGAATCTTTTGTGTTAGGAGAGAACTGTGACAGAAGCTGGCATTTCATTTGCCTCTTCCTAATCAACAGCTCCTCTTCCATTTCCACTTAAAGCCCTCTCGGAACAATACCAGCGCTTGAAGAGACGCACAGAGCAAGCCAGGGCAGAGTTAGGAATCCGCTGGGATTTGGGATAAGATACTGAAAAGGCAGGGACCGCATTCAGAGCAGCTGTGGGCAGGTATAGCAACGTCAGTCACCATTAAGTACCCCATACAGCTGATTTCTTAGTGCTCCATCTCCAACAGTGCCAGCAAAAGTGGCTCAGTCCCAGCGCTGGGTGGAGCTGAGATACATTTCTGCAGGAGCAAATTACCGTGTGACACATAACGAATGCCATCTCGGGAGGAAGGTTCTTTTAAGTACAGGTATTTTCGAAAGGAGATCACATTTGTTTTCATACCGCCCTTTGTGGCTTAGCCACTGAAATGCCAACAGTGATGAGAAAGCAGGAAGAGGGTAATTGCCAAACAGGATGGCTCGGTGTCTATTTCTGCCTCTGAATGCCTGTCCCACCCTGTACAGGTGCACGAGCACCTTCGTAGCCAGCACTGCCCAGCTTTTTCTGTGCACAGCTGGAATTACAAAAATGTGAAGCTTTAAAAAACATCTATCTTACACTCCCTTCCCTCTGCCCGAGCACACAGTGGATATGGAAAGCATCCTCCCCGCCTCTTCACGTACTTCGTGTGCTTCAGACATCTCTCAGGGACTGCAAGCAGGGAGCTGCCACTCAGCCAGTGCCTTCCCCTGTTACAAGCTGTCTGTAACCAACAGGGAAGTAAAGCCCAGAAGTGGAAGCAAAGGAGATGAGGGGAGAGAGAGAAAGCACAGACCTTAGAGTTAACAGCCCCAGAATGTTTCTGCCTACTGGAACTAGACTGGGTCGCTGTTATTTTTCTCCCCTTTTCCCTCCAAACAAAAATTTACCAGCTTGACTCTGCAATTGTGACAGCTCTGACCCATCAGCTCTGCACCCCTTGATTCCTAATACACTGCTGCCTCTGTCTCCGTTGCTCTTTTCTTACATGGACTGGTCAGTTGCTTGTGTTTCGGGGGGGGCTCTCCTGCCCCCAGGTCACCCACGTAGTGTAACCCTGAGGGAAGAGAGGCATTGACACAGACACCCGCAGGGACTGCATTTCTCCCTTACTGGAAGGCTGAGAACATTACAGACAGCTCCAAGAAAAGATCCCTTCTTTCTGACTTCAAGCGTGCAGGATTTATTTTTTCCTATCAGGAAAAATGTTAGAAAGGTTCCGGTAAAAATAGCTCACTCGCTCTAAGCAGGGATGCTCAACAAGAAAAAAATAGTGGCTATCTTTGAGCTCTGAGTCAGCATGAAACCATATATCCACATCTAATTGAGTGCTGACAATGTGTTTGGCTGTGTGGAAGGCAAACCCAGACAGCCCCTGCCTCAAGGGACTGGCAATCCACCTAGACACAGCAGAGAACTATGCGCTGCGAGGTTGTTAATATTCTCCCAACAACAAATTTCCAAACAATGAGAATACCAGAACACCCAGCTCACTCGGATGGGATAATTTACGGGTGTGTGCAAGCACCATCCTGCTCTTTCTGCATGAGACGCTGCTCCGCTGGGATTTGTTGGAGCCACTTCTACACCAGGGACTCGGGCTCGTGTTGGTATCTGACATCTGCCTGCAGAGGAATAAGGCTCTTCCAAGAGCCCAACCAGCTCCACTGTCTCAAAGACATGTTTTTCCAGTGCCTCTTTGATTGCTTTCATTTCCATTATAGCTTTATGCTATAATAATACTCCTCAGCACATACACAGCACATTTAATCACAGTGAGGCTTGGGACAATTTAGAAAGGAAGTTAAATATCATTAATTTCTACTTCAGGGGTAAGGAAATTAAGACACAGGAAAAGGGACCTGCCCAAGATGAACTACAGAAATCTGGGTCTTCCAGCTTCAGCAGTGTCCTGTTTACAGGACCTTATCTATGCTAAAGGTATTTTTGAAAGTCTTCTATCACAATTAAGAGTGATTTTTTTCTTACAGCACCATACGAGCCAAGCAAGAACAAAGATCCTTTGGCACGGCTTATAATTGAACCTGAGAGCTTAGACACAACATGGTGATGTGATCAAGGGAGAAGAGATGTCTGACTACAGGGCAATCCAAGGCCCTGGGAAATCTCAGCAACATGATTTAAAACATTCTTCCTTTGATGGATGATGAATTCTTACAATGCAATTGTTTGCACAGAACTTTAGCCTCCAAATCCTCATTATCACAAACTCTACTGTAGGTATGCTGCGATATCACCCTCTGCACGGATTTTGTTTGACTTCATTTCTGATTCAACAGCCAACAGATGGATCATGTTACTGCATTTTGCCAAGTGCAAAACACAAGATCACTGGGTTCCAGACTATTGTGCAGACTAGAAGTTTCTGACAAGTGTAAGGAGCTTTGAAACACACCATCAGTTCCGTATGTTGTGCAAAGCTGTGATATACTAACAGCATCAAACCCAGGAGCATAAAAAAAAAAAAAAAAAAAAAAAAAAAAAAAAAGGCTTGGGAACACACCACATTGATTGGACTTAGGTACAAATGTTTGTTTTGACATGGCCAGGAAAGCTCCCCCAGACCAGAACGAAGTACAAGATCAAACAGAGAATTTCATAAATGCCAACCCTTGTGTGCTCTCATCCTCAGCACATTAATGAGAACAAAAGCAGTGCTTTAAAAGGTGTGAACCCGATTACTCACACTGTTTGCATTTCTCTAGTATCTCCCTGTTTGGCAGGACACTTTAGATTGTGATTCCCTCACTGCAGATGCCACTCATCAGTATTCAAGCTCCAAGATATCCTTTCTTCTCCACGGGGAGCATGTTGCACCATGAGGTGCCAGTTTTTCCTTACAGCAAACTGACACAAAATATAAGCAACGTGTTTAGGGTGAAGATATACACACACAGCGTCGACATACGTGTTTACATCAAGAAGACGGCTGCTGTACGATGCCGCTCGGTTCCCTTTGCTGTGACAGGGTCAGAACCCAGTTACAACATCGCGCCTGTACAGACAGACAAGGCCTGAACACAGCTTTCCTGGCAAGTCCTCGTCTGTCTCAACATCAGACGAGATGCCACCCAGGGAAGGACTTGATACTGGTAATTCCCCCCTTTTGCCTCACTGCAGAACCCAGACTGTTCCGAGAGTTAGCCCTTATATTCCCAGCAAAGGATATCCTGAAGACTCACTTTGTTCCCCTCAGCCAACAGGAATAATTGCTTCAGGGGGAATTGCAGGGAAATACACTCCTTGGAAACAGAAAATCAGACAAGAATAACCAGAAGACCAGTCCAATAACACGCTAATAACCCCAGAGCTCTGAGAGAAGTTGTGCTCGGCAAAGAGCAACCACAGCCAAGCGGTCAGGTTTAAGTCAGAGCTGTCAGAACTGCCATGTACAGCACAGTACACCACAGGTCCATACAGGGTGAGTATGTGGAGCATGGCAGTGAGTGATATTTCACTCTGCATTGCTGCTTAGGGATGGAGATATATCCCTCTTCAGTCCCCAAAGCCTAGACAACAGCTACAAGAAAGAGCTCTAACAAAAGTGAGGCCTAAAAATGGAAACCACGCTCACACAGGAGCGCTGCGGCCCACAGACGGGCACGGCCTGCAGTTTCTCACACGAGTGGGCTTCAGACAACATCCTCCAGCTACAAATCAAAACACTGAACATTCACTCCACAAATCCTTCCACGAGTACCTGTAAGATGTGAATACTGTCATTCTGATCTTCCAAAGAGCCGACTTCAAGAGCTGTTCAGAGGACAAAGCAAAGTCTGATCAGCAGCAGTGAGAGGTGGTTGTGACAGCCGAGCTGCCGGCTGCTGACCCTGATTGTCACCGTCACCAAAGCCTTGAGGCTGGCATACGCCTGCAGCCAGCAATATTACTGCTTGTAGACAAGCCAGGAACACAGAAATGATCAGGTACAATGCACTGCAGAGAACATGAGCCTTGCTGGAACGTATACTGCCTGCCACAGAAATCTAAAGCAAACACAATGGCTCCAGCCTGCTTTCTGTAGGCCTGTCTAAGATGGTATGTTAACAACGTCAGGTCTGTGGTCCTCATGTCTACAGCCCAAAGCACACCAGTGCTCCCTAAAGACTGGCAGTGATCCTCCTAATGTATCTCAAACTCAAATGTATCTCAATGATCCTCCTAAAATATCTCAAACCATGTTTGAAGTCAGTCTTGAGGTTCCGATTCAGGTAGTCAGTACTGTGAAGGCAAGAAAAACACGGCTGTGAATTGGAAGCTGAGTGTGATAGAACACCAAGGTCTAAAACGGAAAAGGAAAAGCCTGCATTTTACTGTGCTGTTCAGTCTCTTTGGATGTCCAACAAATTTACTTCATGCAGGAGCTAACTTGCTACTAGATTAAATTTTGAACAGCTCTATACAGGCAATGTAATTTAAAAAGAAAAAAGGGAAAAAGAAAAAACCAAACCCACCTTCTGCTTCTCACTTTGGGAATTAGTGATTACATTACCACTGTTTTAAAGGGATTTGGGCAACCTGAACATCAATAAACCAGCTACTGTGTTCCTAGAGATGTGCTTCCTAATACAATGCTGCAGGCAGCAAATGAAAGGAAGGGTTCTGGTGTAAGTCCACTGCTTTCCTTGTGCCTACAATGGCCTAACCCCACAGTGAGCTGCTTCTGGGAGCCCAGCAGATAGCCAACAGCAAGGAACATGTTTTGGAATGAGATAAAAAGTGTATTTGGTAGCAGATTTTTTTTTTTTTTCCTGTGGCTATGCAGTATGTTTGATTGGGGATTAAAATTTGCATGTGAGAACATGCGAAGAGCAGACACCACCATCTCACCATCAGACTCTCCCCATCAAAAATATCTTCTGGGTCAGTTCCACAGTCTGGTTCACTACATGGTGGCCCAAAAGAGGGGCCAGGAATGGGAGGCTGTGGCAGAGTTTGCTTTCCAGGGCAGTGCCATACAAAAAGGAAGCAAAGCTATTGCCTAAAACAACATAACATTGCTGACACTTACGAGCAGAACTCAGAAAATGAGCTTCTCTGTCTGTTTAAACTCTAATTTTGCATTTCTTACAGTATGGAAATGAATGATTAAATAAGTCTAGGCCACTTTTGGTTTATATCCACTTCCACTTGGAGATGTATTTCTGCAAAAAGCTTTTAGTGCAGTTTGATTTAGACTCCTAAGCAAAGTCAATGGAAGGACTCCCACTTGATTCAGTGGACATTAGAGCTGAGTTTTTTGTTTCGATGTAACTGCTTACGAATCCCCAGTGCATCACAGATCAGAGCCTCTTTGCCAGTAAACATATTCTAATACTTGTAAGTTTACTGCATCCCTAAAACATAAAGGGTTATTACTGGGAAAAGTGGAGAGAGTATCAGAAAATTGTTGAGAGGACAAAACAGGTCTTTTCACAGTAAAACATGAAACATACTGGGAAACAGACAGCTCATGGGGGCTATAGAAGAGGTCTGGCACCATGAATGCTACAGAAAGGGGCAAATCTGAAGCACCTCATCTTTAGAAGACTGACCAAGTGGCAGCTGCAAAATTCAAATCAAAAGTAGACACTTTATGCACGGAACTTAACTAAACACAGGGATGTTATCACAGGAGCTCGAAGTTTATGTTATTTCAAAACAGGATTAGAGAAAGTCCAATCTGAGGGCTACTAAAGATAATCCCCCTGTTTAGAAAGTCTTCAACTATCCAGTGGATAACGTATGCCAGGGAATTATCACCATAATCCTGTCTTGTTTCTTTTTTTTTTCTCTTTTTTCTTTTTTTTTTTTTTTTAATATACGTGCTACTGATCACAACGGAAGGCTGAATAATATACTAAAAGGACCTTTGGTCTGGACTATTCCTATGTTATTCTAAATAAAAATAAAATTTTAAAATAAAAAGACATAATTGCATCTGCATCATTTCTGCCAGCTTGATTAGGTAATGGTTTATTAATGTGTTACTGAATTGCTCCTAGAATTACTTGTAAAATCTTGAATGTGATTCTCGAAGTTATGTTTCAAAAACTACGGAGGACCTTGTCCTTGCCCACACACAGACTCTCAGGGTGAAATAACGCATGCCTGGTCAGTTAACAGGAGCTTTGTACCCTGGAAGTTTCTTCTCCATTTGACTTGAGCGGCTCTGCTGTTTGAGAGCGCTGCAGGGTTGCATGGTGGAGTGCCAGAGGACATCACCCATTCCTGGCTGCACGTTGGTGCCCATGCAATTTGTGACACAGGGTTGGTTTTTGCCACTGAGCAATCAGTGGCAGGAAAAGCTCATTAACTTAGCTAGCCAATTAGGATGGATTTGTTTTTGTTCTGGTCAATCACGAACTAGACAGGAGATCCCAGAGGTACGGAGCTGGTCAATAGCTTTGCAGCACTGCGACGTTACGAGCGACACTTCTACAAGATTGGTTTTGCCTCAACATGACCGAAACACACATAAAACGATCTTAGCTGCTGGTACAGAAACTGCCAGTCATCACTCCTAGCATTCAGGAAGAAGAACACATTTGAAAGGAGATTTGTTTTTCCCTTTCTGTGCAGTTTTTCAGGTTGTGCTGCACACATGCTGTCCATGGGAAAGCTCAAATCTCAGCTGAAGCTCTGGCAGGGATGAGGGCAGGGTTAAGTCCCTACAGCCAAGGTGCAGGGCTAAAGAGATCCAGAGAAAAGCATTTAAATGACAACAAAATCAAAGGATCTTTATTCTATAAAGAACTTTATTCTATTCTTTTCTCTTGCACTAGCACCAGAGCTCGTGTGGCCACCAGGAGAGCAAAACCGGGGAGGTGCTGAGGATGGAAAGCTAACCTTAGGGCAGGAAGAGTTCCTTAGGGCAGGAACAGTTGTGTGCACCTTTGCCCACAAAGCCTTTTCAACCACAGCCTTAAACACACCACGAAATGACTGCCTAAAGCTGATAATGTAGAATAATCTAAATCCCTTGATCCCTGAAATTTGTGCTGAGCACCATGAATCAGATTTAACTAGCAACAAAAATACTTCAAATCTGTTGTTCTCTTAATAGAATGGCGTATCAGTCTTATCTGGTATAACAATGGTCCTTGTTTTCAATTTGAGAGTGTTTTCATCCTAAAGTGGGGTTTCCCATCCCTTCTTGCCACCAGACCAGACTAATCCTACATGCCACCTCAATGAACATTTTAATTTCAAATCATTAACTAGTGCTCAATAGGAGTCACTCTGTCTCAAAGAGAAATCAATCTCAAAACCTCCTCTTTGGAGAGATGAAAGAACAGGAGAGAGGGGAGATGCATTAATAGTTCAGTGTATTACTAATAAATCCTTTGCTACGTGTAATTTACCAACAGCAGCAGCTTCCTATGAAAAACAATACCATAGGAAGTGCTTCCCCTTCTCTTTAGAGTGCAATCAGGAGCTTCTCATGCCATGGCACTCATGGAAACTTGCTAAAAAAAAATGTTCATCTGGGATATTCTTATCCCAGAGCTTTCGTCAGGGTTCAGGTTTGTTTGGGTTTGTTTGTAAAAGGAAACTCACACACAAATGAACTATTCTGCAGTACCAGTGCCTTCCTAACCTCTTCGCATGAGCTCCTAATAGCTGCTGGTTGTATTTACAAAGCTGGGGAATCCCTGTAGTGACCAAACGCATCCCTCACAGCAGGCTGTACGAGCAGCTGGGGCACAGATCAGGTGAGTCAGTTCCAGCTCCACAGCAGGGCAAGGGATGTGCTGCCCGGCTGCTCTTTCTGCGAGCGGTCCCAGCCAGAAGCAGCCCCTCAGCCATCGCCTTCCAGCACGGCTGCAGGCTCTCGGGGCATCTTCCAGCTGCCAGCCCTGAGGGCGATGCCGGTGGGAAGCGAGGGGATGCTGAGAGCGGCAGGAGAAAGCCCCGCAGCAAAGCCCTGCGGATGCACACGGCTCCATGCGTGGGGAGGACGCATTCCCCCCGGGCAGCCGGCGGGACGCATTGATTTTCTTTCTTGTTATTGCAGTTCTCTAGGGAGCCGCTGTACCATCTACGGTGGGCTTGCCGAAGTACATGCTCCTGGTTTGGAAAGGAAAATGGCTATACTCTCATTTTAATTAGGTAATTGGCTATCAACTAGCTCGGCCCTGACAGCCTCATTTACAAACATTTTCTACTCTGGTCAGGATAAAAGGATGAAATTAAACCTTGCTCCGGTGCACTCCACATCCTGCTAAAGTGCAGGAGCAGACCACGGACGTCGGGATGAGGAAGGACAAGGCTCATAGTCACAGTGTGTGTTTGTACTCATACAAATAAAAGTGTGCCAGGGTTTGGCAGCAAGCTCCTTTCGCATCGCTCTCCTGCAGAATTGTTACCTTTCCAACTCAAGCTGTATACATCTTCAAGAGTGCTTTTGGCAGATCAGGAAAATCGTATCCTTTAAAAGCAATATAACCTTAATAACTAAGAAAAGTATCAGTCTGCAGGGAGAAAATGGTGATTCATCTCTGTATAGTAGCCAACTTCCTTCATGGAGATCAGTTCAGATCTTTCCAAACAGACCAACTTCACCCTGGTCTTACACTATCTGCCTCGAGTTATCTGGAGGAAGGCAAATATTTGCCAGATTAAGCTGAATTTTAAAGGGTGAAAATATTACCCCTTATCACACGAGCTTGGAGAGAACATCTGAAATAGCTGATTTGTATTCACTGCCTGTTTCTGAAGTGTACACAGTACTGCCACGAGGTATGCTCTTAAAATTTCACCACGTGCAGCTTTACACTAATTCACTTTTTGTAGGAATAGCAATCGCTGTGGAACAGGCACATGCTAAAATCCACAGATGATAAGGACGTAAAGGCAGCTGTGGGTAACTGCTTTTGCTGGGTGTTAATCCAGCAAGCAGCCTGGGATGGTTTTACTGCCCTCAAAGTTTTTCCTCCGAATTTCCCCCCTCCCAGGGGATTTGGTGCTTCACACAGACAGATTTGTGGAGGAAGCACATATATTTCTTAACACCGCCCCCCAAACCCTTACTTCTAAAACATGCCTGCTGGTTTCAGAGGGAATTTCGGTAAAGTGTCCTGCTCCTGCTTGTCTTCTGAGATGGCAGAAAAGTACAGAAAAGATGTGAAATGCAGTAGCATCTAGCTCAATGACAGCTCTTGCTATGTAAGCTGCCACCCCAAACCACATTCCTTTTACAGAGGAACTTTCTGTGGTGCTGGCTGGGTTTCATTTCAAAGCAGCAGCGGAAGAGGAGCCTCTCTCGATGGAATCTCCCAGTTTCTCCCTAAAAGCAGCGTCCGTCGTTCTGCCCAAGGCGCTGCCACTGTACACAGAATAGCAAATCCCCCAATAAAGGACCTTTCATGTAACCTCAGGAGACCACTTCATAAAAACACAAGAACAATGGCAACTGATCAGAAAGCCGTGTAATCTGGTATCCTGTCTGTGACAGTGACAGCGAGCAGATCCTTCCGAGGAAAGTACAGAAAATCCCTACGCAGGCAGCTGAATCACTCAGCGGCTGGTTTAAGCCCTCAGGCTTCAGGATTTCTCTCCCTCCCAATAATTAATTTAGATTATTATTACGATCTGTTATCCACATGAAGATCTGGTCTTTAAAGCTCCGGCCCTAACAACACTCCTGGTGGCTTTCATTTCCATGAGCTAACTGCTCGCCAGTGAGTTTGCAGAGGGGTTCCCAGCAAACTGACCTCTGCCGACTGCTGCGTTATGAGGAAAAGATGAAACACACAACCTGCCTTCGCGTGCTTTTACACTCCCCCAGTTTTTAAGAATGAGCAAATCAATAACGCAGATTATCTTTAAAACTTGTCCCATAAGAGAGAAGTGAGGGGCAGGCACGTGAAAGCAAAATGTGTGCGCACAGAGGCAGAGGCTGGCTGAATCAGGCCAGACACGCTGACCAAGAGTGTCGCCCGTGTAAATGAAGTCGCTGTCTACTTTCATTATGAGTCACGAATTCTCTAAAAAGGCAAGGAAGGAACCATTTGTGCTCTCACTTACCCTGTACCCTGCACTGCTTCTTATTTATTTCCCCAGTCACTACACTTGCAGCCACAGATACTGCGCGTCTGGTCAGAACGGATCCAGCAATAGCTGCAAGGGCCAGGAAAGGCAACGCCAAACCATTACAGCACCGTGGGGGTCTGGGAGGCTGCTGGATGTACCACAGAGGAGGATAAACTGTTGGCCAAAACGAAGGCTTCAGACTCCCAGCTGGTACCACGCTGCTTTCCCTTTCTGTGAAAGCACATCGTGTATCTCCACCTAGGCTTCTCTTAACCACAAGAGACAGGCTTTCCAGCCACTCACCCAAACCCAACGTCTCACAAGACACAGGGGCAAGCCGGAGAAGTTTGGAGGAGGACCCTATGACACCTGGAGGACCCTACAACATACAGGGGACCCTACAACATACAGAGGACCCTACAACATACAGAGCACCCTATGACATCCCACCTCCCGTGGCTCTGCGCAGCCAGCACAGTGCAGGGCAGCCACCATCACCGTTCGAGCACCATGGCCTGAGCACAGCGGAGGGGCTGTGAACACTTCTGACTTGGTGTCCAACTCCATCCTCACTTCGTGCCCACCTGCACCTCGGCACCTCTCTGCCAGGTACAGGGCCATGGGCTTACACATCTGCTTTGCCAAACGGCAGCAACATTTCAGTAAGCGTTTGTACTGCCAAGTAAATAGAAAGAAACGCTGTTATTGACTGCAATTTGCAATTACATATTGACAGCAGGAAAACAGAGCTGAAAAACCGGTGGCTGCAGACAAACACCTATGCGGAGAAGCAGTCCTCACCTGACAGCGAGCGGGAGCATGGAAGGGAGCCTCTCTCGGCCCTCCACGTGGCCACTGTGATTCCACAGAAATTATTCATTGATTCGTTTTGGCTGGCATCGTTTGGAAATGCTCTTGACTCTTGCTTTTATAAACAGCAATTTAGACAAAGAGTACGTGTTTCTGAGTGGCCTACAGAAAGCGATAAACCTCTTTGAGGAAATTGTTCAAATACTGACATTGTTCCCAATGTTTTAATTCGCCATGGTTTGCAAAAGGAAAAGAATCCTAACTACGGTGGAGCCGGCACTGGGGATCTGTCTGACAGCTGTTATTTCTGAGATTATTACCCAGGTGAATTTCCAAGGTATCCCTGACTTGCACAAACACTCCCACAGCAAGCCGAACTGCAGATCCAGGAGCGAGCTTGGCAACCGAAGCTGCATCCCTGGATAAAAGAACGTGACCTCTATAAAAGAACCCAAGGTTAGCAGTCGTTTCAATAGCCAGTGCATGACTGGGTTCCCATTTTAAATAATCTCTGCTTTTACATTTATCCTCACTAGTATATTTCTGGCAGAAGGAGTACTATGAGAAAACAACTCATTGAAATAAATACTGCAATGCGCAAGGTTTGCAAATGCAATGTCTGTATGCTTCATCAGTTACATTAATGGAAAAAAGGAAAGGCAATAGTTGGTGAATATGAAGATTGTTAACATGTTAAAAAAGGCCACTTCAATCAGGCCTGAAGATGTGGCAGGTGAGAGTGATGACTGACTGGTGGCCCATCTAAAGTCAGTCTGAGTTCAGCACTTGCTCCATTCCCTTCCCTAGACACCACACCATCATCAATTTCCCGGGATGACAGATACGCTTCCTACTAGCAGTCCTGTGCAGCCAAAAACTGAGTCCTGGAGGAAAAGTTGCTCTGGTGCTGCCAGCAGTTCATTTACCTGGTGATTAGACATAGGAGCCTAGTTTCTGGACTAAGAACCCATAAAGATTAAGCTCAGTAAGTCCAAACAAGGAAACCTAACATCTTTTAGACACAATGCAAACATTTTTGCAGCTCAGTGCCATACTCTGCATTGTCCAAGCCACTGGGAGTTATAACATTAGCAGATGATTGAAATATCTCACTGGGGAGCCTTTAGTGAAAATTCAACATTGATTGTATAATATCCTGTATTATCACCTTTGCTGCCATAAAACATCCTCAGAGAACAAGGGCAACTTTGGACAACTTGCTTTTCAGGAAGATCTCTCCTGTTTTTTTCAAGACACCTTTCTTTATAATATTTTTCCTTTGTTTTGCTACCCCACCCCCCTTTTGTATCATATTTGCTAATACTTTGCTGTATTATTACATCCGTGTGTTTCAAAGCAGTTAGCACACAGCTGGAAGGGAAAAGCAGAAATGAACCCCCGGCATATCTGGGCTGGTGACACCAGCTGGAGGAGGCAGGGGACAGCAGCAGACCCACACCTGATGGAGCACAATTCACCACCAGCAGAATAAACACACGGTTGTGGATTTAGCCTCAGTGATCTTGTGAGGAGCTGGAAGGTCCTGTCTGCAGAGGGTGCTGAACTCTGCTTCACTTCACGTACCCAAACTTGAACACCCCCCATACACGAGGGTACACATAGAATCGAGAAAGCAATATGCAGCCAATTCTCTTTGGACATGAACCACAAGGACCTATCAAAAGAATCCACTTTTCCTCCACAGACCTCCCTATTCTTATATCAAACAAATAATAATTCCCTGAGAACTGAAGGACAAAGCTGAAAAAGTTAATAGACCCTACTGTTTCTTCTTACTATCGTGTCTACTGGTGGAGACAAAAAGAAACTGAATGGGATTTACAGGCTGGGGTGTCAGCTCTGGTGGTTCAGCTCAGAATCCAAAGCAAACTGAACTTCTTGTGGTTTTAAATGTAGCACTTCTGGGGACAGCTGTTATGTAGGAATGCAAAAAAAATAATAATAATAAGAAAAATTAGGGCCAACTCTGGCTCTAGCCAAAGATCTAGAGATCTAGAGATGTAGAGATACTAAGCAGGACTTTTGCAGTGCTGCAATTCCTATGAGCAAGACAAAAGTCCACACAAACCGTTAGTCTCACACTTCGAAGAACCAGGAAAAGAACTATATTTTCCACCTCTTTTGTTAGCACAGGTTGCAAAACTCACAGTGTGTGTCAAACAGGGAAGAGTGTTCTAGCCATCACCAGGACCTCATGCTTCCTAGGGTGCATCCTTACACAAAGGCAAGGCTCCCTCACAAAGGTACACAGCCTCCACGTGCAATCTCCTTATTTCTGTGGCCAGCCACTGAAATGTCAAACCACCTCTATGGAAAAGGGAAGCCTGCAACACTGCCAGAGATCACCAGTGCAGCGGTTGCTGCAGACTTCATCTCATTGCCAATTTTCTTCCTACAAGGTTCCACTGACTGCATCCACGTCTAAAACATCTGGCATGTGTTAGTGCTGAACTGAAAGTACAGCAGATCATTCAACAAGATGAGAGAAAAGAAGCTCCCGAACAGCCCACGTACAGGATGCTGAATCCAATGCAGGCTCCTGCATTCGATTTTCTGTGCTGTCTTTTTACAGCCCCTCTGCAGGCAACAACCCCCAGCACCTTCAGCACAGCAGCCACCTTGGAGGGCTGGCATTTTGACAGGGCACGGCAGGTACCTGTGAAGCTAAACATCCTGAAGAAGTAGGCTTCTTCACGAGAAGATTTCATCATTTTTATTTAAAAAAATGCAAAATAAAATAAAATAACCCTTAGAGATAGATCATCGTTCTAAGCCCACATGACTAAGCAGAAGCAGCTGCAGAGCTGGTAACTTAAATTCTGCACCGTGAGCTGGAGCAACAGAGCAGTGCGTTGGATTTATGCATTTTAGCAGTGCTCTTGTGAACTCCTGCAGCGGGGATGTCATACGGGCAGCATACTGCTGGTGGAAGATGTCAATTTAAAAATTGTGGGGAAAAAAGAAAAGAAAAACGAAAACTTGATGTGACATTTTCATGTTCTTGTTCTGCAGTTTTACCATCAAGAAGATTGATGAAGGAGGTGGATTTATCTAGTCAGACACTTGCATGGTTCTCACCATAACAACTCTTTACATCAGCCCTTCTGAACTAATATCTATTTTTAGCATCATGTTTTTAAAGGATCCTCAACTCAGTCACTAATTTTGAGCTTGCAATTTACCTTGGGAGCAATTTTGCTGGTGCTATTTGTGCCACTTAACTACTTTGATTTGCAGTCACAATTAGTTAAGCATTTATATATCCCAAACCACACCTGTAAAAGAGGAGACTGCTTTAAAAAACAGCCCAGATACAGATGCTTAAGTTGAGTGCAACTTGGTTCGGTGACACGTGGATCTCTAAAGCACCCTGCACATTCCAGAGTAAGAAAAAAAATACTTTTTTTTTTTTTTTTTTTTTTTTTTTTTTTGTAAACCAACTCAGCAACTCACCCATCTTCCTTACATGACTCTGTAAAGGCATGGCCAAGAGAACTCAGGCACTTTTAATGTTATTTATATGGTCAGGTAGGCTGGAAAAACTACAGCATGCTGAATATGGAAGCATGGAGCTGACAGCTAACCCCTCAAACCCCATCAGGACCCCTCAAATACAGGGTGGGCAGAGGCAAGGAAAAAGCCAGTAACAAGTAACTCAGAGCATGTTTCACTGGAGAACTCTGAAAAGAAAACAAACTACCTGTATCACCTCCCTAATTCACTTCCAAGCCTACCCTAACAGTAATTTATTGTAACCATCCACTTAAAATTACTTAATGTATCTCAAAAAAGTTTAAGTTATTGCAACTTCTTATTTATTTAAAGCAACTCTTTGCAGGAAGATTATGCTACTCTTAATGTTTTCAGCTCAACCCTGCTATCCCACAACAGCATAAATCAGAATAGCCTCATCCCCGATCCAGCACATCTACAAAGAGCAAGGAGAATGATGCAGAGAATATGCAAAATAATTCCCGTTGCTGTGAACATCAGTGCATGAAAATTGCTATAGGAAATGTTTACATCTGTCTGAATTTTTAATTCAGAATAATTTGATGTGTAACTGAGTGGGGAGAATAAAAGGATCAGGACTGAACATTTCCTGGAAAGATCCTTCCTGCTGAAAATGAAGACATTTCCCTGCTTGCAGCAGCAAAGAACATCCGTGTGTGTGAACGCCTCCTTCCACTATTCATCCCATCAAATAACTGGTTATTTTTCCTCTGAGATTTGATTGTTCAGAGCCTACGCCGTTCACAGTCATTTGACTAAAACTTGAAAACAACTGAAGAGAGCGTTCAGCCAAAAATGTTCATGTACACTCGGATTTTTTGTGAGAACCTCCGGTGCTCCAGAGCTCCTTCACACTGGGTCAAAACTATTTGGTTTATTCAAATGATCTCTTTTCAAATCAAACACCTCCTCTGACAACACTTCCAACTACACAAAATTAGCTTGGAAGTCTCCCAGCAGGCACAGGCCAAGCCTGACCTCTTTATCACCTGATCTGAGCCCCTGTATGAACATAACTGCTCACATTTTTCACAACACAGCCCTGCAGAGCTCTAGGTTTGCATTCTAAGAAAATGAGAGTTCTTCAGATGTGTGTGAGGAACAACACAAAACCAAAACAATCCTAAAACAAATCTTTAAAGGCGAAAAACATTCATGGCTCCCCCAGGGATGAAGCACAGTGAATATACAGAACGCACTGTAAAGTTTAGGTCTATTTTCTTACGATGAGTTCATAGAAAACCTATGGCCTGCTTCCCTCCACGTCAAGACAAAAAATCTTCACCTCTGGGCTAACACGTACCTTTACACTGGGCTCAGTGGGAACCAGTAGCGACTCTATGCACAGACCCACATCAGGGTAAAGAGGGAATATAGAGCCCCTTCTGATGTGGATTAGGTAGAAACAACCCTCTGCTCACCATACTTGAAGATCAGACTCACAGACTCCATGAAAAGCATGCATTAAAGCTCAGCAGGTTGTCCACTTACTCGCAAAAGCTTTTAGTGTCATCACACAGGGGAAGGGTAAAAAGTAAGCCAAAAAGTGAAGTCTTGAAAACAAGTACACACCTCTCGCTTTCAGCAGCTGGTAGCTGCTAGATGTCTAATAACAGCAGGGGGGAAAAAGAAAAAGAAAAAAAAATAAAAATCAAATGCTTATCTCCTTTCAGAAGTCCAAAAGTAGTGTTAATGTAAATAACAAAAGGCAGCAAGTCTAGCCCTTCTGAACTATTTGGGCACGATACACATAATACCTTGCAGAAGCCTGCTGGTATTAAGAGGAGGTTGGTTAAAAGCACCACACAATCCCAACAAAAATTCCTCCTTCCAGTATGAGGAGCTTGAATGCAATTCTGAGGTTTGAGGAACACATGTAGGGGGAGACGAGCCGCCTATGTTAAAAACTATGAGAAATTTGGGTGGAATGATAACTACTTGTCTAAAATCTGTGGGAAATCTCTCCCCTCAAACTTATAATAAATTACAGAAATGAACACAGCTTTGGCAAGAGGTGCTGGAACTACAGCCTAAGGGGAAATAGGCCAGTATCTGCTTAAAGAACAGGCACGCCACAGGCAGCACAAGTGCAAGTGCCTCTTGCAACACCAGCCCAAGTACCTGCCCTGGCTGAAAGGCCAACAGCTAGGGCAAACCTTCCCTTTGCAAAGCAGGAAGGCAGGGCGGGGAAATGAATTGTTATGTTGTGTTAGCGGCCAGGTAGCACCATAAAATCAGGACGTTAATGAAGACAAGCCAGTCTGGAGAGTTCCCCACTTCCAGGAGCCTGCACTCACTTGCTGACAGGTACAATAAAAAGACAAAGTGCAACCCTGGCTCAAGCATTTACCTCCTGTTAGCAGCAGCCAAGGACATCTTCCCCTCCCTGTCCCCCCAGCAAAGATTATTTACTTTGCAATATAGGGCTGTCTAGCGATTGCTCACATTGTAAGCATTTTTATAGCCTGGTCCTCGGCGTACAGGGGACTGGGCTAGGGCACAAACACATTTTCCCATAACCTGCTCACTGATTCAAGAAAATACTTTCATTCTTGATTGCAGAGGGATTTCCAAATAGGCTTAAGTGCTTTCATGAATCAGACCTTCAGACTGCCCAGACTTCCTGGCGTGTCGGACTCCATCCTAGCACACAGGACAAAAGGCCTGCAGAATGTGTAAAGGACTTACGCGGGCAATAATCAGGCTCTGGTCTATCTCAGGTCACCCTACCTTGGTAAATAAAAAACTGGTTAAAGGAAGAAGGCAGCTGAATCTTCTGTTAGATCACACTGAAACATACTCCAGTACAGTCTGTTTCCTGGAAAGGAGATGGTGTTTCAGTCCGTGTGGATCTGAACCCCAGTCTCTAGTCTGCCAGGTTCTGTATTCACTCTTTCAGTGGATCCCATTTCAGCACCTACCATGCTCCAAACAAAGAACTTTTTTGTAACTCACCAATAAAATAGGATTGATTTGAGCAGGGGCTGTCCCTGCTACCCTTTTCACAAACTAATTGAGGCACATTGTATGAACATAGAGCTGTCCTTTTTCATCTTTATTGCTTAAACCCAAGCAGTCCTATACAAACTGCCCTAATCCCTGTATTACCAACAACCTACAGAATGTTGGAGAAGTTCTGAAAAAATTACACAAAATCAAAAAGAGAGCGGGAAATGGGGAAACAGGCTTTACTCATTGTTTATGTGACTGAGGATCTGCTTTTAGCACAAAGACAGATCCATCCTGTCCTACCATTCAGAGCCCCAGTGGGGTAACCTGGATGTAAGGATGCTTAGCATGGCTGGGGAAAGAGAAGATGACAGAGGCATGACCTGATCTGGGTAAGGCATGGAGGTCCAAACGTTTGCAGACACAACTCAAGAAGAGCAGCCACAAAGCTTTCTACCTCACCTTCTGGCTTGCAATAGCATGGGACACCTGAGACAGCAGGCCCTGGGGAGTGCTCTCCTCGTGATGTGGAGAAGACATTCAATCAAAATGAAAGCTTGTGAATTTCAAATAGAAAACAGGAAGATGTCCAGAAGATGAGCTCCTCTGCTCTAGCAAGGCAAGAAGAACAGAAAAGCAGGTGTAGGAAGAAGTGAAAGATGAACATCTGACTCAGTTATGCACAGCAGGGATGGGAAACAAGACAGCATCTATTCAGGTGGAAGCAGATGGTAGAATAGGAAAGAAACACGTGGCACCTACAGCTCATGTAATATACACATATTTAAGGTTAGTATCTCATCCAGAGGCAGTGGTCTTTGTTTGGAATAGATTGAAACTGTCAAAGCTGTATGGACTGTCATCATAAGCCAACAGCAAGATGGGCATCAAAGGCAGTTGAAAGAAAAACCTTCCATCTAGTAAGTCTGGTTTATCTCATCATTCCCGTATGCACTCCGCTATTTCATGTCTCCTACCCACTTCACAGGCCCTTAGCCTGCTTGATACAATCACAGCACGCTGGAGCTGCTAACAGCCTTGCAAGGCTGCAACCTATTGCAAGGCTACACTAGGTTTGAAAGGTAGGGCAACTCCAGCAGGTAAAAGTTTCACTTTTCAAATGAACAGAAGTTTTAGTTGCAATTGATCCTTACCAGAAAAATCAGCCCACAACGAGACTTAAGAAAGTACCTGGGCTTCCTGGGAAAACCAGGGGCTGAAAGGCATTCGGGGAAGTACCCATCTCTCTCCTTGTGTGCAGAGACAAGTTCTCTCAGAGCTGCAGTTCCCTTCCAGATCTCTGCCTTACATTTCCTTGCTTTTGACCTGGCAGTACAAACTTCTGGTTACCAGGATTTGCTCTAATGACATCCCTATGCTCTTCCAGACAACAACTCCCCTGAATTTCAACAAAACCCTTGCCATAACCTCCATTTGATGGCTCACAGCTTCTGCTTGCAGCAGTCCCCACTGTTTTCTGAGCCTTCCCCAGAGCCTGAGCTGCCTAGGCTAGGAGATGAAGGTGCCATTAACAAGGACCAAAGCTCTGGGTCTAACCACTGCCCTGGCTGAGTGCTGTGTCCAGGAACTGGATGACAGTTCTCATTCTGGCTCTGCCTCAGGCCTGCTGTGTGACTTTGGGCAGGACACTTCTCCCATCTGGCTTTCTTGGTTTCCATCCATAGAAAAGGGCAAGCCTCATTTTCCCTCCTATGTAAAAAATCCTGATATACACAGAAGACAATTTGTACTGAGAGCCAGGCACTATTATTATTAGAGCTCTGGTCTGCTAAATAGACACTGGCAAGGGATGCAAAAGCAAAATAAATTCAAGGGCAAAGAAAGCAGGCAGAGCAATAAAGCACAAAAAATGAAGAAAGAAGGGAAAGAAAATTCAGTGCAAAACGGTGCAGTGGTGGGCACTGCTCCTGTGGTCTAACTGCATATGGAAGCAAATGTGATATAAATAAAACTATTTTGAAGCAGTTTGATAAATCTGTTCCCTACACTCCCAGTTTTCGTGTTTTAAGTGGACTCTAGTTTTGGCAAGTCCAAATTGCTGCCCCTACTCAAGTGGGCAAGGAGATTCTTTACTTTTTTTAGATCAGTCAAGATTATCCTTTCTCCATCTGGGAAAGGCAACCAGTAAGAAAGGAAAGGAAACAAGCTTGGATGCTGACCTGTAGGACCATTAAGTGCACTTAACTATTATTTATATAACTGTGCGCACGTAGTGCTTTAAAAAGGAAGAAATTTTAGTATCATTAAGGCATAATTGAGGCTCTGAAATCAACATAGTTATATGCCTGTTACTCTACAACGCTACCGAGCAAGCAGCAGTTGTGATGCATCTGTCAGTGTGTCCTTTGCTGTCACGGGATCCTTGCTACAGAGGCTACCACATTCTGCTCCTTTCCATTATGGATGAGGCTGGAGCGTCCCTGCAATTTTGCTGTGCAGGGAGCTACAGTTTCCCTGTAACCAGTTTTCATTATATCTCCTAGGCAAATATCTTGTATCTTGGGATTAATATAAAACAAGATGAAAATTCAAATTCTGTCTTGGCAATTCCTAAGAAAGTAGTCACCTTTGCTTTCCAGACAGCAGCAAAAGCTGAGAGTGCATGAATTGGCTTTTGAATGTTTGGAGTGAGGGAGCTACGAGACCGGCTGTGCCTGCAAAGAATGACTGCAGGGTGATACATTGCCTTTGGTGGATTTCTTTTCCCCTTGCTGTTTGAGTTTTCTCCACCATCTCTTCCTAAAGCACTGTGAGCAGCCTTGTTTTTTCTCAGTTAAAAGGATTTTCTCTATTATTTTTTAAAGCCTGTTTGATGAATGATATGAACTAACTGCGAATACCACATTTCACTCCCCCTCATTAACATTGTAAATTAATTTAGGACTCATTGAGATGCAGGATTAACAACCTGAAGACTAATCTACTCTTTATTCAGAGGACATATTCAGGATGAGCAGTCTTTCGTCTCATATCACTCAATTAGTTAGCAGGACCGTCTCCTGGGAGTAAGATGATATTTCTGACTCTCTGCTTGGAAAAGAACTGTTCAAGGTTAAGGCAGAGGTTTGGGAGACTTCAGTCCTGGTCCCAGCTCAACTGCAGGCTTCCTTTACAACCTTGGCCAAATGCTGTTACACTCTGCATCCATTTCCCTCAGTCTGCACACTTACAGAGGTCAGACTTGGAGAACAGTCACAAGATTTTAGGTAGTGTTTACAGCGGTTTAGGCCAGCGTGTTTTATTCTGCCCGGGTTAAGGGTACATGGGCCATGGGCCAGCTGCCAGGCAGAAATTTGTTAAGCTGAAGTAATACATTTAATAAGTTTTCAGTTATGTGCCCCTAACCTCACTTACGTGAAATGGTGTGTTATTTTGTGAGCAGCCTTTTCCTTGGATTGTGAAGGCACTGTGATTAATACATTAGTGTCTACAGAGCAGGGGCAAAGTCAAGCCCTCAGTTTTCAGATCAGCAAAAAACAAGAGAAAATGTTGCTTTTCTTAAAGCAATATTTATTGGTTACAAAAATCATGACACACTCTGCAGCACTCTTGCAATATCTCAGTGATGCTGTTTTCAGATGCCCTGTATGTTTGCTAGAGAAATAAATAACAGATCTTGCAATTAACAAATGGAATGCCCCGTTGGAGGTTAGCTCTCGCTTGTTGCCAGTAAATCATCTGCAGAGAGATTTCATCCACTGAGAGGAATGAAGATTATATATGTGCTTTGGCAAGTGCCATTTTCCACCAGAATATTTTGTTGAAGGCACTTCATGTCTAATGATACATTGAGGATCTGTTCCTCTGAGCACGATAAATAAAAACAAATAATTGCTGTAGAAAAGAGCCTGACAGACATCCAGTGCCACTTTGGACATAACTGATTGATGCTACTTATAATCAGTTACGCTTGTAAAGCTCAGGCCTTCTGCTCTGGACACGTGCTGCACACACCAGCTTAGCTGGACTCTGCTGTCCTATCAGAAGAGTATTTTTAAAGCCCTACTATGGACTATTATCAATTGTTTGTGTTGCAACATTACCAAGAAGCTCTAACCACAGATGAGGAACCTGCTATGATATGGGCTGCAGAAAAAAACAAGATGTTGCAGTGATTCAAATAGCCTGAAATCAATGGCCAACTGATGGAGCTCCAGAACATTCTCACCTCTCTAGTGTGATCATGAAGGGTGAATCATATTATACACATTTTTGTTGGCTATGGTTCCACGCACAAGATCCTGGTGGGCATTTGGTAGCTACTGTGAAAAAATGGATTGGAAAAACATCTTTCTGCCCCGCTATTTTTAACCCTAATCAAATTTTAACTTTTTCAGTTACAATTGTTCCAGGGTGATTTCCTCAGGCAGAGGACAACAGGAGGACAACCACAACATCACAGTTCTACAACTCCAACTAATAATTCAGCAGCTTCCAAAACAGACTGTTCTTAAAATACTGCTTTTGCTGTCTGGCTAGTCCTTTCAACTCTCCTTAAGATCAAATGTGCTGTCATAACTGCATGAGACTGCTACTCAATTTCATCATCTCTAGTCCTTGACAAAGCCACTCCTTTAAACCACCTCTGGACCACAGGCCAGAAAAGCTGGGTTTTTCCTGGGGTTGTACAGCTCTGTCTGCAGATGTCTGCAACATTAAAAGGACAGACATCAGAATTTCAATAATCTTTCTTCCTTAAATACAGGGAGAGAAATGTCTGATGTTAATGTCACCAAAATCATAGGGGTATTTTTAATCAATGAGGTAGCATGAATGCAATGATTGTCAGCACTTCCTGCAGTTTTCATCCTCAGGTGTTTGTCCTGCTGTGTTTTACATTTTTGTGTCACAATGTACTCCCAATTACTGTACATTCAGCAGATTCTCCATAGAACACATGAAGGGCATCACACCTCATACTTATTAGTGACCTCTGTTGAGCAAGAACAACAGGATCCTGCTGTTGGGTTATCATGAGCTTTCTGATCTAGGTAGCCATCTCTTATTTGAATTTGTCATAAATAACATCATTAGGTTCCTTTGTTCTTGGCTCATTCTGCACTCATTGAGCCCTGACCTCTTGCCCACGAGCAAAACAAAACAACGCCCCCTCTAAAAAAAAAACAACCCCCAACCACATCCTCATTCCTCTTCCTCATAAGAGTGCATTTCACAGCAAACGTGCCAAAGACCTTAAGTGAAGAAGTCTGAAAGCACCCTTCTGAGATGAGCAAGGTTACCAAACCAGCAAGAAAACAAATACTCTTACCTGTCTGTAGCAAGCCAGCCCCACTGTCTTTGACTCCAAAGTGCTGCTGGATATCTAGTAACACACCTGCAAGGAAAACAGAGAGCAGAAACTCAATACCTTCACAGCCCTTGAAAAGCATACATCTCAAACACTTTGTGAAGCATGAGCAAAGCCTCAAATTCAAGTCCTTTAGACATACAAATTCTAAAGTTTGCACATTGGCTCACTCAATAGTTTTAAGCTACTGCAGTAACAACATAGCTCAGCAGATATAACATCATGCCAAGGGTTTGGGGATGAAATCCTTGTGCATGACAAGCTGGTCTTTCCTTTCTTCTTAAATAAGATCATTTTTTTCGCTTGGTTGGGGTTTCATTGTTTGTCTATTTTTGGTGTTTTTGTTTCATTGGTTGAAACAACACTGCTGCAGAATCCAGATCCCTTACTTTTGTTATTTCATAGAAACATAGGGAAATTTGATTCTGCACCTTAGGTGCTTCAAATGGCTCAATAAATAAATAAATAAATAAATAAATAAATAAATAAAACTGAATCCAGGAAAAGTTTTAACAAGAAAAGTTTTAACAAAAGGAGACTTGAAAGGTTTTACTGGGGTGGCGGGAGCACATCTCATTTCCAAAACATATTCATAAAATACATTTTAAATAACTTAATAAAGGTGGGTAAGTGACCGATTGCTTAGCTTTAAAGGAACTACAAAGAATGTTTTGAGTAGAGAGGTTGAACTAGATTATCTGCAGACGTCCCTTCCAGTCCCAGTTACTCTGTGAAGCTGTGCTCCTAATCCGGTGACTGATCAGAACACATGAGCTCCTATCAGAACACACACACATGTCCAGAGCTGCCTCCACCACCTAGAGGTGCCTGCCCTGCCTACGGCAGCATATTCCCAGCCATGCCAGAATGCCAAACAGGCACACAAAACCACCAAAAGGTACCAGGAGGAGAAGCCTGGGAGGTGATAGGAACCGTAGCCTCAGAAAGAATTCTTTTGGACATGCATCAGAAACCAGAACAGCAAGTGCAAGGGGCTGTAATGATGCCTACACAAAGAGGGAGAAGTCTTTCTGTTCATCCCAAAGAAATTTCCTATGCTGTGACAATGGCTTTGCAGTTCTGTAGTGCTTTTCTCCAACGTACCTCATGAGCTTCAACTACTGTAGCCATAAAGGAAACACAGTTAGGGCGCTGAAATGCAGGCACCCTGGCTTATGCTTATAACTTTACTCCAGCGGTGGAGAAGGAAGTGGGTTCTGTGGATAGGCAATGCAGCAGAACAACATAGCACCACAATTACAAGGCCTGCATGAGCTTGGAAGATTTCAGGTGATTAAGAGAGATCTGCATGTCTAATTGGCATGAATTTCCTCTTCCAAGTCTATTTTATATTCTCTTTGGACTCCAGGTGTTTTGATATGGGATTTAGAGCATTAAATTAGAGGAGGGTGCAAGCAGATGATGCAACACACCTATGGAGTGATAGGAGTTTCTCTCTGCTGTGGGAGTTCTCCTGCTCAGCACATGGGAAGACACTCCTCCTAAATTCACTCAGCTCTGTTTTTACCTCAGCATGGCAATGACTCACCCCAAACTTTAATAAAGCTCAGGGATACAATTAAGCAATGATAGACCAGGGGAGAATACAGCAAAATGATAGAGCTTTTGACTTTCCCTTCTGCTTTGAGATGATGGGGAGGCAGAGGCAGCTGGATCCAGGCTCCAGACAGCGATGGTGTTGCTCCTGGAGATGTGCTGCAGGGTGTCTCACAACTCCTGATGCAATCCAAGAAAGGGAAGCTGCCATGTGTGGCTGACAAGGCTCTGCTTGGATTAAAGTTCATGCTTACATGTCTGGAGGATCTGGAAACAGCCATGAGCAGCTAACAGCCTGCACCACTGTCCTCGAGACAGCCTCTCGGCGAGGCTGCGAGCCATTTGGGATGTCTGTCTGATTACACGGCACACGCTAGGGCTATCACCTTGTATTTCCTCAACTACATTTGGCATTCTCAGGTCTGAACAAAGACACAGGAAACATGGTGCCAACTTCCCAAAGTACCCCGCCAGCTGAACCAGACATTATTAATGCTGATGTGGAGCTTGGAGAGATGAAACCCAGGCAGCACCTGACCTGGAGTGCTGATCGAGATGGGCACAGAGACAGGATTGGAAACCCAGAGCGATGACTGCAACTGTCTGTGGGTTCAGCTCCTTCAGCCCTATCTAGGTTAATAGATAGGTTACTAGGCCCCAGTAAGGGCCTGCTCTGGTGTCTGAGCACCTGACAAAGACATGGGATTTCTGTGGGCACTGGCCATGAAGAGGACTTTAAGAGCAATTTGGAAGATAAAAGGTTGTTGGGTGTGGAGTCTTAGATAGAGAGGGAACGTCAAGTAAATGGGGAAGAGGAATGTGGCTGACCTCATCCCCCTACAGTGTCAGAGGGCTTCTAGGGCCCAGTACAGGATCCAGAGTGCTGTTGCCTCCTGTTCTGGTCACTTCACAAACAGTGAGTATAAAAGACCCAACTTGGAGGAATGCAGGCCCACATTTAATGGCCTAGGTTATCTCTGATTTATAGGAAATGCTTTAGGAAAGAAGAATTTTCCTGGAAGTGCTCAGGTCGGGCTGCAAACATGGAGGTGGGTGGTGCTGATCACACACGAGGCAAGTGCATGTCAGGATACACTTTGTCTACTGGCCAGAGCTACAACAAACCAAAAGCTGCAGGACTTGACGGTAATCTGCTATGGGGTAAAAAGCTGCTCTGAACAGAAGGTCACCTTAGTACAGACGTTTGTTGTGTTAACCATCATTTACAGAAGTACTCCACAGCAAAACCAATGTGAAGAGTGCCTTGGATACCCTTTATATTTAAATGAAACATGGGCTCTTCACCTAACCTTTACACATGAATAAAGAGTTGCCATGGTACGAAAGTGTTCATGTGCTCAGCCACATTGAAATCACAATTTCAAAGGAAAATGACATTATAGCTTCCCTTGGGAGAGTCCTGTTTTCTACTCACCAAAACAAAACACCCCCTTTGATTTCAAACTGCTTCCAGGGAAGGTGCAAAACACAGAGGGAGGCTTTGCATGGAGTGAGAAGCTATGGGACCAAGGCTCCAGGTTTCAGATCACCGAGACTTGCCTTGGTAACTTAAATGCATGTTTTTTAAACACTGCTTGTATGCTGCAATGCCACTGGCCAGTATACTTATGGAAAAAATCACAAACATTATAATGGTATCTTTTAATGGGGAAAAGCTATATGCCCAAAAGGAACCAGCACACTTCTGTCCCCAGGATGCAGCTGGGCGCTGACACACTCACACCCTCTCGTTGCCCTGGTGCAGCCCTGGCCTCACACCTCTCTTTGGGGAAGCCTCAGAGAGCACGGAGGAGAACCCAGCCTCACTCTTTTGGCTCCCAAAGAGAGCAGACTGTACCAACAAGTATTTTTCCTCCATTCCCTGGTGCACCTGCCTCTCCTTACTGAGGCGTTTTTCTTCCCAGGTGATGCTCCCTGGTTCCAGGGCCAGCTCCCTCAGCTGGAGGCAGCCGGGCAGGGATAGCCAAGCCCTGGCCTCCTAGCCATTAGACAAAAGCCACCTTGTTACCATCAGGCTCTCCTTCATGCCTGCAGCCATGTTCAACCTGCTTCAAATAATGCATTAAGCAGACAGAGGAGTGGTGCACACACCTGTCTGTTCAGAGACGTGAAAAGATTAGGTGGGGAGAAGTTTATTCTGAGGTCTCTGTGATTATATCTTCTCTGCAACCCCAAGGTGTGACTGCAGTTCACACACACATCCCTAAGCTTCAAACGAGCTGGCTACAGCTCAGCCACCCACTAGCTATTAAACACAGGCTTCACAATTTGGACCCTATTTAAATACTCAGCTGCAGAACAACACGGTGGTAGCCCCGCTGATATTTGTACCACAAGATAAATTCCCACTGCTACAGAACTCGCAAGTCGAGAACTGAAGTGTGGTACCACCTTCTTTGGACTGCCATGAAAGCATTCCCTGTCTTGCATGCAAAAGAAGTAGCGCTGCTGCTTAGGTATTGCTAAATGAGTGGTAATGTCCTGCTCAAAAACATCGACAGGAGCTTCCTCAGGACATACACACAGACCTGCCTTCTGCAAAACTCATTCCCACCATTGCAGGACACGACAATGTGCATTGATGAAACAGCCCTCTTTGATTTTGAAACAGCATTGCAGAATTAGGAGAAAAACAGACAACAAAAACAAACCCAGCAACATGACAAATCAAAACAAGGATTTCCTAAGATCTGCTCATGCTGGCATGCAAGAAACTCCTGACCTAGAAATCACTGAAATAAACTGCCAGCACCCATGGTGGCGTGTTTAGGAAGGGGTTTCCCTGAGCAATAGAGGCGCTGTGAAGAAGCAATGCCAGCACAGCAGTTCGAGCCAAAGCTCTGAACGAGCCAGGGTCTCCAGGCCCAATGCTGCCATTACTTACAGGCCGTGAAGCTGCTGTTAACAAATCTGCTAACAAAGCCCAGTCCAAGGAAGAGTTCAAAGCCTCCGCTGACACTGAACACCTCAGGGTGGGAGAGGCCACCCCCCCTGCACGCTCCCAAAGGTGGCTGGGTGAAGGCCCTGCTCAAAGCTGGGTCTGAAATAGGGTCAGAACCACAGGGACGTGCACCCGGAGCTCTGGCACACGAGAGAACTTGCTGTTTTTCCTCAACAGCATCTTCAGAAGGCTTTCGTGAGAGGATAGGTGCTGCATACTCTGCTAAGCACACTATATTGCTTGGGAATTGAAACAAAACTCTCTGTCTGCTTCATAGTGCAATTCCTGTTCTGAATAGAAAAACAACGCTACCCTCGGAGACTTGTACCACCTGTCACACCCACTTTTTCCATTCAATGTTTTTATCATTATTGTAATATCAGTGGGGAAGTATCTTAGCTATTCATTCATTCCCAAAGGCTATTGGCTTACCTGCATGGTATGTAACAAGTAATTAAGCATTAGGAAAAAAAAATACAATCAGGAATGCAATTAGCCAAGGGCTTAGAGAAGAAAAGATATTAAAAGACAACAACAAAAACACTTCTTCTCTCTCGGGCAGAGGGTAAGTAGTAATAAATGATGGTTTCCCTAATATAGCTAGAAATCCACTGTAATGTTGTATGCAAAGTCTTAGCATGAAATTGCCTGCAAGAGTGGGAGGGGATATAAAAAAGTTCATCAGATGTAGAATCGATTAGCACAAAGCATCATTAACACAAGGTCAGGGTGTCCAGGGAAGGCGGCACAGGACAGCTAGTCCTGTTCAGATTAAAAACAAAAAAATCAAAACAAAACAAGTAGGACTTTGAATGCAACCATGGCTGCCAAATGCTGGGTGCCTCAGTGGCAAAACCACACCCAAATCAAATCCCTCATCTCCCTAATTACAGTGTAGGCCTGTTCCCAGGACTATGGCTGGGAAGGAAGCCCTTGTCAAATGGAGAACGTGGAATACTCAGCCAACAGGAGCCCAAGAGCTTGAATAAATTCCAGAACATGGAAGAATTTCTGCTTGTGATCCAATACAACAACAGCTCTCACCAGTAAAACTGCAAAAGGAAACGGGTCACGTCTGGGACGGAGCTCGCTGTGTCCGTTTGCTCTCCTTTCCTCCCCGCCATGGAGCTCCCAGAGAGATCCTTAATTTCACCCCTGCCTCGTCTCACTTTGAGACTCCTGCCTTAGACTATTTTAACCAGCCTTGCAATTCCCACAAGCCCAGGAAAGACTTCAATTAGAAATAAATTATGTGATTTGGCTAAAAAGACGGGCTAAAATGAACGGGCACCTAGACCTGGGCTTAAAAACAAACTTGTTTGTTGAGACTTGGAACGATTCCCTATGTGGAATGGTAAAAATCAGAAGCTGTAACTTCAAACAACAAACAGAAACATAACTAGTCACCAAGGTTTGCATTAGTCATCTGAAATGACAGAAATCATTAGCAGCTTTCAGACGAAGCTGGCCAGACCTTTCTCCCATACCCGTCTTCTCTATCTCAGCACTCAGTTCAGATGCCGTTTGTAGTTTTTTAATGCATACAGACCAAGTGAGGCACACTTTGCACAGTAATGCCTCTGCTCCGACACAGAAAGAAACAAAATCTTTACCCAAGGAAAAGGCTACAGGCTTAACAAATTTCCAGATGAAACAGCAGAGCCTCAAAAAAATAAGGGCATTTTTGTCCCACTTATTCAAATCTTGGAAAATTCAGAGACTCCCCCCATTCATACTCTCCATACTCACACTATGTCAGAAAAAGGTGGACCTGCCACCCAAAACGCTCGTTGTCTTCTGGCTTTCTAATCTTTACTAAAGGCTAAGCAGCCTAGCTAATTCATGCAATGAAACATATCTCAGAGACTTTGTGTATGAGCTAATTAAAATAAACAAAAACAGTATAGCTAATGATAGAGCAAATCAAGCACATATGAGTGCAGCCAGTGACTCACCGCCCCTTGTTTTCTTTATTGGAAAACTCCGCGTATCAACGTAGCGGAGTGACAGTGAGTCAGGAACCTGGCATGAGCCACAAATGGCAAGCAAATGAAAATGGGCATCTACAAAACCTCTCTTTGGAGAGATTTTGGAGATTTTTGCTGGCTTTGGATGGATGTGGTTATGGATTTCACATCTCTGTTCTCATGGTTTTCTGGCTAGGCAAAATCTACAAAAGAGTGATTCACAATTTCTTCTAGAGATACCGTGCAATGGTTAAGCTCTTGTTCTAATCAATTTGATGCCTTTACTTTCATATCTTCTTGCTTCTGTTTTAACCAAATACACATGAAGCATGTTGCCACACCTTACTGAAAACATAATACTGCTTACCTAGTAAATAGACAAATATTACTGGTTTGGAACTAGGCGAAGTACATGCAAATATTGCAACAGTACTAAACTGCAAACTAATGGTGTGCATGACATGAGGCTAATCGTTCTCGACCTAATTCCGTGCAAGCACAACCTCTATGTGGCCAGATAGCTGCCTGCCCCATTCACCAGCCGTTATCTCAGCCTCTCACGCAGCCCCGCATGCAGGGTGGGAACAGGAAGCCCACCAAAAGCCTGTGCTATCCCGTGCACCTTCTGGGTGCATGCAGCTATATCCTCTGGGGCTGGCAATAAATCATGTCATTATAATAAAACTCAAAAAGTTTAATGAAGTTATTTAAAGAAAAAGATGCCGTTTTCAAGGTTAGGAAGGCTAACAGAAGAAAGACTCTGCTCTCTGTCACTGACTCCAGCCAGTGAGGGGTTTTTACCCACTCCCTCCCCTCTAAGGCCACACACTTTTGTAACAAGGAAGACGGAGATGTGAGTGAGCAACTGGGGTAATTAGTGACTTGTGATTTACAGCAGATGACAGCTAATTTCTCCAGTTAAGAAGATTTCTATCAAATCTGCAAAAATATGCGCTCAGATCGGACATATTTCCAAGTGACTGCATCTCATTTCTCGTTTGCATTTCACTTCTGTTTAGCGATGCCTCAGAGCTATTCCGGAACGTTGCAAGCTGTCCAGGGCACGCTGGTGTAATGGTACTTAGCTGCAAGGGGCTTCCCAGCCTCTTCACTGCAGAAAGGGATTTTTTTTATTTTATTTTTATTTTTATAAAACGTGGAGGAGATTCCAGATGCAGAGGTATCCTGTACCAAGCGGCCTGCAGAAGAGCAGCAAGGTGTTAAAGCCGCCAGGCACGACAGCAGACGTGTTCCAAGCAGGTTTCTGCTGTGCAGAACCACCACTGTTTAAAAGTGAATGCATGATATGTCTGCTGCCATGGTCCTGGGGTAATAACGAGGGCTGCTAATCAGCTCGGCATCAGCATGGGGGGGAAACAAGCACATCTCCAGTGCTCCTGCCAAGCTGCATCTGAATTTGAAGAAGTGGCTTTTTAATGTTAGTTAATGTCCACTGCACAAATCTCCCTCTGTGACCTAGATCTGGATAGGATCATGAGGCTTGAAGAGCAAAAGGAAGAAAAGCTGGAATTGCCTATAGCATATCCTCCACAGCTAAAACACCAGTGACAACTTGGCGCTGCAGCCCACTTCTAAGAAGACAGGAAACACATAAAAATACCCTGCTGTTTCAAGTAGCTACCTAAATCTTCCTGCTGTAACTTGCAGATGAAAAAGCTTTTGACTGGCGATACAAGTATCTCCCCTACCTTTAGTAATCCCAGAATAGCTCTTAGTGTTAAACGCTTTAAACATCTTAGAGACACTGCTGCTGAACATGGCAAATAGGCTTAGGAGTCTGTCATCCTGTATAAAGAAAGGATAAAGCTGCTCCGAGTCCACCTTTGCCAGCTGCTTCCTTGTACCCCCTCCATTTTCCCTGCTCTCTCTTGAGCACCGTAACCAGAACCCTAGGTCTCCTCGCCCACCTTCTGATTGTGATACTGCAGCTTCCCATCCCCTTCCTCCTTCCCCCTCCCCATTCTTGTATTCACTCGGGGCTTCTCCCATCACACTGATCTACGCAGGAATCTCAGTGCAAGGTGCATCGATGCATGACACACGATGCCAATAAATCCAAAGGTCTTGTTTTGAGAAGCTCTTCAATATCCACACATGACCTGAGGGGGATATTCTTCTTGCAGATGAGACTTGAAGGTATGTTACTCCACACTGCCAAAGCAGTCTCCTGGAGTCGTGTTGTGTTTTCTTCCATAGCTATTTAAAGCAGCCTTTGCTGTCCTCTAATCGGGTGCAGTCCTCTAATCATGGGGAATTTTTTAATCTGTGAATGGGCAGAAAAGCTCTTCTGCTAACTTCAGCATCTCCCATTGATGGAAAACATCCCTCCCCGGGCACAAAGCAGCACAACGCTCCTCACGTGCACGTACACTTGTGCATGCACGTCCCACACTAAGAATCCACATCAAGCATTTTGTATTTCACTCTGGGCACTGGTCAAGCTGTGCTAGGAAATGATCGAGCATGGTGCTGCACTGGTTACCCTCAGTGCCACATCTTTAAATTCATGATGACAAGGTGAGTGGTTTTGTACAGTGAATTAGCACGGCACGCGGGTATTTCAGAGACGACTCGTGTGGGGCACAAAAGCTCGTTAAGGAAGCCCGGGCTCACCCACAGCACTATTAAGTAAAAGATAAAAGAAACCAGCTTCGGAGTTATCACAGGAGGTATTTAAATACAGCACCCTGCCTTCTTAAACATGACCTATTAAAGAACCTACTGTGCTCTACTGTCTGATAGCCAATACGGCAGTAAAATCTGTATGTAAAACCTTGTGTCTGCATGAGGGTATGTGGTTAGATGAGAGCAAAGTGTACTAACAGCTAAAATGAGCATGAGGGCTGGGGCTTCTCTGTAAGTGGAATGGGTCATTCGTGCAGCCACGCGACTGCAGTGACACCAGGAAATCCTCACAGCACAAACAGGGGTTGTACCAGACAAAAATAAAAATATATATATTTTTTAAAATATATATATTAAAAAAAAAAAAAGGCAGATAAACCAGGGGTTATCCAGGGTGAGCGACAGCAATTTCTGAAGCTCCCCCTCCACCACTATGACTGTTTTTTCCTAGCTGCATCAGCACAGGACCTCTACCAAAGGGTTCTGGTAACAGGACAGGGACGTGCACGCCTCTCACACCCCCGTTTGCAAAACCTGAGCTCAGCCCAGACTTAAGAGCCGGGTCAGCTCTGCTCCCAGTCCTGACACTACATCGCTATTTAACCTTGGGTGAGTTATTCGATCCCACAGAGGTTCTGAGTCCACATTAGTCAAATGAAGATAATAACAATAATCATGTCTGTCACAGATACAGGAGGGCTTGGTTATTATGCTCTTGTGAAGTGCTTAGAAGAGCCCCAGATGAAAGACAGATTAGTAGAAGGAAGATTAATTATAAGACATGTGCATCCCAAATAAAAAACAGACGGGGACATTTTTGCTGTTGCTGTTATTAGAAGTGAGAGGCTCTCTGATTTCAGGTAGCTTTTATTCCTGCATTGGAAAGCAGATCCATTTTAACCACTTTCCATGTTCAAACTTTATTTGTAGATTGTGGGTAGGTGATAAAGGCTACTCAGCCTCTGATACTGCAAACACAAAGGCCTTTGATCAAAGGTCTGATCTCACGGTGCCTGCTGTCTGCGATACGACAGTGCTCATGGGCCTGCCTCTCTTTTAACAGCTGCGAGGCAAAACACGGAAGCAAAAACTTACTGCCATACTGAAGGAAAGACCAGGGTGGAAGGAAAGGAAACATTTCCCGTGGATAAACCACTACAGCACGCTTCCTTCTTTGTGAGAGGTGAACCCCACTTCTTCCTGCAGCATGCCAGGACGTAGCTGAGTGTTGGATGCTGCCGAACGTCAGTTCAGCATCACCCAGTGACGGACCCAGCTCTGACTTGCTTCCTTGCAACAATTTCAAAGTGATACCAAATTTCACAAACTATCCCTTGGGGCATTCAGTAATGAATTTCTTAAAAAATATATGAGTACAGAAATCCGGGAAATAATATTAATAAATGTACATTATCTCCAGGATACAGGAAAACCTTTCCTTCACCTTGTAGAGACGTGTCTGCTAAAAAAAAGGATAGCATTTAACCTGTCATTTCTCAAAAGTCTTTATTTCTTTCAAAAGCCGTTATTTCTTTCTAAACCTCTCTCAGCATTGTACCTTTGAGAAGTCTTCCTTCTTCAAATATGGCTGCAATGGGCCAACTGATTAAAACATTAATGTGAGAGACAAAGAATAACCTAGAGAACGTGACTTACAAAACATCCTCAGTTTAAAGGAAAGTGCTTCCATTGCAATTCGTCTTCATTTACTGGAATTGCTGTAGTTCTTTATTTTGGTCATAATGGTTAAATTGCATTTCAGAGCAACATTCCTGTTTCAGAATAGCTATAGGCATCTATATTATAGATCTGAAGCCAGCCATAGAGGATATTATTTTCTACAAAGAAGCAAATCAGCAGTATTACCCCATTGCACCTACAAACACAGAAATACATGCATTACCCGTGCCACTTCCAACTCTCACTTCTGTTAGTCAATGTTGTCAGTATTTTCATAAAGTAAGACATCACACACCTTAGGTGAAAAATCAAACCTTACAAGATTTCTGGCAATGATGCTTAATAACTTGAAGTTTCTTAGGTGGCCAGCAGACATTGCTTTGGGGATATACAGTCCAGAACTCTCATTCCTGCTCTCCAGATGTTTTCACAGGTGAAGTGAAAAACTTAAATCTCTGGAGATAATCAAGCTTGGACACAGGTGCTGCACACAAGCAACTAACACAAGCAGTATTTATCTCTCCCTACCCACACCATGCTTTGGCATACTAATTTCTAAGCAGCTGAAGAGATGGGGTCAGGAAGAAAATGCTTAGCCACCAAACTTGTACACAACATAAAAAGAAGAACTCCCTTTGAAGAAACAACCTGTTGGGCTCCTGTGATATACTTTCTTGCTGAATAGATAAGAAAAAGAAAAGATTCAGTTAGAATCAAAAGACAGCCCAACCATCAATCTGAACAGTAACCCATGCACTTCAATCCCTGGTATTAAAGGCAGTTCTTTTAGGACATATGTCAATCCTTTTGAACATTTATTCTTTATTTAGGTGTAGGGCAGGAAATAAGCCATCTTTTTATGTCTCTTAGAACTCCGAATAATATAGAGGGGATCAAAAAAAGAAATAGAAAAAAGCTGTGCCTGTGTCTGAAGCAAAGCAGCAAATAATCTCAGTGCCATCTGATTACCGAGGGTAGCGCAGGAGTTGCAATGCGCCTGTGCGGTCAGCAAAGCTAATGAGGATTCAGGAAGTAATGCAAACTCCGAGCACCAAGGTTGGTGCCATCAGATAAGGAGATTCTCAGATGAAAGAAACTCCTTGTCAAGCATTCTGCTGTGGGGTATACATATTGCAGGTGCAGGTGCAGACTGAAGGTCTTGCACAAGCATGCCGTGCCCAAAAGCTTTTATTCCTTCCACTCATGACGTTGGCTGGAATCTCGCTGGCTTCCAAGCCCCACATGGACTGCGAGGTATCTGCTGGGAAGCTGGGCTGCAGAGCACCTGCCGACCGCTGCTTATGCCAGTGCTGGACCGACAGCAGTTTGGTCTGGACAGAAGTGCAGAACACCCCACAGCACAGACACAGCTCACCACCAAACGCGTTTCAGCACACACGGACAGCGGGTAAATCCACAAGGACCTGACAAGGGAGATACGCCAGCCACAATACCACCAGGAACTTTATTTTCAAAGAGGTAAATGCCAAGCTAGCGAGGGCGCTTTCAAGTCAGGCCAACAGCCAGGCACGATTGGCACCCAAACACCTCCGTGCAGGTCTCAGCAGGCACCCAGGTGTTCCCAGGAGGGACGCACTTGGCCAAGGGAGCTGCAGCATTCCTCGCCAATCTCCACGCTGATGGGGTACCAGAAGTCATTGACTCTGTGAGCTACTCCCCACAAGGTATTGGGGAGGAGATAAATGAAAATGAGAAAATTAATCTTTCCATTAATTTAGAAAGCTGCAATTCATGACTCACAGAAAGCTTTTATATATAAACAGCATTGTTTAAATCTTATTTGTAATTATACTTTCAGGCAGAGGCTTTCAAAGCTGCCCTGAGAATATGGCAACCAGTTGTCTAATTTATTGTTATTTTAAGCAGGTGCTGTATGCCCAAATTCCCTTGGCAGATTATATCTCAGCTTAAGTGTTTTTGCTAGGGGTAATTTTCACATGTTCGAGTTAGCAGCAATGAGAGGAAGGAAATCAGGCAAAAAAGAACTCCATCCATGCCGTCCCATTTCTTTCTCTCTTTATGGCGAGTTAAAGGAGATTTGTGCACAACTGCAAAGCTGTACCCTCGCTCTGCTCTGCCTGGTTTGGCGCTGAAGAGAGAGTGGAAGTGAGGAGGGATGCAATGCAAGTGGATTTCATAAGGCAACAAACCAGCAGTCTTTCTTTACCAGCCAATGGATTTCTTAGAAATCTGAAAAAACTGCTTTTTGCACTTCTCCTGCCTGCTATATTAGCCACCTGTTCATTACAACAATGGTAATTAATAAGGAACAAGAACTCATAAGCAGATCACCTTGAAAGTCTTGTTCACGCTTCATCAGCCTACTGCAGTCCCCAGCCACAGACCTAAACTTTGAAAGGTTCAAAAATGCACAGAAAACTAGAAGTTACTGAGGGCAAAATCATTTGTGCTAATGCAAAATACATCCTGAACACCCATCTGCCTAGGAAAGAAGTCTTATTAACGCTTAGCTGGAAACACCCCAGGCATGCTTCGAAGGCACCTGGCGATCCTCAAGGAAATTGATGCAGTTTTGAGGAACTGTCACATAGCTGGTTGTTCTTGAAAAGCTGGACAGAGAACAAAAATGGTTGGAAAAGTGCCTATCACGTATCTGCTGCTTGTTAATACCTCTCTATCACAGTGCTGCAGTGTTGCGTGAAATCTAAGACACGTAGCAAATACAAATTGGCTTCTTCTTAATATATATCTCTGCTAATAACCAGAAGGATCACAGCCACCCATTTATTCGCTACAGAAGTTGAGTTGGGAAAGAGTTGCCATCTGTCCTTTTCTCAAGGCACAGTTTTAGACAAGAGAGATTTCTACATAAAAGCATACTCAAATCCTAAAATGCTATAGTTACCAGTACGCTAAGATATGTATATACATTGAGAATATATTGTCCCCTAAATGAGTTAAACATTTTTTTTTCTGCTAGAATATCTGAATCACTATCACTCCTTCCACAATTAAGCTTGCCCTTCATGTCAATTCCCATGCAATGGATTTGATCTTGGTTCTGTCTCCTGCTCGTACGGCTCAGTTTGCGATGGAACTGACTCCAGGGAATGCCAGAACTGCTCCAAGCACACTAAAACTGAAACCAAATATAGTGGGTCTTCCTTCTCTGCTCAGAAACAAGATCTGCAGTTTGACTTTTATATGCCACTGTTTAAAAATATATATATGTATAACCTTATGCCACCATTCTGATCAAGTGTCTGCTACAGTAAGACAAAACAAAACAAACTATGGAGAATGACATCTGAAAGGACATCAGAGACTGAAAGAAACCTCTTGCAAATACATTAAATGACCTGGAATTTGGGGGAAAAATATCTATCTCCTTGTAGGTGGGGTCGCAAACTGCTGGTCCCTGTCTTCTGATGTGCTGCTGCCCAGAGGAGGACTGCAGAATTCACAGGCAAGACAAGATGGCCAGCAGGTGTTAGAGACGACAGACACATTTGTCAAATGCAAACATGCTCTGTCCTACTCCTACCTTCTTCCTTTCTGCATAATTTCCCAGTTTCATATTGTTATTAAGGCCACTTTATTGGTGTGGGGAGAAAGAATATTCACCTCAGGCAAGCCATGCTAAGATGCTACAAAAAGACTGCATAAAACAACTATAGACATAGAGCCTGCTGCGTGCCAGAGGCATAATACATCTCCATTCAGATGAATTGTGCAATAGAGAAGGGGAGAAAACCTGTAGAAATTGCTTTGAAAACAAAAAACAAAAAGTGTTTCTGCACAGCCATCGTCAGGCTTGTTTGTCAGATCAGATGCTTTTTTTTTGTGTTCTGTTCAAATGCAAAGAAAATGCTTGAAGAAAATTGCTGGTGCTGATATTTGCACCCTTCACATGCACAGCTGGAGTGAGATTTCTGCTGTTGTGGAGCAACAGCATGAACAAAATAGTCCCAAAATTAAGGAGAGTTGTACTGCAAGAACTATTTAAACATATCTGATTTCCTGATTTCTTACTCCATGCTAATAAGCCTTACGTTTATATCATTTTTAAGCATGTATTTTTACATCAAGCTGTAGGGAAATGAGCCAATAAGGGATAAAGACTATGACCTTGAAAGGAGGACTGTAGGAAGGAGGTTAATAAAGGTAGACGGAGCCCTGAGAAACCTTCACCCTGATTCAGTAATGAAAGCAGAAGCTTCACTCTTTGGAGTCGCCAGCAGACATTTGACAAGTTTTAGCTTCCCATTTGACAACAGCACACACTGCCTTGTGCTGTGGCTTTTTTAACACTCACAGAATCAGTCCTAACTTTAAGGAGCAGGATTTCAGAATTGCCATCTCTCGTCGGTTTGTTCACCCTTGTGACATTTGGTGCTCTCCTTACACAGCTGTTACTGCAGGTACTGAACCCTGTAAGACTAAACTCTTCAAAAATCTCGTGCTTGTACAGAAAACACCCAAAACAAAAATAAACAGGCTCCAAACCCCGAACACACTTCAATCACACCCAAAATGTACTTTCTTAGTTTGCACTTCATGGCAAATTTGAAAGGCCTACTCATTACTGTGGCCATAGTTGCAGCAATTATTATCATCTATGGGGTGCATGTTTCTGATAGACTCCATCAGAGCTGCCCCTCCTCTTTTTATTTTAATTCATTTTTATAAACCAACCAGTGATTCCTAGTACAGTTAGCACAGACATAACACAACGAGGCCTCTGGCTGACAGAGAGGCAAACGAAAGGAGAATGCAAGAAAACAATGTATTGCTTCTGTCATTCTGACAGTTATTTGACCAGGCAATACCCCTTCTTTTTCATAAAACTGATAAGAAACAAGCCCTGCTCCTGTAAGGAATATATATATATAACATTTGCTTTGCTACCAAAACAATACTATGGCTATCTGATGAAGGGATGAGTCGTCTGTTTGTGTTGTTTGTTTTTTTGTTGTTTGTTTTTGCCTTCTTCTGCCTCCCACAAAAGTTTAATTGCTTCATCTTTCTCATGTGATGAGCGCAGTGCCCCAGTCCCCTGCTTATTCCCATCTGCACACCCTGCTGTGCCTACCTGCTCCTGCTCCATCTGCCAAACAAGCCACTGGTGTGGCCATGGCCACAGCTACAGGGGAGAAAAAGCATCTGGAAGTGAAAGCGCTGGTGGTATATGTGTGGTTTATTTTACTTTCTCCTCCCTGCAGAAAACAGCAGCTACTTTACCTTCTAAGAAAAAATTAGCAGTGCCATTGCTTACAAATATTCCAGTAAACCTGCAGAGAAGACCAGGCACGTCTTATTTCAACAGAGGCACGTCCAAATGCTCGCCTCCGTTGTTCCAGCTAGCTACAGCCTAGTTCCAGGGGCTCCTAAAGTGCTTTGAGTTGCATCAATTTCCTCTCCAAGTCCTTCATCTTAATTGATATGCCCTGAATTACACCATTAATTTCTGTCAAAGTAGAGGTATTTAAATGCAATCCATCATCATATTTTTTTTTACTTAAAAGCCCTTCTCTTCCTCTTCCCCTTTGCACGCACACTCGCTGTCTCACTCCTGCGCTCTCTCTCTCTCTCAGCATAATGCAGGGAAATCTTCATGTTTTAACACACACCAACATCAGCTGCAAACAAGAGGTGCGAAAGGAAATTAGCTATGCACGCCAACTCATTCACAAACGAGCTGCATATTCATTTGCAGGAGCACGGTGCTTTGCCACACTGGAAAGCGCCTGCCAAACACGAGGCAGCGAGCAGAGCAGCCGTGTTTCCCTGGCAGCTTGAAAACAACCGGAGCAGGTAGATGGAAGATATCTTTGTTGCTCTGAGCAGCCATTTCTGGATCCAGCTATTCCAATTGCCGTCTTCGGCTTCCAAACACAAGGCAGAGCAGCTCAACACCACTGTCATCACCAATGCTATGACATTACTAATTAACTAATCTGCTGAACCATTGTGAGTATTGATTATAATCAGAATCACACAATGGTTTGGGTTGGAAGGGACCTTAAAGACCATCTAATGCAAACCCCTGCCACAAGGCAGGGACACCTCCCACCAACCCAGGCTGCCCAAAGCCCCATCCAGCACCATCTGCCCATGTAAAAAGGTCACCCTTCACCTTTTTTATAAGCCCCTTTTAAATACTGAAGGGCCACAATGAGGCCTCCCTTCTCTTCTCCAGGCTGAACAACCCCAACTCCCTCAGCCTGTCTTCATAGGAGAGGTTCCCCAGCCTCTTAACCACCTTTGTGGCCCCCTCTGGACTCATTCTAATATGTCCCTGTCTTTCTTGTGCTGGGGGCTCCAGTTTGTGGAGTTCTTGGCAGCCTTGCTGCACTAGGTGGGAAAGCAGAGCTGGAGAGGCTGTGCCCAGCTACCCAGGTGCATGCTGCAGGTCTGCAGGACAGCCACGCTCTGGGACAGCAGCTGCCTGTGCTTTTTACATGCTTGTGCTGAAGTCACCTGGCTGAGCCCCCTGCCCATCGTCTTTCTGTATGCAGCCCTGCTCCCAAAACCACTTTCAGAGGTCCAGCAGTGTCAAAATGCATAGCGACTGCTGGATCCACTCTGTGCAATGTAAGCAGTAACGCATCGTGGCAGTGTCAGAAACCTTGCTTGAGCTCTCTGTTCCTTTTTCAGCTTACCCTTTTTCTCACACAGGAAAAAAGGAGGCAAATACTGATCCAGTCATAGAGTAGAAACACTGTGCAACTGCCCCTTTATTCACACTAACATGAACAGATTTCAGCCCAGCTGTTTTCCCTACGAACCGTCTTCCCATTACTCAACTTTGATGAAGATATGAGTATAATTTCCTTTCTAAAACTTTTCAACCCAAAATAAACATTCCTCCTTCACAATCAAACCTTTTGATACATACCCACTACTAACATTTCATGGCATGTTTGAAAAATAAATGGTTGCAGCCTCTCAAGTAAAGCATTTTGCTTAAATTACACACTTTTCTTTCATAAAATTACACAATGTGGTTTTGCTTTCTTGCTGTACACCGACTGCACAGAAGCGCACTGCAGCACTGTTTCTGCTGGTACACCACAAAAGTATCATGCAAACTGCACAGGCCCACTCTGCTGCAACACATAAAACAATGTAGAACCTTGTTAATTCGTTCAGAAGCACAGGTAACGGTGGTCAGCCTTATTGCTAGAGACTATGCCTATTGCACATAAGGAAAGAGCAGTGAAAGAATTGTTGCATGTTGCACAGATGATGCATGTCGTATGCAGAGAGCTCAGGCCTCCCAACCCTCGTTGTCATTATTCGTCTGCACAGACCAGAGCACGACAGAGCCCTTAACTGCAGTTTCTAACTGGAAATGATACATAATTAGTGTATAACCAAAAGGATTTCCCCAGGCACTTCAGATTTAAGAAGCTTCTGTAACTACTTTAGGAGGCACCAAAACTCCAATCCAGAGCTGGGCAGAAATATCAAGATATCAAGTCAAAATATCTAGAACTTGAAGTATCTCTGTCCTGCAAGACAGACCTTCATCCACAGCTTAGGTTACATCACAAGCTCTTGAAAATCTAGTTTTGTTGACAGCTTTTATTTGTCATGTTCTCTTTCCTGAGACATCCATACTAAGGCTATCAATTTAACAACAGTTTTATCAAGGGGAAGCCCAGAGGATAATCTTAATGTAAAAAACAAACAATAAGGTTTCATTTCTCAGTGCTCTTAAAAAATAAAAAAATAGAGATGAAAACCAGCTCAAATGATGAAAACCAGATGAAAGTGCAACTCAGATTCATCTCTCCTTTCATCTCGGTATTTCAGGTTTTCAGGCATTACAATAAATGATGTATTTTTTCAGTTTATGTCATAACAATTAAACATGCGGCCTAGAATACGGGACTGGGTGCTAGCTAAAACTCAAAATATGCAGCTAGTGCTTTCAAACCAGCCAAAGGCTTACAGCAGAATGTGAGCCTTTCACTAGCTGGTAGGAATTAAAGAGCAGAGTATCCGGGAAATCCCTGGATTTTGCACAGCAGTAGCATTTGATTTCACATTTTGAAGTGTCCTACGCCAGGACAGCCTGCTCTTCTGCTGGCTGCCCACATCACTAAAAACACAGACTTCTCCAGCCAACAGGCAATGCAAGGACCTTCTTTAGACATACAGGAGGCACCTCCTATACCTTCCGCTCCCCAGGAGGCAAAAGTCTCCTCCTAGATTAAACAGAAAAAGACCATGCAGAGGAATTTAAGTCATTCAAAATTCCAACTCAGAAAGAGCTGCCAGTGGCCAACATTTCTAAGGGCAAAATTACAGCATTTGGGAATTACAGATCTGCAGACAAACCAGCAATCTGTGAGGAATTCAAGTCACCAGGAGCGACAAATTAGGACCACAATGCAAACAAAATTAGATAGTCTCCTTTTAACCTCATCTCTATTTTAAGGACTTTTTTTTTAAAAAAAAAAAAAAAAAAAAAAAAAGTTTTTCTATTTGTTGTTTGTCTTATTAAAGTCTCTGCAAAATTGGGCTGAGAGCAACTGTTTAGAAAACAAGTTTCTCCATAATTTAATCTCATTACTTTAGGTTGTGTGAAATTATGCCCATGTGTGTGCAAGGAGGTTCCTCTCAGCAAATTTAATGCAGCGACAGAGTCACACAGCAAAGACAAAACTCAGCAGCAACATGAAAATTTCTGTAATCCAAGTGCTCAGCTTGAGAGAAGGATGCCAGCTGTGGGATATAAAAATATTTCAGGTTTCCTTGTATGATGGCTCTTCTCTCCAGTTGGGGACACGGCTAGAGTCTGAAGGCAACTCTTTCCCAGGGTGACTCTTGCTCATTTACATGTCAGTAGACCACACTGTGTGAAAACAAAGACCATACCAATCCTCCCCTCCTCCATCCACTAACAATGAAATCACACAAGAGCATGTTTAAAACCATGCCCGCTCCTTTCCATAATTACTCTAACAGTCTGTCTTAGCACTGCCTCTCAGCCCTTTCTCCAAAGGAGAAACCAAAACCTGAAGGAGAAGGAGGAAACGGCTCATCTGCTGAACACAATGTTCGGAAACGTGAGGTGAACGTTCCTCACCAAAGCGAGATGAATGTTCCCACCCGAGCACAAAGAAAGGGCTCATAATTCATGTATTTTCCATTGTTTGAGCTTGCTTATACATAAGGAACTACATTTAGCAATCACCAAGGGGAGATATTTAGCAGCGAGACTCATGATTTTAACACACACCAGCAGCAACAAGGTGGCAGGCCCCACCAGTATACTCCAGCTCTGACACAGGGGTTCCCCCTCCGGGGCACAGGTACCTCTGCAACCCCCACAGAGAAATTTGCAATATCCACCACCCAAATGAAAGCAAAGCAGCAAAATTATCCCCTGTGAGGGAGCTGCAGTAACAAACCCCAACATAAACCAACTGCTGCAGTTCACTGAGCAGGCCCCTCAGAAAGTTCCTGCATATGGTGCTGAGTTAATGAGCTTCAACAAGAGAAAGGAGCAGGGACACAGGCTGTGTGGAGCCAAAGAACTGTGGATGAAAGGAAGCGAATACTTTGAAATGAAATATATTGAAATGAGACGGCTTCATAACATAAGGAAACGCCTGTAGGTACTGATGGAGGCAATGGTTTCCAGCTTCAACACTGAGAAAGTGATGGCTGCTGGGGCTCCAAGGGCTTCCTCAGGCAGTGACAGGCATGACAGAAGGACCTGTGCAGTCACAGAATCATAGAATATCCCAAGTTGGAAGGGACCCACAAGGATCATTGAGTCCAACCCTTGGCACCACACAGGTCTACCCAAAAATTCAGACCAAGAATTTTTGAGAGCACAGCCCAAACGCTTCTTCAACTCCGACAGGCCTGGTGCCGTGACTGCGTCCCTGGGGGGCCTGTTCCAGTGTGTGACAACCCTCTCGGTGAAGAACTTCTTCCTGATATCCAGCCTGAATTTCCCATGTTGCAGCCTGATTTCCCCTGTTACACAGCCCAAAGGCCATTTTACACCCATGGGCTGCTGCCCCTCGCTCCTGCCCAGAGTGCAGCTGCTAAGGCAGGCGTGTCTGGCTCACGGGGCCCTTTGTAGGCAAAGGCAGCAGCCCTACACCCCAGAGGCAGCACGTGGTCCACAAGGAGCAGAGACAGCAAGACAGACCTTGCCAGCTTACAGAGAATTTCAAATAAAAATCTGCAGTGTGCCACAAGTCACTGTCTCAGATCACCCAGCATCCTCACACAGCTATCGCTTGACACCAGTTGCTGGTGATTTGGGCTGCTGCCGCTCTTTATGTATTTAACAGAAACCTCATAACAGTGCCCTTTCTAGTGTTCCTTACACGTGCTGAACTGGACCCTGTAAAAATATAATGCAGCGTGTTTATGGACAAAGACAAGCTTTAGAAGACTGGCAAGTAAAGAAGTGTCCTTAAAACTCTTAATTGAGATAGAAGGAACAGGGACTACTTATCAGCACAGGCTGCTGGCAGGCAAGGTCAGATCAGTAGCCAGTAAAGGCAGGTGCAAATGATGAAATCTGTGAGCAAACTCTACAGGGACTGACTGCTTCTAACAGAGGAGCTCTTCTCTGCTGGGGCTGGTGCCACTGCTTAATTTGATTACACACAAGTGACAGCCTGGGGGAGGGAAAGAAGGAAATAAAGAGTGAGGACCCTCCAAGCACCCATGCTGAACATTAAGGCCTCATGCAGCTGCATGCTCAGCAGCAGGGGCTCCGAGCAGTGGTCCGCAGTGAAATTACAGGGGGATCAGACAGCTGACATGGCACGATCGCCCGGTAGACAACAAATTACTTGCCTTCCCCTCAGCAAACCACATGCCACATAGCAATTTTGACTGGAAAGACACTGTCCCAGATTTAAAGGGAAACTAATGTTTGCAGCGAAATACAGAGGAGGAGAGGCTGGAATCTGGTAGTGAACACACCAGCACACACACAGACTGACATGCTTTGTCCATAACACTTGCAGATGCTAACAACTCTTGCATTACCTGGCTTTTTAAGGGCTGCCACAAGCCTCTTTTTGAGCTGTAACTGGCCAACTGCATGTACACAAAGTGTGCTCTTGCTTCCCTCCAGTCCTGAAATCCTCTGGGAGCACCCTGAGGCTGTTTCTTTAAGAGACAGATCAATTCAGCCTCTGCTGTCCTGGCTCAAAATTAAACAAAAACAAAAACAAAAAAAAAACCTCACCACAGTCTAGGATCCGGTCCTCCATACTTAACCCAGGAAGATCCTAAAGAAGAAAATTACTCTTGTCAAGATATTTAGGCACTTTTTTTTTTTTTAAACCTACCTTAAAATTGTCGTGACACTACCTACTGGAGTCTAAATTACACTTCCAAAATTACATGTATTAATATCTAAAGTGTGTAATTATAAAAGAGCAAGTATATTTTAGAACCACCACACTTAGTTTTATAAGTTTGTTTTGTTTTGTTTTGTTTGTTTTTAATTGAAACTTTCTGCATGACTGTAATATCTATATTTTAGGTCTCTTGCCTTTACAACTCATCACCAGCAAAGGAAAATGGAGTCAATGTGTTCAACTGGAAGCTGCAAAACAGTAATCCTCTATATGATGTCAATGCCATTGATAAAAAGAAAAAAAGTGAAAGCAAACCTTATTCATACATAGGAAAGAACTGAAAACAGTGGGAAAACTGTGCTGCTGGTAGACTTTCACCGTCTTCCCTTGCTACAGCAAAATTCACGCATGCAAAAAAGAAAAAAAGTATGTCTTTGTTTTAATCTACCATGAAAAATGAAAAGCTGAAAAACATTTGTTTTGGCAGCCAGAAGTGTGATTGATGAAATTTAGAAACAGCTGAATTATCGGATCAGTGATTTCAGTCTACTAACTTGTGATGTCCGCACCACGACCGATCCTACCTGTTGGCTTCTGGCAGCCAGGCAGAGCCCAGGGGCTGAGTGTCCATGGCCAGGCAGCCAGACTGAGCTCTCCCAAGGCTCAGCTAGTTCTGCGCACACGTCTCTCACTACAGACAGCGGTTGCAAAAGAAATCTCTCCCACTCAAGACTGAAACAGCTTACAGCTCAGTTGCACAAGTCTTGGATGAATAAAAACAAATATTGTCCAGTTACTGAGTCCAGTAATTACTAAATGATGATGAACGTATTTCGTATTTACATGGAAAACGTGAAGGGAGAATGTAATAAGCACAAATAAATATCTAAATCAAGAAGGTTAAATCCTAATTCAGACTGTATTAGGTATGCTTACAGCTAGAAACCTCTTTCCAGCCACTCACATAACTTGCCTTTTTATTCAAGAAGCCTGGTGCTAACATAGCTCTACTGCTAATTTATTCTGAGGAAGTAAAGTGGCTTTCAGTGATGCAAGTGACTTAAGTGTACATTTTTGAGAGAAATGTAAGCTTGCGAACAGGCACTCAGTTTTTGACATTTATACCATTATATATTTTCACATGATTTTGAACGTTATTATGAATACATTATGAATTACTGATTAGGGAGAGAAAAAACAAGTTTAACATGAACAATGAAAAGCAGAGCAGAAATGATTCACCTCCCTGTTCTTCAGCTACTGCTGCAATCCCTCTCAAGCCATGGTCCAAAAAAACTGTAGTTTTGGAAGCTTTGTAACAAGTTAAAATTCACCAACTGCACCATAAATAGCTGCCAAAAACGGGCCTTATTTTCACATGCATCTTAGCACACCTTTAATGATAAAGGTAATTTTAATCCTTCTTGGAAAACTGTTCTGGCAAAATGGCTTTCAAAAACTGTTTTCAAAACCACATTTGACTTAAGCATGGCATGAGAGACTCAGACGCTGTGGAAGGACAACACGCAATGACTCGACAAATATGTTTGGACTGGAAGTGAGCTCCAGGAAGCGCAGATGTTCCCCCTGTACAGAACCTCAAACTGCTGGGACGTACAGGTTTATTTCTTCAAGAAAGATGCTCCCAACCCAACAACTTAGAGTACAACCCAAAACATTTCAGCAAGCAGTGAAAGGTCTACCCAGCTTCATGGGTGTTGATGCAAGTCTCAAAGAGTGCACTAGCTTACAAAACCAGGCACTTACCTAACTCAAAAAATAGCTGCACATGATGTCCTTTATGCCAAGCTGGAATTTCCCAAGATGCAAGAGGTACAATTTATGCCCAGCTACAAATACGTGTTTTCTGAAGGAAATGGCAAGTGACTAAGTTTCAGCTGTGTTACCAAGCCTCTGTTGTAATGAAATAGGGAAGAGCGGTAAACTCATTGTTTGATATATTATATATTAAATCTATCAAATGCATTTCATTGCTTTTCAATGCTTCTGAGCAGTTCGAAGTGCTCCACAGAGCTAGCAAGCACACCGCAGCACGAGGGAACTGCTGCAGTGCTCAGGAGCATCCAGCATCTGCATGCATATAAAAACGCAGATTAAATGAACACATTGGTAAATGAAATGAAGTTCATTTTTCCCTCAACAGCTAAGGAATGCTGTTGGGGAGAACGGCAGGATAAAAGGGCACAGAGGGCTAATGGGCAAGCGCCCAACCTTTGCCCAGAGCTATCACCCAACAACATCACGCTGTGACCCACGACTCAAGGATTTTTATTAGGGATTATGAGATTGTTTATGCAGACTGCATGCAAGCACAAGCAAACACAACACCAGGATTCCTCTCATTTAGGGGGAAAATCATGTTCTCCTTTGTATTAATACTGTTTGGAGGAAAACAAACAAAAAACCCCACACTGTTCAGTGGCCACTGCTTAATTGCCTGTCATCAGAAGCTCAGGAATCGCAGCACATTGTTGTTACAGCTAAAATCAACAGCTGGAAATTGGCACCTTAGTATTTTCCATACTCTATTATGGGAAAGCCATCACAGAGAGATCGGTGGTTGCCCTTCCAAGCACTATTACCTGGGTACTATGTTTGGTAGTTCTGAGTCACAAATTCTTTTAAAATTGTAAAGGGAAAAAAAAAAGTCTTATCTCCTGATTCTATCACAATGCAGTGCTTTTGTCCTTCCTTTCCCCATCAGAGAAGAGACTAACACATCCAAGACAGAGCTGATCAGGAACTGTCAGCTCTAATCAGAGCACTGTAGCTGTCAGCCACCAGTGGCCCGTGGGTATTTTGTTTCCTGAATATATAAAATATTGTTATCCTGAAAGTTAGTCAGCATTTCTGGCTGCTGGATGGAATAACAAGACCATTATAGGTGTTTTGACAGTCGTATAGCTGCAGCAGTATTTGAGCTCTAATAGCTTATAACACACAAACACACACAATGACAGCTCTTTAGGAACCGCATTGGTGCGTCAGGAAAAAAAAAATGAAGAAATCATTTTTCTTTATTGCCAAGTTTGTTTCCTAACTTACACAGCTGCCATTTATTAATAGTGTTGCAATTCTACATTAATTATTATTTAGCACGGACAGTGTGCTTGGGACTGCACAAAAATAAGTCCCTGCCCCGCACACCTCAAGCAGTCCTGAGCGAGTGTCCCAGAACCAGCACCCCCTACCCCGAGCTGCCAATTATTAAAGCCCAGACAGCAGCGGAGCTTGGTCGGATGGTGCCACGCTGCAGGGCTCCAGCTGGAATATGCATTGCAATAGGAGATATGGGTCTGTTGGAGAAGAAAACCCAGCGCTAACGGCAATATAAAACTTAGAATCTAGCATCTTGTGGGGAAAATAAATAAATAAAGCACCAATATCCTGGTATAGTCACACATTTTCAAATTAAAAAAAAAAAATCATTTTCAAATGAGAAATTTCTCACTGAAGAGGAATACAGCAAGAGCAAACAGCTGTTCCTAAGCTTCCCAAACTGCACACCTGGCAGCAAAACTGTGCTAACGCAACTCCATACGACAGCAAAAAAAGCACAACGTCCAAGGTCATCACTATGACACAGGCACAGACCATGAAATGCAGAGGTGACAGATAGAAGAAAGCAAAAATTGCATGTACCCAACAGGGCATGACCTCCCCCCCTTTTTGGGGATCTCTACTGTTGGTATTTGTTGGTATTCTCTCCCAAAGGATCTCCTCTCTGGAATGAAAATACGCAGAGTGCAGATCACAGGACAGCCACAGGAATCAAAGCGAACCTGCAGGTAAGTTTAATTCAAGCCCTGCAGGCTCCACACAGCCTGAAGTCCTGTTGCCTGTCAGCTCACCCACTCTTGTTGTTTCCCATTTTGCCAAGAACACAGGGCTCACATGCTAGAGCAGTAACAATGTGTTTCTAATACGACTCAATGAAATTGAAAGCTATGAAACAGAAATAATTAACTGTGTTCTGTTATTTACTTAATTATGGGCAAAAGCCTGAACAAGGAATAAAATGGATTAGAGCAGTTTTGGCTCAACGCAGCCTTAAAATGAAAATAAAAAAACACCATCACATGCCAAGGCTGAAGGGATTTTCATTCCACCATGTGGTTCTCTCATCCTGCCAGCCAAGCTCCAAGCTGCTACTGCAGCTTTTCTCTGTATAGCCCCGATCTTCTCCCTGCGCTGCTCTGATCAACCACTGCAGTTGCTGGCCACAAGCAGAAGCATAGGAAAGGTATTAAAAAAAATGCCTGTAGGAGATATGTTGCTCACCAACAACATAACCACGGCATATCCATATTGCCACATTTAAGCATGGCAAGATGCTTTTATATTTCTGTCCCTTCTCGTCAGGGAGAGTTGTTCTGTGATTTTCAGTTGTGATAGAAAATCTGCAGTTCTGCAGTGGGGTGACTGACACGTCTTCCCTCAAAAACAAAGTACAGGTGGGAGCTGAAACATCACCCTCACCACCTTGTTTGTTGTTGCAGTTTTATATTTTGAGAGACAACGTGGTGGTTGTCTTGTGTGGAGGTGTTCATGAAACACATCACATCATGAAGAGATAGGAAGAAACGAACACAGAGCCCTCCAGCAGAAACCTTCAGCCTCTCCTGACTGGGAATAGGTCCAAAGCAATGACCCCAGAAGTGAAGGATCCCACATTCCATCCGGGATCCCTTACATTCTCACTTTCCTGATTATTTATACTGCTGTAAAACCAGAAGCAGGGAAATTCGTGTTCCCTCCCTTTCACTTCCTCTCTCTGCAACCCTACAGAAATAGCTGGGTTACACAAGACAAACACCCACAAAAAAACAATGCAAGCAAATGTGTCAAAAAAAGAAAATGTGTGCATGAGATGCCTACTGTGTATGCCAATTCTAAGTACAGTACTCGTTCAGTCTATAAATAGCATGCCAATCTATTTTAATAGTACCAAACTCAAAGGGAGGTTTTCTAGCAGTCATAAATCAGAACTAAGGGTTTGGTTTTACTTCACTGTTGAGCTTTTGTTTTGATTTTGCCTGTACCTGTCTCAGATGTGCTTCTTGATTTTCAGACCAAGAATTTCAGACCAGTTCACGAATAATACAGTTTTTGTGAGAAGTCTATGCCACGTTCTGTACCCAAACCTCTCTAGAAACCAGCAGGAGTTGCTCACCTCACTGCACCTCTTTGGGCTCTGAGCCCAAGCCCATCCTGCTCAACTCCCATTAACTTCCATGGCCCCTTAGGCATTTCACAGGTCCTTCGCAGAAATGATTTTGAGCATACATTAATTTTCTCTAGAACACTCAACACCCTACATCCATGGCAACAATTTCCAAAACTCAACTATAGAGAAAGATGTCATCCTCCATCTCCCATTTCCCATGGCCATGTTCATGCTTTTTGCTGTGATGCTGATCATGTTTGGTAGATGTTGCCTGCAAACACCTGCTGAACGCTTCCATTGCCTTCCCTCAAATCCCTCCCCAGTCTCTGGCTGTGCTGCCTACAGAAGGGCATACCAGCTTCTCTGCTGGGGCTCCTTATACTAACATCTCCCTCAGGCTCCTCCATCTGTGGCCTACAGCCCTCTGGTATCTCTCAACTGTGGTGGCTTCACACCGATAGCTAGCTAAGCTCCACCACTGCCCCTCCTCTACAGAACAAGGGGAGAAGCTATGATGAAAAGAAAGCTCAGAGGCTGAGATAAAGACAGGGAGATCACTCACCATGGCCAGGGAGATTACCACCATGGGCAGAGCAGAGTCAGCAAAAGGGAGATTAATGTAATTTATTGCCTACAGATAACAGAGTAGAGCAGTGAGAACTAAGAGCACCTCTCCACCACCCACCCTCACCATTCCTTCCCCCAGAGCAGTGCTGGGGAATGGGGGCTGAGGTCAGTCCCTGACGCTTTGTCTCCACCACTCATTCACAGTCTCTCTGCCCCTGCTCCACGTGGGGTCTGGGGGCTTCCCACAGGCAGCAGCTCTTCAAGAACTGCTCCCACATGGGTCTGAGTCCATGCCCCAGGAGCAAACTGCTCCAACATGGGTCCACAGGCGGCAGCTCCCCCCAGACCCCCTGCTCCTGCATGGGCTCCTCTCCACGGGCTGCAGCTCCGGCCTGGGGCCTGCTCCTGCAGGGGCTCTCCATGGGCCGCAGCCTCCTCCAGGCCACATCCACCTGCTCCACCGGGGGCTCCTCCACGGGCTGCAGCGTGGAGATCTGCTCCATGTGGGACCCATGGGCTGCAGGGGGACAGCCTGCTCCACCAGGAGCCTCTCCACAGGCCGCAGGGGAACTGCTGCTGTGTGCCTGGAGCACCTCCGGCCCTCCTGCACTGACCTTGGGGGCTGCAGGGCTGGCTCTCTACATGCTCTCACTCCTCTCTCCCAGCTGCTGTCATGCAGCAGTTTTTTCCCTTTCTGCTCTCCCAGAGGCACAACCAACATCTCTTACAGGCTCGGCTCTGGCCAGCAGCAGGTCCCTTTCGGAGCTGGCTCTGATCTGACACGGGGCAGCTGCTGGGCTTTGCTCCCAGACGCCAGCCCTGCAGGTCCTCTGCTACCAAAACCTGGCCACCTAAGCCCGAAACACTGATGCATGTGGATTATAAGTACCGTGGGTGTACTATCTCGTTCAGCAGGAGCTGCACTACAGGGTCCTCTTCTATAATTAGTACACATAAAGCAATGATGATGCCAACAAGCAACTCAGCAAAAGTTCTGATCTCCAAAGTTCTTAATTTCTATCTGTAAAATAAAACTGTGGTTTCCCACTGAATCTCCTGAATAGGTGTCAAAAACCCTTACTAGCAGAACCTTTATTATAAAGAACCTCAGGATCTTTACATCTTTACAAACTTTGATTCAGGGAACACTTTATCACACCATATTTCAGTCATAAGTTCCCCTGCACGATGGGGTCACCATCTCTAAAGATATAAAGCAAGAGCTGTGGACTTTCATATTGTGCCAAAGTCACTCTCTTTTAACAAAGTCTACTGAACATGGTGCTCTACCATGCTACCTAGTGTGCAGTTTAGCTGCTTCTGGTGTACAGTCAATGAGAAGTAATAAAAAGTAAATATATGATAAATAGGGACATCTGAAAACAAGTTGACTGATGGAATTTAACCATATTATAGCTTGGCATGCTATTTGAAAAGTCCTGAAGGAATGATTACAGAATTCCTACACCTTTGACCAGGGAAGCTTCTCCACACAGCTTCTGATATTGACAGTCTCAGAGATCAAGGGACTAATAAGATCATCACATTCTTAAGAATGCACTGAATATTTATGAGGACCTTAACTCCATGTAATAAAGCCCATATTCACTGACTGTGAATGCTTGGATGCTTTAGGGATAAAATAAATCAACAGGCATAAAAGAGGATCTCAGAGGCAAACAGGAAAATCTGCACATAATAACAAAGATAGCAACTATCTGGCAAATCTACATCACAAGGAAGAAAAATACTATGATTAAACATAATAAGACTTCACTTGAAATGTAAAATACTCAGGAACAAATCCTGCCAACTCGCATAAGAACCAGCAAACAGGAAGTAGCTGACGATGCAGTAAAGCCCATCGCACAGGGAAAAGACAACATTAGAGAACCAGATGCTACCACACAGTCTTCGCCGTCGTGCTGCAGAGGGATTTCTATTGCTCGTTTCTGAAGTATGTGAGTTTCAGTCCTCCCAGCTTTTGTTCACAGTGCAGCGCTTCTTGAATTCTGAGCCAGAAACAGGTGCCCAAGCAAACAAACAAACAAACAAAAAACCCCTGTTGTTCTTTTGCAAATTCTCGTGTCTGTGAGCTACTGACACCACTGGCTCAAGCATCCTTTCCTAGCATTTGCCAGCATTGCACTCCTTCCACAGCTGAATCCTAGGTAATAGCAAGACTTGGATTAGCTCCACTAGATGAAAAATGAAGAGCTTGCACTGCCACTTAATGGTTTCCTCCCTGAAACTATAAGCACTGAGCAGATCTTGTTACAGTTAGGATAAGGGGCTCCCTTTATCCCACTACATATATGAGACCTTAGGTAGCACGAAGACCATTCAGTATGAAACATGAATGATATTCATGCAGTCTAAGATTTCACACGTTAAGGTAATAGATTACAATTGCAAACATGAACTCACAAATTACAGAAAGCAGTTTTGCCTCATAAACTCCTGAATGTCTTGGCATTTGGAGTTAGTTTTGAACCCTTCCTAACCCTTCTGTTATAGCTTGTACTACATAGTTTTAAACTTGACTTTCAACTTTCAGTGATCATTTGCATGTGTGTGTATCTTCAAAGAATGGTATTTGCAACTATGTGTTGTAATGGGAGGCTAATTAACACAAATATGGTTATTAGCAAGTTACAGACATTTACAAGACAAAAACACCAGACCAAAGCCTATGGCTTACTGCGTCACAGGGATAGAGAATCTCAAGGATGGACTCGTCCCAGCCAAGACTCTGCCACTAACTACATTACCATGGGCAAATCGCCGACACTCTACAACCCTTCCCCTTCTGTAGTGGGACAGTAAAACTCATTTACTTCACTGGGGAGTTCTCCAACTTAATTAAATCATTACCTTTAAATTAAAGGCACTACAGAAATGCCAGGAAGTAGCGTCTGAATTAGAAGGTGGAGGTGACACCCTAAATGAAGCAAGACTATTTTCATCGTCAACAGCAGGCACAGTAAAAGGTCATTCGTGGCATAATTGCGAAACCGCATTCCAAGCTTCTGAAGGTAAGATGACTTTTCCCAAAACTTCATTAAGGAAGAGGATATGTCCCAGCATCACTAGGTGGCTGAAATGGTATAATGTCACAGGTAATCTACGAGGATTTCATAACTGCTAATCTTCCCTTTTCCTTATTTTTTGTTTTTCTAATAGCAACAAAATATCACGGCTCTTTGAAAGAATGCTCTTTCCACAGGCAACTGTTTTCGGTATGATCAAAGACCTATTAAGAAAATTGCAGAGGATCATTTCCCTTCAAGTCAGTAATGTTCAGCACTGTTTTCAATCTTTTCTTTATAAGAGCCAGAGTAGAGGCACTCCCACATTTTGTCTGGGAGAGCTTCTCCCAAATATCATTATATTCTAATATTCCCCATATGCAGTGGGAATTCTCAGCTCTGCACCAACATTAGGACGTTACTGAAAGATTCAATATTGCTATTCAGGCTTTTTATTTTTGAAAGTATTGGAAGAAACTTATTCTTAAACCATAAGAAATAGGACAGCCCTCAGCAGAGGCCCAGTTTTACTGCATATTCCCCAAAGAGCCTCAACTCAGTGTCAGGTGTGAAGCTGTGCACATCCCACATCTCCAACTGCACTCCAGTTTTGTCACGGAACGTCCTAGATACCAAAAGGCACATCTCATCCCAAACGTCTTTCACCTGTAATGGGACGTCCTTGAAACCAGAACTAGGGAAACAGGTACCTACTTCGTTCTTTGCTGCATCTGAAAAAGATTACCCCAAAACACCTCACTATACGTGATCTTTGCATTCAGAAGTAAGAGTGTAAACACTAAGGAACACCGCATTTGCTGTCCACCTTTCAGCAATGAGGAGCCAGACATGCCTTGGGAGAGGGCATCCTCCAATTTCTTTCTGTTACATAAGATCTCCCTGCACTGACTGGATGCGCATTATCTAACTTGTGTGGTTTAGTTAGAAAATAGCAGAAGATGCTCTGAGAATTGCATCTGCAACAAAGAATTCCACAGATCATCATCTTTTCTAAATGTGATGACTTTGACTAAATATATACCTGCTTTAAAAACGTGCATCCGTGACCAGGAAGAGCAAAACAGCTGCAAATTACGTTTTAAAATAAGACAGAAGGTGTACTTTTAGCATCATGGCCAAACCAGGTTCTCTGCTCATGTCTGTCAGTCAGCTGCCGACTGACCACTTCGGGGCATTTCAGGAAGAAGCCCTAAAGTTTTCCTTTAAAAAAAGAGAAAAAAAAAATGGGTAGAGGGCTCTTACAGGACACCAAGAGAAAGGTTAATGACAAAGGTCAACTCTTATTTGACCTCAGAGAACCCACAGCAGGGATCACCCTGGAGACACAAGCCCCCAGGAGCCAGTTTCCATTGGTTCTGCCGCTCCCGAACACTTTTTTCGGATGGAGCTGGAACCAGGAATTAACACAGTTCTCACAGCAGGTCACTGGCCTTAGGTGAGTCGTAACTTCTCATGCTACTTCCCCTGCCGTAATGTGGCTAGTGTTAAAGCACCTTATTATGTTGCTGCAACAATTCATATTTGCAACGTACTTTGAAGGTCTGAAGAGTTGTGTTCACTAATTATTCCGTCTTGAGACATGAACTGAATATTCAAAGTGCTAGCTTGATTCATATGCAAGTGCACGTCACATAAGTATGTGGTATGCGCCGAGACACAACAAATAAAAGCGAAGATTGCTTTTAAAGAAGACTTCATTATGAAGTCAGCTTTGAGCAAAAAAATATATAATTTTATTACCACAACTCTTCTATTAGACCAGATTTAAATTGTTCCTTGTTTCAGATTAGCACTTTATAAAACATCAGTTTGAAAAACAAATACCAACCAGCACAAGACAAATAGGTCGTGCAAAACTTGGTTCTGCCCCCAGCTGTCCCTAAAGGGAAAGTCTGATGGAGATCTCGTAACCTTTGCTATCAAGCTGAAAGCTAGCAGTTAAGTTCCACGGGGCAGTTACTGGGTACTGCCAAACCAGAGCTCACCGTAGAAATACTGTAGTACTGGTGATGCTACATCCCAGCAGGCAGGCATTTTTATCCTCTCTTTGGTCAGGCACTTTTCAGCCTTCCCACAAATGAAGCTGCTTCTCCCCTCCCTTGCCAGAGCATCCCACATATTCTGTACTTGAAGAGAAAAAATGAGGTGACAGAACTGCTGCTCAAAGTAACATAACAAACAGGTGAATAAGATAATGATTTAAATACATATATATAAATAGCCTGTGTATGTGTGATGGGGGATAGCTTCCTGAAAAGGAACCTTTCTATGCATGGAAGGAAAACGGTGCTTCGTGGTCAGTCTCCACACTAGAGATTCCTATTTGAGGGCGAGGGAGTAAACTACAATTTCCTCGGCTAATAACAGAGCAACATTGATCTTCAGGCTTCCTCCCGTAACATGCTGAGGACCAAGTGACTGCTTGGTACCTCCCAAGACTGGGCCTTTGCATTTCCAGAAGGAGCAAGCCCTGTCTAAATATCATAATAAAAACCCACAACAACATGCAGCTGAATTTTCATTGTAACCCTTTCCACTTTGCTACCGCAAGCAGAACCAAACCATCCTGGCCAACTTACGCTGACAGCAACGACTGGGTTTGTATCCCTCGCACCCTATTACTGCCCTACAAACATATTTTAATGCGGCATAAACAAATACGCTGATTTGCTTAACACCACATCGAGTCCTAGCGATTAAAATATGGATATGCATAGAGCAAAATTTATACATGCGCAGACGCATTTGTAAGCTCCGAAGACAGAAATTATCGGTATTGCCAAACGCGGAATATGCATTATAGTTAATTACACGAGACAGTTGAGTGCCGCCAAGCCTACTTCATTTCTAATTAGAAAAACTTCAGCGATCGTTTTCTTCCCCGCTGCTATCGCCTGACAGGAATAAACGAGGAGTCCCCTCTAGGGACTGTGCAGCGCATCCTGACACGCGTTTGCCTCCAAACCCAGGCTCGCAGCGGCGCTGGGGCACGCAGCGCCCGGCTCGAAGGGGAGAGGCGCCCCGCAAGGTGCCCCAGCACCCATCCCAGCGCCGGTGGCACCTGCTTGCCGGGTCCATGGGGAAGAGACCCTTCTGGAGAAGGGGGTTTGCTTCGGCATGGCTGGCACCCCGTTTTCTTGGGGGCTGCGTTTCCCCAGTGGCGGCTGCCACCTGGACCGGGGATGCTGCTGGCACCCCACGGCCCCCCCGAGCATCCCTGTCGGCGCTGCCCGAGGAAGCGCCGCTCGCTTCCCCCGTGCCAAGCCCGGACAAACAAAGGACTCCTCCTTTTATTTCCCATAAAATTAAAGCAAACCAGAGAACAATACCACGGGGGCCTCACAATGGGCGCCGCTGCAGCCCGCCTCACCCTAACCCGCACCAGGGCGAAACGCAGCGGGGACCCCCGCAACCCAACCGGGGACCGAGCCCCGCTTCCCCCCGACCCCAAACCCCCCGAAGGCCACCCGGGGACCCCAGCCGGGGGGGAGGAAAGCAGCGGGGAGGCCGCGCTGCCCTCACCTGCCACCGTGTACCGGTCCAGGTAGTTGAGCACGTTGCCCACGCTGAGGATGCCGGCGGCCGCCACGCGTGCCCGGCCGAGGCTCGGTGCCTTGCGACGGGCTGCGGGGCGCTCGGGCGGCGGGTTCATGCTGCCCGACAGCGTCTGCACCTCGCCCTCCGCTCCCCGGCCGCAGCAGCCTCGTTCGCCCTCTTCTTCTTCCTCCTCCTCCTCCTCCTCTTCTTCCTCGTCACCGGCTCGGAGCCGCCCGCCGCAAGCCGGGCTGCTGCCGGAGGAGCCGTCGCTTTCCAGGCACATCATGGGGCTGCGGGAGGCAGCGCCGCGGAGCCTCCAGCGCGGAGCCGCCGCCGCCGCCGAGCCTCCGCCGCCTCAGCGCCGCATCCCGCGGCCGCCCCAGCCCCAGCCCCTGCCCGCGGGACCGGCGGCCGCCGCCTGACAGCCGGGGGCGGGGCCAGGCGCAGAGGGGGCGTGGTCAGGTTGAGGCTCCGCCCACTCCCCCCCCCCAGTCCTGTCAGGGGTTGGGGTTTGGCGGGCTCTCCTCAGGGACCCCCGGGGATATGAGGGAGCATGGGGGGCTTGGCACGGTTCAGTGGTGGGCGCAAATAACGGGTGTTCCAGATCCAGTGTTATTAAGCTATGGTGCTATGCAGCCACTGAGGGAACGCTCGTCGTGTGTGGTGCCTGGGTGGCAGACGGGGCTCGAGGTGATTGCCAGGGTCAGTTGGTGGCTGAGGGGAAACTGCACGAGTCCCACCTCATCCCACCTTTGGGTTAGGTTTTAACCACAAGCCCACCTCCACCTCAAGTTTTAACCCCACCTTCACCTCAGGTTTTAATCCCAAGCCCACCTCCACCATAGGTTTTAGCCCCAAGCCCACCTCCACCTCAGGTTTTAACCCTAAGCCCACCTCCACCTCAGTTTTTTGTTTTTTTTTTCCACCTCCCCATCACGTTTTAACCACAAGCCCACACAAAAAGCTCCTCGCGTAGTTTCAGCTCCCAGAGCCACCTACACAAGGGAGCGCTGCCAGGGAAGGGACAATGTGAGGGCTGCAATATTCTGCAATGTGCCGCCGACCTCGCTGCTTCCTGCCTGCCCCCCCGTGATTTTCCTACTGCACGGCAGTGGCTTCAGGAACAACACACGGCTTCAAAGGAAGTAAAATGGCTCCAAAATTCCCCGTGCTGAGAGAAGTTTTGCCCCACTCCCTACAAAGTTCCACCTTGGAGCTAAGGGCCAAGAGAAATTTCATTTCAAAAGGAGAATTCTTCAAAGAGAAAAAAGCGTTCATAACCTGAGTGGCTCCAGCCTGTCGTACCTGTAGTAAAACTACAAAAGCTAGTGCCAAAGCGAGGAATAAAGTGACACCTAGGAGCTCATGTGCACCTGCCCAGGAGCAGTAGGTTACCATTTCAGGTTTCTTACCTACAGAACTGTATCATGAGTGAGGCCTCCGTCTCTGGGATATGTACTTAAACAAAACCTGTCACCTACCTCTGAACTAACCTGAGTTACTCAGAGGAGCAGCACAGTGCGGTGTGTGTGCTCAGCACAGCTGTGTCACACCCTTCTCGGCACTGGAACCAGTCTTGGCTGTGACCAGGCACCAATGACACCAGGGCCAGACCGTGTCCTAATCCGGGGAGAAACTGCAGAAGGAAACCCGGCGGTGCTGCAGGTGACAAGGGCAGTTTCTGGTGGGGCAGCATGCCATTTGGTTCTGTTTGGGCAATGCGCCATGAAGGAAAAGAGTGAGCACTGTTTCTGATGACACTCGATACTTCCAGTAACCGTAAGTGACGTTTTTACACTGAGAATAGGTCTGTATGGATGTTACAGAGATGGTTTCGGTAACAGAAACAGAATAGCTTGCAGTAATACAGATGAAGTTTAAGTTAACTTGTCTGAATCTAGAGAAATTTGTTTACCCCGTAACAGCATTTACAGTTCAGATTTGACTGACTGCATGGCAAAGTTTATACTGACAAGACTGCTTCTTTACATTCCCACTACTTTCGTTATTCAAGTGCTATATGAGGTATATGTGGTTCTGAGGGTTCAGGAAGTTCCACAGAGGTCAATCAAAGCATCCAGGACCCCTCACAGGTCTGCTCAGCACGGTCTGCTCCAAAGTCTGTTCCACACCGCTTGTGCTCCCCGTGGGCATTGCGTACAGACCCCAAACACCAGTCCTGTTTTGCAAACAGAGGACACTGTTTAGAAGATGTTAGCAAGATTAACAGGTAAGGCAAAATTAAAGAGCTTAGTTTTATGCATGAAAATGCTTCCTCTGAAAGCAATTAGGAAAGGACAGCTTTCTTGATAAGCAGAAGTTTATTTTTTTTTCAATTTCTAACCAATATCAAGTACAAAAACACAGCTGATAATGAAGTTAAGGTGGCTTGCTGCACATTAAAACAGCTGCCTAAAATGATTGTGCAGTGGCTTCTCCAAATCCCCTGGATCCAGCAAATCCACAAGAGGAGAGTGATCAGCCCAAATGCCAACTTGCTGTTGAAGGCTAGCATGCACTCAAAAGTCCAGGCAGGCTTCTGACGACTGTTGAACATGGAGCAATGCAGAATTGAGCTGAAGTCGCTTCATGTAAGAGCATCCTTTTATTTCTGACACAGAGAGGAGCTTCAGCTCAGAAACCTCTAGATACAGCACAAAGAAGGAGGCATTGATCAGGTAGTTACTTCCACAGCCATGCAGGGTCTTACAGCCAACCTTAACACCTTCAACTCTACATGACGATTCACAAACAGAGAAGATGCCAATACATAAATCGTGTGACATGGATGCAAAGGAAAAACAGAGGGAACTGGAAAAAATGTGATGGAATTGGCATTACTGGCATGATGATTCATATGACTGAACTGCTAAAATCACTGGTTACTACCTCTTTAGAGGGGCAGAGTAGATTCCAGCTTAAATACACTGCTGTTGTGTTTTTTTTTGCTGTTACAGGTTGTTGAGAGGGGATTTGATTACAGAGTGCAAGTTCTGTCATGGGGAGAAAAATGCCAGTACTAAGAGCTCTAATCAAGTGGAGAAAGGCATAGCAAGAACCAGAACAATGGCTCAGAGCTGGAGTTAGAAAAATCCTAATGAATCATCTGTTTCACATTTGTTAGAGTGATTATCCCCTGGAATAAAATGCTAAAGAAGGGGTGTATTCTCCATCCCTTTGTGTTCTTGGATCCAGGTTGATTGCCTTTCTAGAAAGTAAGTGCGTTATTGAACTCAAACATGAGATACTGCACATCACAGAAAACTGGCTGTAATTTAATGATAGGAGGTCAAGTTAGATGGGTTAAAGACCCAACCCTGAAGACAGAAATTCTTACACTGCCTACCAAGTACACATTTTCTGCACCCACGTCAGTCTCTAGAGTGATTTGAGCGTAGCCCCGAGGAAAACACGTTACAACAACCTGATCTTGAAATGGTGTTTGCTAAACAGTAGTGTTCTCATAGCCATGGTCATAGAGATGGACAGCACCTTCCCAGAAACTGGTGATACCATGTTCTCTCTAGAACCTGGGAAGCTCCCTCACACTGGAAACGCTACCAGGAAGTGAACAGAGAGAAGACAATGACAGAACTCTCTCCATTCCTCCCCATTTTGGGGCTTTGAACAGATTGCAACTCTGCAAGAACAAGAATAACCTGCAATTGCCCACCTACATTCCCATTATGCCCACTGTCTCCTGGCTTCTTTTTTCTTCAGTAATTTCTTGGCTGAATTAACCTGTTGCTAGGAATTGATCTTACACAGCAGCATTTATAAGCCCACCCACCTCAGAAGTGTCTTGTACCAGATGTTGTAACGGGTAGAACTGCTGAGAATCAAGCAGGTCTTCCAAATCAGCCAAGGGGCCTACACCTTAGCATATACCTCCACATTTTCCAACAGTCACTCTTTCGAACAGACTCTCTCCCTAAGCTATCTGAGGAGACCAGACTCCCAGTTTGTGTGTTCAGCGATGTGAGGAACCCCCTGGTCAACGTCCTTCTCCCTCCACTCTCTTACATGACGCGTCTCACTGAGGAGAGCTTTGGGCACCAGCGCACTGAAACCTGTTTGCAGAGGGTGCTGCATGCACAGAGCAGCACAGCCAGACCATGTCCCCTTCAGAAGCATTTCATTGCGCAGAGAAGATATGAACAATGCTCCCAGATGCACAGAAGTCTTACAAAGCTCTCAGAAGGCAAATCAGACTTCATCTCAATGTCAAAAAGTATTGGTCTTTTAATCGGTTCCCTTGATCCAACAGATCTGTGATGGAGGCAGAGAGTGAATCAAAGGAAAAATCCATGAACAGGAGCTGCCATCCCAAGGCTCAGTTGCTTTCTAACCCTCCTGCTGTAGTGCTTAAAACAATAAATTGGATGCAGAAGAAGCTATATTGTCATGAAAACATTTAGCTTTTGCAGAATTCTAGCAGCCACTCTCTCCCTCTACTGCAATCCTACATAAGTGCCTGAATATTTGTTTGGGAATTTTTTGGTTACAATATTTTTTAGAGAAATATTTTTAGTCTGCCTAGCATAGTATATCCCATGCCAACCACAACGGAAAAAAAAATAATAATAAAAAGTTATCCTTCCCACACCCAGCAAGAAAAAACACAACACACACAAACACCATACCTAAAATCCACAGGCCTAGCAGACTGTTCAGAATCACAGCATCCGGAGGAGTTGTTACAGCAGGCAAACACCGTTATCCTTCGCAATTCCTAGTGAATGGCCTTTGATGTTCAGGACTGTTGAATGTAGTAATCCATCTCCAGAAATACTGACCTTCATTATACTCGGAGGAGGCTCAGTGCTCCAAATAAGCAGAGCTTGTGGTCTCACCTCAGGCCCCAGCGGGACTGCAATTACTAGCACACCACATTTTTGGCAAGTTTCGTCCCATGTTTGAATGGAAGATGTTGAGCCTGAACTACTGCCTCCCCCCACCAGAGGAGTCAGATCCTGCAGATGATAACTCGCGTATTTGCTGTTAGTGCCCCACTTCTCAGAACAGCTAAATACTTGAGGTCTGATTAACTAGCATTTAAGAATCCAGAGTGGAATGGAGAGTTACAGAAATAGCATTCTTGCACCACCCCAGCATTTTAGGGAGGCACTGCCAGGTCCGTGTGGGAGCAGAGGAATCCCAAAACAATAGGGACAGACCCAGCGGTTACCAGTTTATAAACAGCTTCCTGGCATCTTACAAAAGAGCTTAAGCCACGAGAAGGGGATCCTTACAAAAACAACAGCAACAGAAATGGTTGCACCGTTTGCCTTTGCCCACATAAGGACAGATAAGAAATGAAGTCACACAAAGCAGAGCAGGCTGAAACTCTACAGCTCTAACTGCGTGGTTTTCACAGTCAACTTAATTCACTTCAAGACCAAATTTCCTCGAGGAACTTGGAAAATTCCATCTCACTGCTAGCAGCTGTAATTAGGGCCAAGCATCCATTGTCCCAGACATTGTCCCCAGAATCACAATCCCAGTCCCATAACCTCATCCAATTTACGTTAATACTTCATCAGGGTCACTTGAATTTATAGTGCTCCATGTGGGCTCAAGCATTTGCATTTAAAAACAGCTATAGCCTCAGCACCTGTAGGGTCAATCTGTATATTCAGAAGAGGGGGCTATTTTATTTCGCATTTAGTAATTTTCACGCCTTTTCAGCATTTACAGTGAAGCCATTTGGTTTATCATGGGATACTGGGGATGGACTCTCTAGGACTGAACAGCAGTTACGTCTTTGGACTGAATGATTGCCTACAATTATAGGGGACAGGATTTGACAACTCAAGTCTATAGGATGGAGGGCACCAGCTTTTATTCTTCCACAGTCCAACTTAAGTCTCCAGAGTCCACAGCGGTGACTGGCCCACTTGATCAAAGGAAACTGAACACATGCGGGTTGCTTCCCTAGTGAATTGCTCTGCCCAACTTGTAAGAAGATCAAGAACATGCAGAGAGCTCTCTGACCAGTTACAGCAAATTCTATACCACAAGCATGATAAAAGTCATTCAAAGCTAAACCACTACTCCAAAATTAGAAAGCTGAGCTAGGTTTCTACTCAAGGTAGTGGTGGCTACACGCACCAGCAAGATTCTTTGAAGGGGTCACAGTTTGAAGGCAAGCAAGATCAGGGAATGTAGAAATGTTCTAAAGAAGAATGTCCAAATTATTCTAGGATCATTCGGGTCTTGAAAGAGAAAGGAGGAGGTTCTCAATCCACTGTCCAGGTAAAGTAGCATGGAGTAGGGGGTGGGCAGATTTGAATTTCAGCTTATATTTTATTGCATGGAAAGCAAAGGAGAGAACACTTCAGTGAGATAGATGCAGAGTAAAGGGACACGTGTTGTGGGTTACAAAACTAACTGCAACTATAAATTATTATCAACTACTATTTCTTAGTTCAAGCAATCTTGTTTCCTAATCAGAGAAAATTTAAATTAAGTATCATCTTCAACAAGAAAGAGAGCTGATCACGTAATTGTTTGTTATGATTTGTGTGGGAGTGCTCCTACCTGGATTGTCTTTCTTGTATGCAAACAGAATATAGCTCGAGTAATTTCCACTTCTGTGTATAGTGTCAGGTGTTTTAACAGGGCCTATTTCACAAAGCAGTAAAAACAATCATGAGTCCAATTAGGAGAGAAATAATAACAATCAAGGAAGCCACTCACTGAGAAAGAGGCTGCAAAATGCATACTATAACCACAAAAAGGACATTTTTTGATAAATTCAAAACCGTAGATAAAACAAATTGATAACGAAGCAAAAGGACAAAATATTCTGTAAACAATATTTTCATTTTCAAGTCTATTTTAACGTAAGAGTAGCGCTGACAGCATACTACCTCCATCATTAGATAAAGGAGTAGAGCTGTCAACGACAGACCGTGCTGCAGTCTGAAGGTACTAAGGCTTAAGATGCTTTTAAGTCAGAACTTCCGAGATTGTTAAAAGAGCTGGATGAGGGCGCTCTGCTCTGCTGACACCAGACAGGCCGATAACTGTTAACATGGAGAGTTTCCAGAAGCCTGGAAGAGAATTCATGTTGTGCTGCTATTTTATAAGTATAAATACAGATCTGCCAGCCTGGCAGTAGTTGTGAGCAAAATAACGTAAAGACTGACACGGGACTCGATTAATCAAGAAATATGGGGATCGTGTAATTAGTATCAATGCACAAACATTTATTAAAAAGCAGAAAGGTAATAATTACCAAATGAAATTAATTTTTATTCCAATGGGATCAAAAATTTGCTTGCCTGCCGAAAGGTAACAACATCACTATAATGGACTTTTGCACAACACTTAATTTGGTATTATATAACATGCTGATTAGGGATCCACAACAATTCAGACTTAACGTGAGACGTTAAATGAATTCAACTTGGCTATACAGCAAGTCACAAGATATAACTGTAAGGGGAGATATATTGCTAAACGTACTTCTGAAGGAGTCCCTCAGGAAGTTTAGCTCCGTTTGTTTTAATATATTGTTAGTGACAAGAAGAAAAGCAATCAACAACCAGGACTACAGTATCTCGTACAGTAAGAGTGGCAGAGCTTACTGCTGGAACGATGGGGATTGCTGGTAAACTGGAATCATACATTTTAACAGCTAGGAACGCAGAGCATAGGTCTTACAGGACAAAAGACTTTCGTCTGGAAACGTGACTGGGCTGACAGCAAAAGCTCCATTGAATGTGAGCTCCCAGTTGAGTGCTGCAGAAAAAAAGGGAGGAACATCACAGAAACCTGGAGTAGGAAGCGAGTGACATCACCTTTTAATTGTGGTGCCACATCCACTGCTGACACAACAAGTACAGTTTCGTTGACTACCACTCCAGAATGCTGTTGATAAATAGAAGAGCGAGCACTCAGGAAACAGCTGCAAGAAAGATGAAGGGGCTGGGAACGACATTTTAAAGTGAAAAATTCAAGAAGCTCAATGGGTTTAGATCGTTAGGCCAAGGGCTTACTCGCACAGATTTTTGAGCATATATATGGGAAAATGAATTCTGTTGCTACAGCTAAATCTGTGTAACAAAACTGTAAAAATATTTTAAAAATAACAATAAATCCTTTCCAGCTAGGATGTGAAGCTACATAGATTTGAAGTACAAACAATATTCATGTTTATTGATAAGGATAATTATCTGAAACAATTCACCAGCAATTGTCGCAGTTCTACTTTACGAAAAACTATTTAAGTCAAAATCAGATACTTTTCTAAAACCTGTATAGTTCAAACAGGAAGCTGTTGCCAGCTAGCTCTTTTTAGCAGGCAATTCGTCTAAGACAGGTGCATCGCGTACCTGGTGCTCACTGCAGATGCCAAAGCTGACCTTCTCCAACTTCATTCTGAAATGTAATCTACAGCCAGACCAATGTGCAGCTCCAACATCCGATCACATAACCATGCAAGCCAAGACAAAAGAACAAGGTAATCTTATCCCTACAGGTGAGAGAAGACTGAGCATCGTTGGCAGACTACTCCACTGTAAAGAAGGCTGGGCTGCATACTGGAAAAACTCACCGCAGCAGGAAGAATATCGCAAGCTCTTCAACCTGCCTCATTTCCTAAAGCGACTCAATCAGCAATATTCACGCAGATGTATCCTATGCCTTTTTCTATGAATTACAGTGATACTGGTGAATGTGTGGAAAGAACGTCAAAAATAAAACCTTTGCAAGCGAGGTCCATGTCTTGCAGTAGAGGATTTGGTTGAATACTACTGTAACTCACTTTTTCCTGCCATTCATAAGCTGCACAAATTGCCATCAGCAGTTCCTTTAATTGAATTACAGCGTGGCTGTGGAATCAGGAAATGTGCTTTCTACTCAGGGGAAGAGAATGCAGAGGTAGAGATTGGCACATCCTTTCAGGATACATACAGTCAATGTTGGTTCATGGGCAGGTCTGAAATTCTTTTAGCAAAAGGTGTATTGGCCTGGAAAGCTGCCAGGAACAGTTATCCCCAAAAACAGAGGTGGGGGGCATTTAGTAACCACTGACGGAAATAACCAGACTCCACCTTAACACTGCTCCTAAAAATAGTTCAGTTTCCAGCCAATTAAAAAAAAAATAAATAGAATTATCTGCTGATGGCACCTGGTGCTTACGATGGCAGCTAGTTCAGCTGCATCTCTTTTATCCTTTCCATAAAACGTGGGACTGGAAAAGCCTTCCAGACCTTCGTATTCTAAAAACTTTCCCACAGCTCCCATACCCTTTTGCTCTTTAACTCGTGCTATCTTTTGGGTTAAATATATTTAGTTTCCTGTTGTTCATTCCTATGATGTATTAATAGACAGAATCTTTCCCCTCACAGGGGAGGCTCTTACCTTCACTCATAAAACCGGTTCTTAGGGTGACTGGGAAATGGATAACCTTTTTCTGCGCTTGTTTCCGAGCTAAGAGCCCCATGCAGAACTCCAGAGATTTCATTCCTACTTTGTGCCATATATTAATAACCCTTTATCTTTTCCTGATTACTAGAACTACAATTGCATGTTTCCTGTCTGACAGGCTGGATCCACCCTTTGACTGGCCTTATATCTAGTCTTCTTCCTCATCTGATTGCACCTAAGTGTTCTGTATAGCAGCAACCCTTCCTGACTTACAGGTTCACAATCCCGCACCTTGTATTGCTGAATTGAACCCATTTCAGTTGCATTAGATTTAAAAATTCTCCATAAATGTAAACCAATACAAAACATTGAATAAGATCGCATGCATTGTAAGGAATTTCATTTCTCAGTACTCTCATCTCATTTCAGTGCTGCTTGTCTCATCTTTTAAAGATTCAGCCTGAAATGCACTTATTCTCACATCCTCACTTGCAAATTATTCCCTTGGTAATTCTATATGAATTGTTCTACTGGGATCCATCTCTCTTATTATCTTCCCTGTCTTATAAAAGGAATTGCACAGCTAAACTGGGCATTATTCCCGTTTCATAAGACCAGACGGGACTTTGTCCCTTTGTCCGTTTTCCCCCTTCCCTTCCGATTAATCTTTCAATATTCTCAATTTATGATGATCAAAGACCTGTCGGCCAGATCACTTTTTCCTAACTCTTAAATACAGGAGTTCTCCACCTGCAGGGTCCTCTTCTCAAAAGGCAGATGTGTTCAAACCCTCTGCTGCTATATTCTAGTTCTTTCAGTATGCCGGAGTGAGGAGCCCTGCATTCAGGAGGAATTCCAGTAATATTTGTAAAGTAGCTGACAAAAATTCCAGGCCCTATCCATATTTAACTACATTGGGCTCCCTAATCAGTTTTCCTCCTGAAACAGAAAATCTGATTCACAAACCTACTTTTGTTTATCCTTTCATTTAATTTGAATAGAACCAATTTATGATCACCCAAGCTAGGATAATGTTTTTCAGCAGCTTTTTTATAATATCCTCACCACTTGCAGAAATCATATTTGAAATCATCTCTTGTTGATTCAGGAACATTTTGATGAGAAAGATCTGTTAGACATAATACGCAGGACAATCTGACCTTACATTTAATAGCATCTTCTCTCCGGTCTATTATCTGGGAGGTTTGTCTTCATGTGATAGCCACCAGTAATATGTCTCTTTTTAATAATCCTACAAAGATTTTATGCAGATATGATTCTAATAAAAGAGAGAAGCCTTCTAGCACCAACCTGGCAGAGCTTTTTATCCATGCTGTCCCTTTCTACTTCCTTACAGCCTGTCTTGTCTTCAGCACGGGAGAAAGGGGAGCGGTTGTCCTGCATGTTTTTTTCTGGACAATGCAAATGGATTTTGGAGCTGTAGCTTACAAATAACTTCCACGTTGCAAGGACGACTGAGAAAGTTAAAAGCTCGTGACAAAGTCAATGCTTTATGCTAGAAACATCTACTAAGTCAGGGCCTGCCATTAGCTCTTTTGCAGCTTTAGACCAAGCCACAGCCAGACAGTAGCTAGAGGATGATGAGAGAGGGCAGTGAAAGTTTCTCATCACCGTTGATCCTATCTGAAAAACATTTTTCACCATTATGAAAAACATGTTCAGTGACGCCCCTGACTCCTTGACTTTTGCTTCTAGAAAAACAACCAAGGCCTTGGGAATACTAGTCTTGAAAAAAACAGCCAGCGCTTTCTTGGTGAAGAAACCACAACTTGTGAAGGACTTCACAATTCAACAATACCCAAGCCACAGCGCTTTTATCACCGCAAAGTAGCCGGCCCTTAACACCACATGAATGTTTGGTGAGCTCTTTTCCAGAGAAACGTTTTTAGCATTTGGGTTTTCCTTCATGTTTGTGGGCTGAGCTCCCTGGGGGACGGGCGATGAAACACAATGCCGGTTTTCACATCTGAGCACCATGGGAATAGCACTGCCCTTCTCCACCGCCAGCCCATGGAGAAGGGCACCCTAAGAGCAACATAATTATGTAACTGACCTCTTAACAGCAACTTTCCCTCTTAGCACTTGGAAACGTCCTCCTCCCACACAAGCACGGCAGGGTTAACCGACAGCTTGTTTGGATCGCGCAGGTAGGAGTCGATTTGCTCTTGTCGCAGTTATCACTGAGAGGGTGAGAAAAACTAGTTCAACAAGATGCAAAACCTGAGCTGACTTCAGGCCGTAAGAATGCCCCGCTCCATCTGAGCAGCTCCCTGGAGAGGTGTGGTTTTGGCACAGCATGAGGCAGAATTACACCAGATAACTACATGCAGCTCTGACAGCCCCCGTTGCTGGCCCTGAACAAGCCACTTCATTTCCTTTCTTCCTCCATTCAATGGTCACCAAGTAAAACAAAGGTCTCTGACGAGATGAAAAAGTATTACCACTTCAGAGGAAACCTTCAAAAGCTGGGCGAGCCGAACGGTGCAAACCTTTGCACAGACAAACCTACAGAAGGCCACGTGTATAGGTTGTATCTGCACAGCTTTCTGGTGCTGACGCTCTCCAGCTCATCCACTAGCACCTCCAAGAAAAACATAATTTCTGTGATGTTCTTTGAAGCGATTCACAAATACTAAAACATCGTGACAGTCCAAACTGTATTTCAGGTGAGCAGCAAGTGACTGTCTCTGCCGAGCTTTGATTAGCCTGAACAGTTAGAAGACAAACGACTAGGAAAGCTGTCGCCGCCAACCAGCATAGCAGGCATTCCCCAGATGGGTGATAACGGCTGTGCAGCCTTCCCAGCGGTGTTTGACTTCCTTACGTATGAAATCCAAGGCTTCTTTCAGAATCATCATCTAGGCTTGCAGACATGAATAGAAGTGCCTTTAGAAAGGGCCCACGAGCAGCCTGGGTTGTCCTTCTGACCTTGGTGGTGACACAGACCTCCAGGCCAGGTGTCCTGCGGTGACGATGCAGGGACGGGTTTACCAAAATGCTTCAAGGTGGCCGTAGTTCTTTGCTGCTGGCACTTCCTTCTAAGTCACACGGCTGCCTGTGCCGCGAGTCAGGCCCCTCATCCCCACCACAGCTTCCTCCAGCCCTGTGTTCGGAAAACAGTGAGGGTTGTGCGGAAGAACAGCCCTTTTTGTGCTTGCTGCATGCTGCTTGGCCCTGCACTCCCTCCCTACAACTGGCTGTGCGTTGGTGCTAGGAGCAGCAACGTGTTTGTCCTCTCTGGCAATACCGACGCACCACGTCAAGGATCCCAGGGAGCACATTCGCACTGCAGACTCCAGTGCCGAGGAATCCAGCCGAACAGCCAGCAGCGTGCTTCAGCTGACTGCCTGGAGAGCACGGGGCCCCTAATTCAAGCCGCAGCTGAGAAAGGCAGGCATAGCATAAAGCAAAGCCTGCTAACAGCCTGCTAAGGTAGCTACCGTCACGTATCAGGCCTCAAACAGGTAAATCTAGCACCAGCTGTGGGTCTAGGTGTTGGAAGTACCCTAAAAGGAAGAAGGTGGAAAAAAAATAGAGAGTAGCTAGCCCTGCATGAGCAAACAGAATTCATTGCACTGCAAGACCTAACATAAAGCTGGAAAATACGTGAGCCATCCATGGACGGGTTCAGGACTGATATTAGCCTCCAGATAAGCCACTCGCAGCCTGCTCCTGCTTGTATCTAGAGGCAGAGAGAATTCCCTCTGAACCAGCCATCCACAGGCTGCTGCCCTCCTGCTGCGGTGTGAGCTTTCATAAAGCACAAAACCTACGGGGCTTCCAACGGGGGAGCATCAGCCCACACTCCTAACATACCCTGGGGCTGCAACACCTCCAGTCAAGGCCTTTCACACCAACATCTTTACTTTTTCCCTCCCCATTTCTTTAGAAAAGAAGCATCTCCGTGTGAGGTTAGAGGCAGGGGCCGCAGCCTTTATCTTCAGGCCCAGTGTGCTTCTTGAGGCACTGTGCTGCCACAGCCTACTCTGCGGGATGCTCTTGTTTCAAAGCACTGCGAGTGAATCAGATCAGGCTGCTTCCTCGGTCCTTGCTGCAAGGGCAGAGTATTTTCTAACTGCAGATTTATTTACAGGGAGCAGAGCGAAGAAAGAAGAACCCAAGAGCTTTAGTTAAGGTATCTGAGTACAAGGTGTAATACACAGGAAAGCGCAGAAATCTCTCGCTAAATCGGGGAGGAAGCAGTAACCTCCGGGGAGGTTGGCGGTACCAGCTGCTGCGAGGTCCCAGGGAAGGAGTGCTGTCACCGTGCGATGTGAAGGAAGGTGCAACATCCCGCCCAGTGGGCGCTCGTGGTACAGCAAGCCCACGAACCCCGATATTTACACGTCTAAAAAATCCCTGAGCAATCTGGTAGCGCTGCCAATGTCTCGAAATCGCCGTGTTGAGGCGTCTAACTTGCTGTGCTCCATCCTCCATTGCAAGCCTGAAAATGGAAATAGCCTTCACCAGTTCCTCGTTGCCCAGGGGTAAGTCTGCTCTCCACATCTCCCAGTCTGCACACGACCAGACCACACAAGACCGTGCTCCCATTTCCTAGCGGCAGCAGGACTTCAGCATAGCTCACAGAACACTTCGCCGCTCTCTGATGGCAGGTGCAATAGAAACGTTATTTACTACTGCATTTTCCTGGCGGCTTTCCTCGATCTTCCTTGGAGCAGATGGAGAATGGGCAGCACTAACCGTGAAGCTGTGGGTGTAATCACTCACACATGCCTAATACTCCTCGAGCAGCAATCGCTTCACGCAGTGTGGAGAAGCGTGCCTGCCGTGGGCACTACAGCAGCCAGAGCCCTTCCCTAACGCAGCAGCCCAGGGGACCCTGATCACCAGGGCTCCCCCAGGCATTTGGGAAGGGGCCTCTTGATGCCACCAGCTGGAAGAGCAGGGATGAGAGTTACAGCAAAGGAGCAACGATGAGGAAAAATGTGAACTATTTTCCCACACCCCCAGGGGATGGGTGGCAATCCCATTACCACAGTGGGGTGGGGCAGGGTGGGGGGAAGAAGATTTTGAGTGCAGTAATCAAACAACCTTGTGAGGACAAGGAAATACTCTGTTTCTTGCAACAACACTGCGAGCAACCAAGAAAACTCCAAGCCCTGGGTAGGTGACTCACCCTCAAATTCCTTCTGATACTTCCTTACCCTTCGTTTCACAGCCCCTAGCCAGCAGCACGTGCCCCGTGCATGAGCCGGGCAGCAGCTTGCTCAGCCTGGGAGGTCAGCGGCAGGCACAGGGCAAACCTTTGTGGGGAATGCTTCCCTGGGAGTAACCCTACTGCGTGCTGTGTTGTACCTGGAATGCAAGTTGGGTTAGTTCAGATTTCTTGCAAGAAGTGACTGAACAAATGGAAAAGCATGAATACACTCAAAACAACTTACAAATATTAATAGGGTGAAGCCTGTTGTTTCAGCTCAGTCACGGAGATTGCACTATGTGCCCTGGTGTGTGCTGGCATCCCTTGCACACACAGACAGGGCTCCCAGAGCTACCACCCTGCAGTATCCTGCACCCCCTGATTCTGCTGTGGCCGCCCCAAGCAGACAAGCAGAATGCCAATCACCTGCATCGCAGCCTCCTGGTTTGCTCCGAGGACAGCGGTGAGACTCCTCTCCAAGGCTTAACACATCTCAGCCTTGAAAAAGGCCAAGGCAAGACCCGTCCTTACTCTGCCTCCCTTCACCCCTGGCCTCCCTCCAGCTTTGCAAGAACAGACACAGGTGCCAAACCGTTCCTTCCCCTACATCGCCCCGTGTGCTCCATCAGAGGGCAGGCAGCTCCCTCTCCTGGCAGATGGCCACCTGCCACTCTGGGCTCCCCCCCAGACGTGGTGCTGAGGGTCACAGCCCCTCGGTTTCTGCTGATGGGAGCCAGTCCGGCAAGCACAGCCGGACTTCTCTGCATATAACCAACACGCTGCAGATGAAAAACAAAAACATATTGAAAGGGCACCTGGTGAATATCTTCATCTATCAGATAGCCTCCATCCTGTAGCTGGACCTCCTTTGTTAGGCCAGGTGAGTTTGCAAGTTTTTCTAGGTGAAGAAAGTGCTCGGAGATGAGAGAAGTGGTGAATGTCCTGCATTTTGGTCAGCCCCAGGGGATAGCGTGGCCCTATTCTTCTTCCCCCTGCAGTGCTTGTTGTGAATGAAGAAAACACAACGTGCAGCAGAAATCTGGGTGACAGATGGGGGTCTGTGGCACAGAGCAATCAGGTGTCTTGTAAAGGTCTTGTTGAAAGTCTACAGCAAAACCAGGGAGCGAAGAAAGATGTCAAATACCAGTAACACTCCTGCGTTTTCATTACAAGGTTGTCTAGAAAAATCAATGCTCTCAAAGTTAGCCTAAATCATACAGCCACGGAGAAATGCCTCCCTTGCCGAATTTTATCCTCACCTCCATTTTTCAGGGGGTCTCCCTGCCTGTTCCTCCCCTGACCTCTAGTGGTTTCGGCTTTGTCCAAAGCGGAAGAGTGACAGAGCTGAAGTGAAAAGCTACGGTGCTAGTTCTGGCCCAGTCTCCCTGGAGCAGAAAGCTCCCTGTAGTAGAAAGAAATGTTTAAACAGAAACTGAACCCTAACAGCCTCTAAATGACGTTCTGAGCTTGTAGAGTTTGAACTAGACAAGCCTGGTTCATTTTTACAAGTCTGTAGCCTGCTCCTGCAGAAAGAGAATGTTTTTCAGAGGAAATAGTAACCTCGGTTTAGTCCTTCCTAAGATCAAGTGTGTAGGTTTCTATGGAATCTGTCTGTTCTTGCAGACTAAACACAGGAGAGGTGGAGAATCTGGGAGGTGCTTTGATTCTCCAGGCCTGGATAATGCAGGGACATCAGGACTCGGGAGAGCACTCAAGATCTCCTAGATGCACGCACCATCATAACAGCAGCCAATCAAAATAATCATGTTTCTGTAATCCAGATGCAGTTGCCTATAAAATATTATTGCACGGGTAATTAGACAAAGGAATGTCATGCTTCAGTTTTGACCTTTCTGGGTAGCAGGTGCCACAGATATTCAAAGTACTGTTTGCTGCTATAGTAAGCGCATAGGATTTGTCTGGACACTTCATGAAGAAGTAAGACTTGAGGCAGAACAAGTCTGATATCCAGCTTCTTCAGTGAATTAATGCACTGCTTGTCAAGATGGCTATAAGGTCATTATGCCTCCGCTCTAATTGCTATGTGACACAAATATAGCTATGCCAGCAGAAAGCCCGGAGCTATTAAAGGAATATATGCACCCTTCCCAAAGGAGCATTTGCTCCCATCTAACTGAACTTACCATAAGTTGGACCAAGCCCCCCTCTTCCACTTCATCTCTCTAGATCTCAAAAAGAGCAAGGAAAAGAACAATTCCCCCCTTTGTTCCATCCTATAGATTTGCCACTGAGCCCAGGCACAGGAAGAAGTCTGGCTCACCCATCCCATCATCTGGAAATGGTCAAAACACGCTTTTAGCTGCATCATGTTCTAACAACACCTTGGTCTTCAGACCCTGCAGGGAAGGACTGTCGTTAGTCTGTAAGGGATCCAACGCACGCCTATCCCTATACACTAAATAATTAATACCCAACATGTTTACAAACTCAATCTTTTTCCTGTCTCCATGCATTTCAGTCAGCGTGGATGAGATCTCAGCAGGCTGTGAAGTCTGAAGCCTCACCCCAGCAGCTGACCTTGACAGCGCACGCTGTGAGGAGCAGGGGAAGACCTCGCACGGTAAGCCTTGGAAGAACACTGGTGATGCTGCCTCCGAAGCTGTGCTATAAGGTCCTTGCCAGCTTTGGCAGCCTCGTTTCAGGGTAAAGAACAAAGAGGATACTTATCCTCTGCTAATTGGAAGATGGCAAGCACTTTATAGATGCTGCTGTAGGCACTGTTAAGCGCTATTCCTCTCCTGGGAGTGCTTCCCATATGCCTCCTGTGGTCATTTAGGTGGATGAAGGTGTAGATTTTTTATTTTTATTTTTGGAGCTACCTCATGAATGCAAGCTTCCATTCACCTGCATACAGCCTCTAGGCTCCATTTTCTCTTCAGGATAGTCCCAGAATGAGAACTGTTAGGGTACTGATAGCTGGCTTTGTTTTGTTAACAGTACTTAAAAACAAAAACACATTTAGAGATCATCCAGCTTTTTTTTTTTTTTTCCTCATTTGTTTCCCACGAAACTAAACCAGAATAAAATCTGAGTGGAACACACGTTAAAGCTTACTAACTCAGAGTAAATATCTACATTATGTATTGTTTTCAAATGAAAAGTTTTCCTGCCAAAAGAACAAGTTCAGCATTTTCAGGAAAAAAGATATTTTTTGAGTAAGCACCATGGCACTCCTTGAGAATTACACCAAGACACAGCATACTGCACCACAGTTGATTAATCCCATCACGTCAACCTAACCCGTAAGGGTAGAGCATTTACAGGAGCATCTCCAAATTGTCTATGAACCTAAGATCCCATTCTGCTGAGAACAGTTACACTTCGTATATTTTATATCAGTATGTAGCTAATCATCTCAACAGATCAGGCAGAGCAATCAAAAGCATCTCGAACAAGCAGTTGGAGCAGATCTGGGATTTAAACTTGGTCATTATGTAGTCCAGTGCTATATGACACCCTAAGTTCATGCTTCTGTAGCTTATGAGACCTGTTCATGCGGAAGGTGGTCACTGCAGGTATCTCGCCTCTAGCTGAGCAGAGGCATAAAGCAGTCTTTGGACCTAGGGAAAGAAAACGTTAAAATAGGAGATGTCGTTTGCCATACTCGGAGCATCAGAGGGTCCCTTACTGGGTTAGGGAAAGTAACCAGCCTTGTGAGAGTAACTTTTGTTTCTGATGGAAACCCTTGCACAACCAGCCCTGTGTGCTTAATAATTAACGCCGAACACATTTGCAAATTGAATTTTTCTGCTGTCTCCATGCATTTCACTGAGCCGGGCTGAGGAACCTCACTGGGCTGTTAAACGCTGTAGCCTCCCTCTGCAGCTGACCCGACAGCTTGCACCGTGACGGGCAGAGAATCATCTCGCACCCGAGTAATTACTTCTATTAATTTCCAAAGACTTGTTCCCCCTTTTAGTGACAATACTTCAAAAGGGACTTTCATTATTAGTTCAAGAATTCAATTAATATATAAACAAAATTAAAACAGCTGGATACCAGGGTGTATCAGGGCTGTGAGCTTCGTTGCCAGTGTCTGGGGATAAAACCACAAATGATGCTCTTAACCAAGCTGTCCAGTTTTCCTCCACCAACACAAGCGGAGACTGCTCACTGCTGGCTCGGCTCCCTTAGCTGAAGCCGTCCTTGCAAGAGGCGCGGGGACATGGAAAAGACAGCAGCAGAAATTGTCTCTGCGTCTTCTAACCAGGAAGAGTTCCAGGTGGTCAAAGGTTTATCATTTGCTATTGACTTAGAAATGGATTCCTAATAATATCCTTCTGGGGAAGATGCAGGAAAAAAAAAAAGGAGAGAGAATGATGTACAGAGGAGCCTGGGAAAGATGTTTTATTGCTCAGAAAGAGGCAAAGCAGGTCTTCACTGCTATTTTTAACTCCAAGGACCTGCTCTCCTTCCCAGCTCCAGGTATGGAAGTTTCAGCCAAGAAATGGATCCCAGACCACCTCCAGAGCCCTTACACTGGATGGCTAAAACATTAGGGCAACAGCTGGAGACTTTACGTGTACTCGTTTGTAATGCTGAGAATAAAACCATCTGCAGGAACAGTAATTTGTTTGGGAATGGAAGGAGGGTCACAATTTTTCTTTATCTTTGCAGCCAGTTCTACCTTTTCTCTATAGCTGGCATCACCAACATTCCTTAAAGCAAAGTGTAATTGTCTTCCACTAAAAAAAAATACATTTTCTGATATCAGAATAAAAGAAACACCAGTGGAAGCTGACGCAACAGCCGCTCACTTTGAAGTATCCATTAGCCACATTCCTGCAGAACATGCAAGTGTCACATAGGACGGGGCAGGTGAAAGAAAGCATCCAAGCTGCATGCCGAGAGGTTGGGTGCATGGACAAACACAAAGCATTCCAGCTTGTCTACGTACATTCTCCTACTACCTTTTAGAAATAGAAAAATCACTCTAAAACTATTAGCTATATAGCAAATTTTAAAAAATATTAGTTTGCCTTCATCCGTGAACATTCCCAGGAGAGATTGCTATTTCAGCCTTTCTTCTACCTAACCCGTGCGGATGTCTGAGAGCAGCCCCATTCTGCTAAAAGCTCGCAGTGAGCCGAGGTTTCTTCCACACAACCTGGCACAGCCCAGGTTGAGGTGAATGGAAACACAGCCAGATCCTGCTGGGCATTTCCAGCTGATGACAGTCAAAACCGCCTTCACGTTGCAACTTTCCTTCCTCAGCCCTTGCACTCCGATGTACAAAAATAGCCAAACACCCCTCTGTCCCCGGTTCCCCTGAGACAAGGCTCCCTGCACCATGTGCCACTTGCTTTTCCTCCAGCACTCCCTTGTTGCAGGGTTGCTTATGGCCACGTCTTGCTTTTGAAGGGACAAAGAACCGCACTTTGGGCTGGATGAGATTTCCACGTGCTTCCAGTTTTGTTTTCTTGTTTACCAATCTTTTGCTCAAGGCACTGCTTAGACGTGAGTAGAATTATTTGGGTTAAAAGCAGCATTAGTTATTTCTGTGGCTTTTTACACACCGCTCGCTGGAGTGAGGGTCAGACAGAAGTGCCACCGCTCCCTAAGAGCCCATCACACTTCAGCAGCTGACGTTTGACCTGACTCCCCGGCTCCTGCCACCAAGGCAGACAACTACATGCGAGGCATTCAGTCCAGAGGGATCCACCACACACACGTCATGCACCCTTTCTCAAGCCAGGCCCAAAATTTGGCAAGTCCAGCACTGCCAGGTGTCAAAGACCACAAAGAAGGTCAAGTCACTGCAAGAGTCTCTGGTTCCTAGACAGCATTGCTGAATGGAAGTGCTCAGGCGGTCCTGGGAAGTTATCGCGGTACAGGGGAGACCTAACGAGCCCCAGCAGCATGACGTAACTGGAACAAGAAAATTCATTCCTAACCTGAATTTGATCAGTTTCACCTTGAATACAACAAGATGTACAGCACTTGAAAGATTTTAACGTTGCTCACAGCAGGAGCCCTTGCGAGGCATTTAGGGTGGATCTCTACGCACTCACCCAGCCAGCAGATGCCCAGCACACACCATCGGATCCATGAGGCTGCCGGTAAGGCTTCACCGCAACACTACCAGAGGCACAGGCTGAGCCAGATTTCAAGTCCCTGCAAAGCCTCCCACTGGCCTCGTTCTTTAAAGAGTTCAGATGGGTTCCTTGAGACTTTAGCATGGGATTTTTCTAAATGCACCTAACGGGAACACATATTTCACTCAATTCTATAGAAAATATGGCTTCTCACAGGCCGTTGCGTTTTGTTACCAGACCTCTTGTTTCTGGCTGTTATTTAACTCAGGCTCCGTTACCTTAGCTGCTGTCCAGCTCATGCTCTTCAATGCACTTAGCCTCACAAACACCCAGTGGCACAGGGCCCACGGCAACTGTAGCTCCACCGGGTTGCAGAGGGAGGAAGGCACCTCAGCGAATTAGGATAACTAGGAAGGGTGTGGCAGAGCAGGACTTCTCAGAGTCCTCGGTGAATTACTACCTTTGGAAACCTTCTTCCGTAAATCCTTCAAAAATCTCTCTGAAGAGCCTGTGCTGAGGAGTTTTCCAGGAGGAGAGTACTGCCAGCTGGGGTATCACTGTGGGAGTGCTGCTGTCTCTGACACGTGCACTTAGCACAGACACATAGGAGGAGACTAAAACCAACAGCCAGAAATAAGAACGTGGAAACAATTTCCTCCTCTCTGTTCACTCCTGGGGGTTCTCGTTCAGATCTATTTTGACATGATTGCTTTGGGGTTTTATGCTAATAAGGTTGAATTTAATTGCAGTCTTGCTATTCCCTCTGAAATCACAAGGTTTACATGTAAATAATTTGAAGGGAATAATCTTTTCACTGCACTTTCCCATAAAGGAAACCAATGAGGGAAGGAATGGCCATATATCGGTGTTGATAATGTCCCTCCAGAGAGGTACTCACTGCATACCAGACGGCACCAGGCCAGACTGCATCCTCGGCAGCATTAATTTACGTGCAGGATTGCCAAAGAATGGATTTGGGAAGTCTTCCAGCTAACGAAGAGATTCCCTGTGGTCACTTCGAAGTGGTACACAGCGATTTTTTTTCCCTTTCTCTTTCCCTGTTTTGAGGAGGCTGGGGTTATGCTATGGATGCTGCCAATTCCCGGTCATTTATCTTTTTACCATCTGCTTCTGGTAACTTCTGTGGGCCAGACACTTCGGATTTTTATTATCCATATTTAATGTGACTAGCTGGGAGGTTCTTCCGCTATTTCCCCCCCCTCCTTTTATTTATTTTTTTTTTTTTTTACAGTCCTGAGCAAGCAATATTGGAAAAAAAAAAAAGAGATGAAAAATGATCATGTTATTCACAAGCTGCCTTGAACTTAGACTTCACATCTTTTACTTAATAGAATCTTCATTAACGCATCCTGATACGCTAGCAAAAAACGTTATTAACTCTGCAAAGAGTCTGTGGAACTGCTCCTATCTTTGTACTGGCTAGAAAAAGAGGCCCCAGCAAGCAGCAGGCCAGGGCCAGGAAGAGATGCCCAGGGTGAACCCTTTGGGAAAAAAAAAAAAAGTAAGTAAAATATAAGAAAAGCTTCCTCCTATATGGAATCTTATTGCCAGGGAGTTAACAGAGCAGAGATGGCCATCTGAGTGCATGGTCTTCAGCTGGCAGACCTTGCACCAGGCTGTTCCCACCTGCAGGAGCGCTCCAAGGGGTGCCCCTCGGGTTCAGAACTGGTGGGACCGAGAGAGACCTGAGGGTCACTGCAGCGTCACAAGTTCTGGAGAAGCTGCTAGTCATGCCACAACTTCATCCTCCAACAATAAATGTGCAGATAGCCAGTGGAGCTGTTACATTAAAAAATAAATAAATAAAAGGGGAAAAGGCATAGCTAGATGTCCTGTTTGAAAACAGCCTCCAGAGCAATTCAGCCTGGGCTTTCCTTCACTTGGAATCTACAAGCGTGCTCTCACCACACTAAGAATAAGCAGAAACCTTGCCATCGCAAAGCCTTGCTTTGAAAACTAAGTCTATAAAACGATGCTGTTAGAACAGTAGATTTCCCATGACGTTTTGTTTTAATAAGCTTTGTATACTTAATGATGTGAAATAATAAAGGGATTGCTTCTACCTGTTCCTTAAACTACGTGAAGATCTCTCATAATGCAGAAAAGTAATAGTTTATTCCCCATTATGGATTTTTTTTAAACTGAATTCTGCTTGCAGTGGAAATCTACTTATGAAACCCAACTGCAAGCTGTCAAGTTGTGTACATTTAGGTCCAAAAAGCACAAATACAGCTAGTATTGCAGGGGGGTTAGCCCATTTGTGGGAAATCACTGATGCAGTTTTGGTATAAAGAGAATAGCACAACTTTCACAGCAAGCACATTCATCATCTTCCTTCGGAGAGTCTTAAGTGTGATAAATGGCATTCAGTTAGGGGGGTAGAGAAAAGGCACGAGTCTGTACTGGGAGCAAGAGAAGAAAGATAATTCCTAGCTGGGACAGGGAATAAGAGAAGGGGACAAGGAGACACTTTGAATTTCCATTCTAAAGGCAAAGAGGAGCGGGCAGCTGCCTTGCCTTGTACTGAGAAGCAGGGGAAAAGGGCCCGTGAGGAGAAGCTGACTGGCAGACGGCAGATCCCGACCCTGCACTGAATTTCAAGCGTCGCCAATGGTTAGCAGTAGATCGCTGCATCTTAACAGAAGTGAATTAGCAGTGAAATAAAAAGGGAAGATGATTTGCCCTGTCCTCTTTTGCTGTATAAGAAAACAGGGGGGCTAGCAAGTGTGATGCTCAACGGCATAACTGAACGATTTAGAGAACACAGGCTGTGGGAGCTAATTGGGGTTTGGCTAAAATATGAATGCAACTAAATAACATTCCAAGTGACAGAAATACATGTCTCATTCACTCTCAGGAAAGCTCGGCAGCATTCACAGCTTCATAAGGGCTTTCTTCTGCACACCACTGAACTTCAATCCTCAGCTGTTTTATGCCTGGCAGCGTCGCGAGAAGGACGTTCTGCTGACAGGTATCGATCGTGTTAGGGGCTTCCCCAGCACGGCTGTCCACACTGGTAAGCTCCTGGGATTGCTTCTGGGCTGACTGTAGGGCTTTGTTTCTAAGCAGACAGTTACAAGCTGACTGTGTGGGTCTCTAACTTCTAAAATCCCTTGTATTCTCTGTGTGATGAGACAAAAACCACCACATCATAACGGGCTTCGATGAGTCCTGGTTAGGACTCTTGCCAGGTGAACCTGTATGCTCATTCAGTAACACCAGGTGAAAATGTCAAAGTGCTACATTAGCCTTTGCACAAAGATCTATTCCACCTCAGTCCCACGCAACACAATTGGATTCACCGCTCCAAAGCACTTTGTAAATCGGGTCTGACAAACAGCTGCTGAGAGCCACAAGCTACGGGATTTCACATCAGCCCCCTTTTAAATCCCTGCTTGCAAGCAGGGGGCAAAGCAAGGTTAAAGCTCCTCTCACAGGACCCTCCCAGGCACAGCTGCCATGAGCCTGTCCTTTCAGCAACTTGCCCCACAGAGCTGCCTCCTGCTTTGGCCTCTGCAGGGCACACACTGGGGCTGCCCGGGATTTGGGATCCTTTACAGCAGCAGGGAAGCAGGGTGCTGCCGCTCAGATGGCATATGTGTGCTAATCCATCCCCCCTTGCAGAAAACTTTGCTATTTCCTCAAGGCTGAAGGCGTTTTGGGTTAACTATTAACTTTTCTGGGTTCCTTTAGGATTTATTTTTTCCCCATAGGGATGGTTGTTTCTGGGTTCTAGAACATCAGTTACTGATTCCTTTCTTTCATGGTGACTCAGAGGATGTAGGCAGAGCTGCACCCCAAACCCCCCCTCTCCATCACACTTGTGCGTCCTCCGGCACAGCTCGGTTTACAGCGAAGTACAAGCCACCTCTGACAGAGCTCTAGCACTGCACACCACGTATCATTCGGGGCCAGCAGGCCTCTAGCCCCAGAGTGAAGTTCAAGCATCTTGTATTAATCATACTGGGGCAGAACAGCAGCTTTTGATCCCTCTCCATACTCTCCCTCCTAACAGAGCACACCTCAATGGGGCTGTCCCTGCAGGAGCTGGGGAAAGGAGCAGAGGCCGGGAAAGCTCCAGGGGAAGTTTGCTCGAGTTCAAATTGAGCTGACCTGGCTCCTTCTCGACAGGAATTGCTGTCAGGGTGCCTTTGTGACTTACGAGCAGCGGCAGTTTTATAACATGACAAATAAAAGCCCTTCAGATCAATAACAAACGGAGATACAAACACTGAAATGGATCAGCGTTCTTCAGACTAACAACGCATCTGGTTGAAAGAAACATCACTCTTAAGCGTCTTTTTTTCCCCAACTCTATCTAGTTATTTCGGGCTATGCAGTACCTGACCTCGAGTATCTGCATAAATGTCATTCACACAGGAACGGCTGTTCTGATTCACTCTGCACTCTCATCTGTGCTTCTCCAAGGCAGGAATAGGATGCAAGGGAAGATGAGGAATGACTCAGGCTCTATCCACCCTGCAGATTTCGAACTGGGAAAATAAGATAAAGGGTCTGGGGTGGTTAGGAAGGCATCTTGTGGCATGGTTCCCATGCAGTTTTACATGCTGATGAATGGCTAGGTGGAGGCAAAAGCAAATCCTGCAGAAGACAGGCAAAAGTCTCATGGATCTGACCAGTTTCCAGCATAGGGGGGTAATATAGCCAGGGACTTTTTACCAGTTTTGAACACTGAGAAGTCTCAGAACATTCTTGGTAGAAGTGTTTGCTCCCTGAGCTTATGCTTGATATTTTTGGTATCACGCCCAGTTCTCCTCTCCAGTAACCCAGCAGAACTGCACCAACTGCAGCTTCAGCCCTCTGTATCTAATAGCAGACTGTTCTACCCCCCATGCCCTGCCCCAAGAGTGATAAATGGCGTTTTGGTTAAGCGTCTTTTATCACTTCACTCCCACAGCTACAGCTTTATAAAACTGCAATTTGTCTGTTTGTCCAACCTTTCCAACAGAGGGGCATATCAGTGTTTCACCCAATGCCTTCTGCCGTTCTGTTTAACCGTGGTTTTTGAGAGACTGGTGAAACCAGGTTATTTGGTGTTGACAGATGTGAAAGAGCTTCCCTTTGTAATCAGAGGAGTGCCAATCTATGCCGTGAGGTTCAGATACAGCTTTGCTAAGTCAGAGCTAGGATTCTGAGATTTCTCCACATTTCTGGAGTTCAAATTCAGTTTGTGAAATCCCCCGAGTATGACAGAAGAACAAAGTTCATTATATTCCTTTCTGTATTAGTGCTTAAGATAAGGAAATGCAGCAGGACTTGGTCATTCTGCTTTTCAGTGCTCAAAGGGAAGCAATTTGCTGAGTGAGAATAGGAAAGCTTTTTATAGCCTGTTTTCAGAGAAGAATAAAAAAGCTAGGAAAAAAAATCAAGTGGCTTAGAGGGATGAAGCTGTAGAACAGACAAAACCCTAAAAAAAATAATCTGTCCTCCCATCAGTGAAGCATGGGGCAGTGACTTAATGCTTGTGGTCCACACATCCAATCCCCTTGGCTACGCACCACGTTGCACTCGTGCATCCCACACATTTCCACCTGAATTCCGGCACTGTTAGACCTGCACCAGGATGCGACTGACACCCCGCAGGAACAAAACCTCCCCCAGGTCTCCACGGGAGCAGGCACACAGTGCTGCAGGTTGCCCGGCTCCAGAAGACATGAAAAGCAAATCACATTTTGAAGATGCCATACTCTCAGGGGCCTAAATAGGGTGTTTTATTTCTTTGCACTTCTTGGCCCTAAACAACTGAACTGAAGCCACAGCCTGTGCTAGATAAACAAAGAAGGTGCCTAGTGCTCATCAGTACTGACTCGAGGTGGCTTTTAGTAGAGATTGAGATGAAAGCTCCCAGTTGTTGCCCAGATGAGTCCTTTTCTGAGCACAAGTCTGAGCTACGAGGCTAATTTCTGAAACCACAGAGCGGATTTGATCCAGGGTCTCTTAGCCATCAGAGCAGCAGGAAATTACCATGGAATGGCTCAGGGAAAACAGCCAGGATTTACAACACAACTGAACAAATTGGAAAATTAAGTAGCCTCAGGTGTTGCCTGCATAAGCTCCTTAAAACAGAAAACAAGATCAAGTAAAAACCAAACAGGAATGTCTCCAGGAAGGTTTCTCATTTTCCTAGAGATTTAATATTTAATATTGCAGATCCTATGCAAGGCTATGGTAATCTTGTGTATATAACTTCTCTTCCAAATACGTATTAACCCACTACACATGGATAGAAATAAATGCATGTTTGCCAATAACATTGCACAAAAGAGAGCAAGCTATGCTCCTGTATGTGAGCAATTCTTTAGCAAAATGTGTCCCGTTGTCTGTGGCTTTATGAAATACTACCGTCTAAACCTAGAACAGCAAAACACGTTTGTGTGAGTTGATCCCAGCCCTGCACTGTCACGATAACACGATGTACAACGCTCGTAGAGGGCTGAAAACAAAGTGAAGTGAGAGGGACGTGGGGGGAATGCTTCCACAAGCTTTACAGTGGTAGTCAAAATTAAAGAACAACAAGGGAAGGATATCAAATGCAGTTTTCAGTACACAATGCTGTACACATTACATGGTTGAACAAATAGCAAAATGCTCTCAAGAGCTCTTCACCCTTTCTGTAGTGCAATCCGCATCCTTGAACAAAGTTCAGATATAACCCCCCGCATATGCCTGCAGGGCAGAGAGCAGCTGGGAGGCAAACCCTGTATCCTGCACAGGACCTGGGTTGTAACACCTTCTGCAAGGCAGCACGACAGGGAGCCACCGCTGGACAGGGAGTCCGTACAGGTAGGGGATGTCTGCACGCGCTGATCTTTTTGCACCACACAGAACTCACTTGTAACTCCTAAACTAGCACTGGCTGTGTCCAAATCTGCACTAGCAAAAGAGCCAGCATTGCTTACCTCCAGCTGCAGCAAAGGACAGGATAACCCAGCCACAGCACCAGCCCTGCTCCACCTCGGGGGCAGAGAAACGGGTGCCTTTTCCCTCAGGCTGGACATGACACAAATCTGCAAGTCCCTGCACGTAACACCCCCAATGGCATCTTTAACAATTATTTACAGGGCAAAGGAGGAAAAGGATTCCACATGTTTATCTTTTGTGTAGTCTAATTGTTTCGTCCATCTGGGGGGGGGGGGAATGCTAAACAACGTTTCACTGCCACACTTACTCTCCTCACCTTTCACAGATCTCAGTCACAGAACTGCATCACCAAAGCTCAAAGGCTTTTACAACTAGTCCTAGAACATTAGTGCTGCTTACATCTAAACTGGGGAGGAAAAAACAAAACAAAACAAAAAAACAAACAAAAACACAGAACTCGAAGACAACAGCAGTCTCCACAAAAATTGAAGATGGCAGCACCAGGACAGGGCTTGATAGCCCGCCCACCCCCCAACTCTGGGTTTCCACAGAGAAGTTCTATAAATGGGCAAGTTTTTACTGTTCCTATTCCATTCTGATTTGCATACAAACCATTACAAACAAAAACAAGCTATTTACATACATAATATATGAAATTCCTCCACTGCATCTTCATGACCTTGACTGCTACCTGCCCAGCTTCTCGTAGATGATTTGAATCTGTTAGCCATCTTTTTCATGCTCCAACTCCTTTGCCTAATCCTAAAGTACCTTATTTTCATTAAGGCATTTGGAGACCCAACATGTAATTGACATATGCTTTTGAGACAGATTTACCCAAGGCAAAACTGAAAATTCTGATTTGCACATCAAGCAGTAGCTCATCTGCAGCACCAGGTACAGAAAATTAAATACAGGCGAGATTTCTTTTCCAAGGCTCTGTTCCAAAGCTCATCGCACTCACTGCTCCAGTCTGGAGTTGTGTGCAAGGGGGCAAGCAAAGCCTAGACAGTTAGTCTTGAAATGGGATCACTTCTGTTAAGAATAGATGCAAGTACATCTGAGATGAGCATCTTTAGCTTGACAGAGTAGCGGTGCTCCGCATAATTCTATTAAAGCGAGTCAATGAAAGAATAATGGTTTGTAATCTGGTTGTATTTATAAAAAAATACTGCAAATACCACTGAAATGTGCTGATCCCTTAAAGCACCTTTCTGACAGAAGCTCTCAAAAGTGTGAGAGCTTTTCCAGTGGTCTCTCCCCGGGAGACTTTACCCTGGATCCCAGGGCAATTCCTGTTAGAGCACTGAAACCTTGCAAAATGACAGAGTATACCAGGAACTCCTTGGGCCACAGCTTTCAGATGTTTGAAACAACCTAGGACAGAACGAATCAAACACTCGCTATGCCTTGGAAGAATTTATAGAGTCACTTTAAGACACTAATAACACTGTCTGTCATTAAAGTGATTACTTAATTCTTCTACTGCTGTCTGAAAAGCAAATCCTTCAGCAGTGACAGACCTAAGCTTTGGGGTTAGTCATCAGAACTTTAATTCTGCTGTTTCCTCACCCAGACTTTACCTTGCTGCTCCACATATCACACCAAGATTCACCCCAGAGCTCACTGCACTTTTAATCACCATTTAAAAATCTCCGTGAATGGAAAACACTGCATGAAGCGCCAGGGCTTTTTTTTTTTCCCCCCTCTCCTTCTCTAAATGAACGGCTCTTCTGTTTCTTTAAGAGGTTTAGTTCTCACCAATGCCCAATTCTTACTGATTTGTTAAGTCTAATTAGTCAGTATTCAGATGTGCCATGCATTAATTTGGACGTTTTTCAAATCCCACACACATTTCATATGAAAACGGACTATTTGAATTTTAAACACAGTCTGTTCCGCCAATTTTGACATATTAAGCAAGCTCGCAAGCCATTAAAGCCGTAAAATGCCCGTTGACCTAACAACCTGCGATGGTAGGGAATGAACAAAGCTATTTATTAACCGATGCTCGGGAGCAGAAGCTACATGCACGATCTGGTTCTGAATGCTTTGATTTCTCCAGGATGTGTGAGCTTCAGATGCTGGTCTGTGCACACAGCCGCTGGCCATCCCACCAGGAAGCAGAGCACTAACAGCCAGCTGCCCGCAGGTCCCCGGCACCAGAAAGCTCTCCAGCCTTCCCAGGCTGCAGCCACACAATGCAGATCACCCTGCTTGCTTTGCCTTTTCTAAGTGGTAATTAATTCATGTTAGCTAATAGGCTTTAAATATATATTTTAAGGTCTGGATAGCTCCTGGAGATTACTCCTTAGCATTTTTTTCAGAGCAAGAACGTCACTTTTACATTTCTGTGCCAATTTGTGCCGGAGAAAATGCACGGGGCCATCAGAGCTCAGAGTAAGCAGCAAAAGCCCAAGACAGCCCGTTCGAGCCCAAGACAGCCCGTTCGAGCCCAAGACAGCCCGTTCGAGCCCAAGACAGCCCGTTCGAGCCCAAGACATGCTGCCCTCTCCCTGCCCACCACTTCTCTCACTGACACCAACCGCAGTGAAGCTGACCAAGGTTCTGCCTCCCCTGACATCTCTATACGGAGTTCTGGGCTAAAATTCTCCTTTTTGTGGTGAAGGAACAGCGACGAAGGGTAGGCAGCCCCTTCAAGGCTCACCCATTGCTCCTGGCACATCAAACAGTGGACAAATAACCTTGTCTGGACCAGGAACGCATCCGGTGGCAGCCAGGCTGCTGTGCTGAGCACAGACAGAAATGAGTGCATTGTAACACCCGCATTAAAGCCTGCTGTACCTCTGCTGCTGCATTTTTAGCAACCCAGCGCAGACACCACCTCTAGACCCAGTCTAGACAAGGCCACTGAGATTCTTTGGAACCTGTGCCGAGTACTTAGCATCCATTTCCCAGAATTGCCAGAGCTTTATTTCAGTTCAGCATGCTAACGCCTCCCAAACACAGCAACCTGTGCAGTCTCAAGGCTCATAAGAGGGTTCGCCCAGCTCCCCTGGCAACACTTCCCCTGCTGAACAAGTGCAGAAATCGCAGGAGAAAAGCAAATCCAAGCTGATGGCAGCAAGCCAGGGGAAGAACGATTAGAAAAATTATCTGAGGTGGAAAAATGCATGGCTACAAGGGTGTTGGTAAATAGCAAGCCCTTTATTTCCACCACTGAAGCTTCCAGAAGGCAGCAATATTCACAAAGGCGATGGGATCCTCAAATTAGGCAATGGTAAATGAAAAGGAAACTGTCTTAGCCCTGCTCATCTCTCCAAAAAATATCAGAATGAAGCTAAGGAAAACCTCAGGGAAGTAGGATTGTTGTGGATGCCACAGTCTTCAGGCCTCACTTGCTGGTTTTCAGAATTGAACTTGGGATCAAACAGAGAAGGGGCTTGACATCTGCAAAATGCTTCACAGCACTGCCCTGCCAACAAGGTCTGTTCCACATATCAGCATGACAAAAACCCTATCAACTTCTTTAGGTCCTACGGACCCAGAGATGAGCAAGAGATTTCTTAATTACTTCAGTGGAACTGCCCGCGCATGCGGCTTTGGGAGAGGGCGGAAAGAGTTTTCAGGGCAGGGGTGTGCAGAAATGGATTTGCTTTGGGGTAAACAAGCAAACAAGTTTTGCCAAATGCACAAGAATAAAAGGTCCGCTTTTGACCAAAGAGCGTATCTCTAGCCTAAAATGAAGTATTTTACTTTGCCTTTGTAATATGTAACATAAAAAGTTAAAATTAAATATTTTTTCCATTTCAAATCTTCCATCTCTGGAGTAGAAAAAATTTGACTTGCACTTAAGTTATTAGAGCAAAATGCTTTGGCATTTTAAAAATGCTGTCCTTTTTCCTTTTATCATTTTCGGCTGAAATTATTTGCAAACCGCTTCACTCTTCCTTCGGTAAATCCAAAAGGCAGCGTTGCTGTCAGGCATTTAACGCTGAGCACAACGATGCCGTTTCTTTTCGGAACTGTCCCCTGGGATTAAGGCACATCGTGGTATGGACACATCAGCGGTAAACGTCTGGAAAATTTTAAGCTACCAAGGACCCCGTATGCAAAAGCGAATTCGGGTTGGAGTCCCCTCTTAGCTCCCAGGGTGAGTGAATGGGAAAGGGACCTGCCCTCGGCAGGGCACCCTGTGCTCAGGAGGCAACAGCTGCAAGAAGCTGCTTCACCACTTGCTGTGCCAGCTGACACCTCGTTAGCGAGGGTCTGATTTAAACCTGCTCTGGGCTGCTCTTTGGGAGCTCCTGGTCACTGCTGTGCCAAATTACCTGTGGCCAAGGGGCAGCTCATCAGGATAATCTCAAGGCAGATCTTCAAAAATATGGATTTTTTTCCTCCTCCTTCTCTCTCTGCATATTAATTATACATTTACAAACGCTGATATTATAAGGAGAAGAAAAAATTCCCTTCAGAGCAGTCACAGCAGAAGCCTTCTGTGGTCCCCCTCCAAGAAGAGTTGGCTTTGTGTTTTGCTAAATGACTGAGTAACCACACAAAGCAATGCACCACTTCTTAACCAAACTGATCAAAAAAGGTGAAGTCAGAAAATCAAAACCAAAGAAATTAAAGGAGCACGAAAGCTGTTTTACCTCACTGCCAGGTGAGACCAGATGTGTAAGAAAGGATGCTTCGCTGTCTGAATGGAAAAAATGAAGTAATGGAGTATGCTTTGAAATGAAAGATCAAATTGCCCTTTTATTGCCCTTGCCATTTATAGGTCAAAATCATCAAAACTCCCTAAAGCAAAAAGGAAAGAAAGATGCATCCATACTACCACAGAATGAAAAACGAGGATAACTAAGTAAAAATAGAGACGGTCAGCCCTTTGGTACTCAGGAGAGAAAGGCTTTTTTCAGGGATTTAATTTTAAACGGTGCAAGGAGGGCACTTGGAGAGAAGACGGATGGCTGTCGTTAGCATGAATAAGCTCGTCTGACACATTTCATCTGCAGCAGGAAAGGCAGAACCTTGCCAGACTGTTGTGGCTAAAATACTCGCCAGAATAATGGCAAAATTAAGTCACTGAAAAAATGCTCAGTTTAAAAGTCTACTTCCCGCACTGCTGTTAATGATGTGACTCCAACACTTTTTTTTAAAACAAACAAACAAAAAAAAACCTGTTTCTAAGGAGGAATTATTTTTGCTTGATTTACAGAGGAAATAAGGCGCATGCAATCGCAGTCCACGCACCTGTAAGGGTCTGTGCCCTCTGCTGCCAGTGATTATGCAGATCCTCACCAAAAGGTCAGCAATGTCACCCCACTAAAGCACAAGTCTGACTCAGGATAATGGAAGTAGAAATAGTAACTCAAAAGTAGAAAGCCTTAAGGAATGCAACTCTAAATTGCATTTACCAACACTGAAACACACATTCCTCCCTCTCATTTGGGACGCATCCTCATTAGGTTTGAGGCATGCGTGGGTCTGCCAGTTCTGAACATGCAAGTACCCACAGAGCAGCAAGGGGTGGTTTGTGGGATGGGTTTCTTTGTGGGGGAGAAAGTAGGATAGAGACAGTAAAGGAACAGGTTGTTTGTTTTCCCCACACATTTAAATAGTGGCTAAATGCTCTAAGCTTGCTCAGTCAGCATTTGGTACCAGTTACAGGAAGCTTTTCTCTCTGTTGCTGCAGCATCACCAGCACTGCTGCAGAACTGTTCGCTGACGTGCCTGAGTTTGCAGAGACGGAACAGACACCAGCGCTGGCAGCAGGACTGTTTAAAACTAAATTTCATTTAAAATTAAACTTCATCACTAGAATTAAAGCTCGAGGAAGGTGAAACCCTAATCCATCAGCAATCAAAAACAGTTTAAAAGGAGGCACTTCTATTTCTACTGCAATTGGAGTGACAAAAAACCAGCACACGTGCGAAGCAGCTTCCCACTCACCGTATTCTTTATCCAGTAAATGAGATGAAGGGTATCTGATGTCTCTGATGCATTTTGCTCCTAGATTTGTACTGCTGAGCAGGCAAAAGCATGACGAGTTTTGGGCGCATGCCTGACCAGATAAATAAGACTTCCCCGCACTTTCCCTGACCTCTTCAATTTGGTTCTGCTGACTATGTTTGCCAGTGCCAGCGTGCTGCCAGGTACTCGGAGGACTTGCTCTCTCAGGGCAGTCGCTTCCCTCTCCCACGCTGAAAGGAGCTTTATTTCACAATCTTAGCACAGGCGCCCATCTGTCTAGCAATCCAGACTGATCTAGCACGGTATTCCGTCCATGACAATACCTCATCCCACTGCCAGCACACACCCCTAGGCCCCTCAGGTGTTATAACGATGAAACACTGAACTTCATGTTCTCGGCTATTGAACACTTGAAGCAGATAACATATCACACCCAAACGATATATTTAACTTGTACCAGGCCACATCTTTCCCCTGGTAGCAAGGCAAGATGTATGACAGGGGCACACAGCACAGGTTTGTTTGCGGCCTGGCAGTGCGATGCCAAGAGAGTTTGCATCAGTGCGGTGCAGTCCTGGCAGCGCAGCTTCTGCTGCAGAGCAGAGGGCAGAGGCAGGCTCTGATAAGCATGTCAGGAGGAAAGAGGAGGTATTTCCATCTTTCTTCTTTAAAAGTTCTCAAAGATTTAAATACTCAGTGCTCAGGAGAAGCAGTGAGCAGGCCTGACTATGTTCAGGCAGCCCTCCAAAGCACATTGGTACATCCCGAGCTTTCAGCCTTCTTCCTGCTGGGCTTTCTGCTTCGTTTCTATATTTTATTCTGTTCCCTTCAGGAGAGGGGTCTGTGTGACTGACTCCCTTTGAATGCAACCTGCACACGATGAGCACAGGAGCTTGGTAAATGCCTCAGGCCAACAGCATGGAACATGAAGTACCAGCTGCTGGTGAGCAAGAAGCATCCAAAGAGAGGAGCTCAGCTAGAGAAGTGTCCTGATATTCAATATCTAAATCTCACACATCATACACCCCCACGTTCACAAGCACAGACTCACAGGAAGGCAGAAGTTCAGCAGTTTCTGGCTGTCCCAGCACGCTACAAGTCAGAGATCCAGGACACTTGACCCAAGACTCAATGATCCTTGTGGGTCCCTTCCAGCTCAGGATGTTCTACGAGTCCAGGTTCAGCAAGAGGCTGTATCACTGAGCCCAGTTCTTCCATGAAGTTGAAGCCAATCATCACTGCCAGCAAGAGAAACCAACAGCAACCTGAGATTGTTAAAACTTGTGAAGCTCTCCAGTTTTTCAGAGCTGATAGGGAATAATAGGTTATTCCCGGAACCCATCAAAGGGTTAGGTCTCTCTCATTAGAGATCCTTTAAAGGTCATTTTCCAGAGAGCTCAATGTTGCATATGCCACGCTACTGGACACACCTGGCACATACTTGGAGTGATGGAGAAGACATCATAACATTGCGGCCAAATTTTTTATTTTTATTTTTAAAGTGACAGATATTTTCCAGGAAGCAACATTTAGAGCTGATGTCTACCAATGGAATTGCCTGGACTTGTCAGTAGGCAGTAATGGGTATTACACACGAGTGCTCCAGATATAACTCGGTTCTCTTTCATGTGATCTCATTCCCTGGTGAGCAAAAACCTTTATTTAAAGGAGCACTGCAATTAGTTCGATCCTGCAGCAGCACAACTGACTTACTGTGTAAAGAAGTTGCTGCAGAGCAAACAAGGCAAAGAAAAGGAAGCCGTACCGCAATCTTTCAGAGAGCTTTTATGATTACAAAGCTAAATCAAGAGTTAATCTAATTCTCATTTGATCTGTTTATCAATAAAAGCTTACGTATGACATGGAACAGCTTCTTCACCTTTCAACCAAAATCTGGGACAGACATTTTATTTGCACTCTTTCAAAAAGAAAAGAAAAAAAAAAAAAATCAGTCTAACATTAAAGGAAGACTGCAAAAGTAACTTAATTCACTGCTCTTACCCTTTCCCTGGTGGTATCCCAAGGCACCACCTTACATTAGATATCTTCCAGTGCCAGGTACACCTCTATAAACAAGGCTTCACCCTGATGGGGTTCACTGCAGGGATTATCGCTACAAACACCAAGGAGATGAGCAGCAGTGTGGTGACAGCTTGTAACAGTCTAATGGCTTCACATACCCTACCTGCCAGCAAAAACTCTACTACCCGTATTCACTGCCTGATAGAGGCAAAAGTTTTTAGTCTTTTTATTTAAATCCACACAGTTGTCTAAAAAAATAAAAATAAAAATAAATAAAAAGGTCACTTTTCAGCATTTACCTGGAATAAATTTTAGGGGAACTTTGGGCTTATTGCAACTAGCAATAAATGAAGATTAAAGACGGTAAGAAAGAGATAAATAGGAAAGGAGAGGTCTAGCAAATGGTATAGTGGCCTCCTCACTGGCATGAAATGATTTTTCCATTCAGCAGACTGAGCAATGCACAGAATATTCATGTAGTGTGTTTGTAATAGAACCAGAAGTGGATTCCATTTCTGGTTATTTTACCTGGGGAGGATCATACATAAGCCAGAAGACTTTATAACCAAAGTCCTTCCTACTAAAGCAGACTTATCAGACATCTTCACAAACTCTAGGCAGGTGTAATGCCTCGGAATGGGAAGCATTACTTTTTCTCCAACAGGTGAGAAAACAAGACAAACTCACTAGCTTGTCTTAAAAATCCAGAAATCCTGGATTCTAGCACAATTCCCCAGCCAGCAGCATCTCCTTCCCTCCTGTTGTTTAATGATAGCACATACAGAGCAGCCTGGACCAGCTGACACACAGGGCAATTGTGGGAAATCTGACTTCAAGTCCTCTTTCAAGATGAAGTAAAAAATAGAGCGATCTCTGGATACCTGTTGTTCATTACTGGAGAAAGAAGAGTCTCACTGCGTAAGCTATCATGTTAAGGCATACAAAACTAGATCAGCTGTCACACCACAGCCTTTTTGTCTTACTTTCTTCAGCCTGTTCTGCCAGTTAATCTCAATCTAGGCAGCAGAAAGCAGTACAGATGCTAGCCACTTTATTATGCTCCAGGAAGGAAAAGTACATCCGAAGTGCTTGTGTAGCTTCTCCAGGCTCCTCCTGCAGCTGCACAGCTGTCCCAGAGCCTGATGGAGTTAGGAAACGTCCCGGTGTCACTGTTTGTTACCTGGCCTCCAGGACCACGCTGCCACTGATACGCAAAAGCATTCGGGAATGGGCGCACTTCCTAGCGGAAAACTGTGCTCAGAACAATTCCCTGGTAAATCACTTGAATATAAAAGTCACACAAGAAGAGACCTCACATACACCACAACCAGCCCTTAATTTAATGTACCGAGGGGTGGAAGCAGAGTGAGATGGCAGCTATACTGTGTGTAGCATGCGCTGCCTTCAGTTGTGTCATCTCATTTAGACGGTGTCACTTACAGCACAAGTTACACAAGCCGTTACAGAAGGCAGGGTTGTCAGACAAACAATTATTCCAGGCAATATCCTAATTCTTGAACACAACCTATTGACAATGAGCTACATATGACATGAAAGCTCCCTGGCAGATGGGAGACTGGCAGGCTGTTTTGATAGCTGTAGTCAAAGGAAGATTTCCACAGAAAATTATGACAGCTCTGTAACAGCATTGACAAACTAAATACGCAACCTGTAAATATAATTAAAGGGACTAGAAGGATTGGTTATCAAGGGAAAAATAAAAAGGATTTGAAAGGTATACAGGGAAAATATTTAGGCTAACACACAGGAGCTGTATGACAACATTCAAATATGAGAATGATGAATATCAGGAAAAAATACATTTATGGTGAAATCCACAAGGCTGTTTACTGAAACTGCAGATACGCTTAACTCGGGTAATTAAAGCTATAAGCAGACATGGCATTTAAAAAAAGAAGTATAGGAAACAATCTGGCATTAGCAAAGAATAAGTGCTCCAAGATAATGCTCACACCCAAGTTTTACAGGGGACACACAGCAGACCAGAGACCCAATGTGCACACACACAGCTGCTCTCTCTTCGCACTTACTTGAGTTCACATTTGTAGGTCTCTTCGTTCAGTGCTCATAGCAGCATTTCTCATATGATATTAGGGCTTGGGTTCCCAGAGCCAACGTTTAGCTTTGTCTGCAAGGAACACATACCCAAACCTCAGTGCGCCAGCAGTAGAAAGAAGCAGGGAGCAGCCTTCTCCTCAGCATCAGGTAACCTTCAGCTTGGGTTTCTTTGGGACAGAACGAGCAGGTCAGCACAGCAGGCACTCGCACAAGGCTCTGCAAAGAGTGGTGACAAGGTGGATTTGGATAGCCCATCTATCTACAAGGCAGAAACAGCACATGAGACTGTTCCACATTTTATCTTCAGAATTTGTTTTCAAGATTACATAGTCACAGGTCAACTCACTCAAAACACAGTTAACAAAAACCTTACTGATGTTCCTAAGATTCCCTTCTATTGTTAGCAGCCTAGCTGTAGCTAAACAGATACGTTTCCTGAAGGATGCTCCCTTTTAATTCCCTGACTGGACTACTCTTTATTCCATAACGGTTCTTGTATTTCCTTTCTCTCATACAGGTAACTACGGACTTGAAGCTGTATGACTTACCATTTCTCTACACATACACAAATTTCTCTAAATACTTCCATTTTATTGGCATATACAAAGCCAGTCTTGAGTGTTCCAACACATACCCATTGATGGATGCTCTGGTTAGCAATAGCCTGAGCAAGGTTTAAAAACAACAACAACAACAAAAAAAAAAAACAAACAGAACTGCTTCTCAGACCTAACAGCTGTTGCTACATTAATGTATTTATCATTCACTTTTTTTTTTTTTTAACGTTACTGAAAACATACAAAGAGAGAAGAGCTAAGAGGCCTTGTATGAGCTCTTACAAGATTTCAAGGACTACCTGTACCTAGGACAAGACTGAAGTAAACTGGTAGTGGTCTAATTTAAAAATGAATGAGAACATATGGTTGCTATTAAAGGTGTAATCAGCATAATTGAAGCCACAGTATTTTCACCTGTAACATTTTGAGGACTTGTAAACTAGAAAAAAAAATTGTCTGGGCACCTGTACCTTTATAAAACATTAGCAAATCAGTATTTGACAAGATAGTCTTACAGTATTTTAATATAGGAGTAATGCAAATGCAACACAAACTGATCAACAAAGGTCTACTAAACACAGGCAAAGTACAGAGCCCAAGATGTAGTTTGTAAGTATGTAAAATATGCGGCTTATGGATTTAAAACACACTTCTGGTTTCAGCAGTTTTCCTGCAAAGAGATTGATGTTGGATATTCATTCCTGCTACTCTTTTATTAAGTCAAAGAGACTATGATTCTGAAATTGCTAGGGTGTGGATGTTAGAAATAGAAGTTCAACATCCCTCTTCTGGTTTCTACTGTACATACATAATGTAGCACTCTTAATTTTCATTAAAACTTTTGGAGGTGAAAAGTAATTAAATGACATATTTAACTGCAGTCTCCAGCGGCACTTTGAACCACTGCTTTAAGGAGTAGCACTGTAATAAATGAACTGTCACCCCTGAGTGTGCCTCTCTGTAGGAGCTGCTCGGAGACCTACCAAAGCTGGAGTTCCCACTCGAGCGGTGCTGGGCCAGCAGTTCCCCCAGGACTGTGGCACACAGGTGGGTGGTTCCTGACCTGGAAAGTGAGAGAGAGATAGGCAGAAGCACACGCACTGATCTTAAAATAACGCCATCCTTAGCTGTAAGGGAGCGTGTAGCTATTTCACCCTCTTATAGCCAACACACTGCCTTTCCTTTAAAAGCAGGTGGATGTATTTTTCCTTTGCCTCTTATCAGTGCAAGTCCTTTCACCACAGACCAGGCCAAGGCTGTTACTTTTTAAATCAGTGTTTGGTGAATGCCCTCTGCCAGGTCTGGCACTTCTCCCTGGCTGCACAATTGTTTATTCCTGACAGGCTGGGGCACACTCCAGCCACCAATGGAAATGAACCTCCATTCACATTTCATTTTTCCACTGAACGAATTCCCTTTCTACTCCAAGTCCCTATATATATTTTTAAAGTGATCAAACACATATATATTTTCTCCTTGTATCGTTTAATTTGTTTATCTTGCAATACAGAAATGGGCTTGTTGCCACTGAAGCTTTACAAAAACACTCCTAGAGCTGATTTTGACTAGGTTAGGTTTTTGAAAAGCAGGAGCCGTGTCTGGCCAATAGACACTTTTCTGTGTTCCCTACGCCCCTCCTGCTGTTACAAGAAGACAGATGGCCCTTCTGAGCACCGCATCAGACTCAAGTAAGAGCATGCTTCTCTCAAGCTCCAACTGTTTGGAAGCCACTCTCAAGACTCAGTTCTCACCCCTACCCCAAAATAATATGAGAGGGACCAGATTTTCCAAGCTACTCCGCACAGTGTGTCCATCCTGTAGAGCTGCGGGCCAAAAGTGTAACAGTCTCAGCTGAAGATGCAAAGCTTTTTGGAAACTTAGCATTTGTTTAAGTAGAACATGTGAGGAATCTATTCCTGCTTGTGGACCACTGCATTTACAATCTGTACTGCATCTCAGTCCTTTTGAAAGCAAGAAACCTAAAGGAAAAGGTAAATCTGATTTTAGAATGGGAAACTATTCTAATGGCCCTTTGGAGCCATCTAAAAGGACACTTACTGGTGGTGAAAGGGCCTCAGCAATTTACAGGAACCTCAAATTGTTCTCAGGTCCAACCACCAGCTGCACCTTTTGTCCTTCCTTCTCTAGTCACTCCCTGTGTATTTACACAGAACCTTCTAGGGACTGTGCAGCGATTTCCAGTGGTCAAATCTGTATACTTCTGATGTGTCAGGTCCATTTAAGGTGAGATCTTGCACCTTGTCCAACCAGACCATGACAATTCTATGTTAGTCTCAAACTACATCATTGCTGTGCATCAGCATTTCTTGCAGATATTAACAAAAAATCTTGCTTCCACCAACATTTTGACAGCATCTTCAAGCACCAGGGAGACACAGGAGTAATTTTATCAGATCAGACCAGTGAAAAGCTAATATCTTGCCTCCATCAGGGACCAGCTTGAGTTTCTTCAGGAAAAAAAAAAATACACACGTTGTATAGGGATAAAACTACTCTTAATTTTGTAATAAAACAGTTCCCTAAGAAAGTTCAAAGTAACAGTCATTCATTTCATGGATCATTTTCTTGTAGCCCACCAAAAAGCTTTGGAAATGATTCTTTCAGCCTGGAGAAGAGGAAGGTCAAGGGGGACCTCATCAATGCCCATGAACCCGAATGGGCACCCGAAGGAAGGCTGCAAGGAAGCTGGTGCCAGGCACTTTTCAGGGATCCCCTGTGCCAGGACAAGAGGCAAAGGGCACAAACTGGAGCACAGGAGGTTCCATCTGCCCACCAGGAAGCACCTGTGGGCTGTGCAGGTCCAACCACTGGAGCAGGTTGCCCAGAGAGGTGGTGGAACTTCCCTTCCTGGAGATCTGCAAAAACCACCTGGACATGAAACAAGTGTTTTGCAAGCCGGTTGTGCAAGGACAAAAAATTTAAACAGCGTTGATTTTAACATCATAACCTTCCTGGGATTTCATGCTCCTGTCATGATTCTTTGCTCTTCTGCTATAGCTGAAGTCTGTAAATCCCATCACCTTTGCTGTGACTGAGCAGCAAAGTTCTAGAGAACCCCTTTGTACCAGGCAGCACACAAATGCAGCCCTTTCACTTTCTTTTATGTGTCCCCTTTTCAGAGCAAGTGGTCACAAACATCCAGGAACCACATCATCTGGGTAATACTGGCATTTGTGTGGCACACACAGATTTGACACTTGCTATGTCTTGGGTGAAGGAGTTCAAATTGATCTTACTGCTCCAAGTCTAACTATCCTCTTATAACTGTATTTTGTGTTCCTGAGTGCTAAGCACCAGACTGCCATGCTTTATGTACACAGAAGATTCCAATGCCACCAGTAACGGGTACGTATTAAACACCCCAATTTTATAAACAGACCTAAATTGTACGCACACTGACTGCTGCTTCACTTGCCTTTAATAACAAACCCACCATTTTATAAAAAAGGAGCATCACAGACATCATGCCTACTAAAAGACAAACACAGCCCAGGGTGATGGCAAGGTGTGAAGTAAAGCAACGTTGGGATAGCAATTATAACATTTTTCACTGCTACATATAAATATCAGGAATGCAAATTACTTTGATCTAAGGAAGCTGCAATGCAATATTCCAGGTGCAGTTTAGCAGAAATTTATTTCTTGAAAAGCTTCATTAGCCTGAGTCGTTTCACATCCCAGTAGCTTCAGGCACTCGAGTTTAGCATATGTTCACTTTCTTCCACTCTTACATTTCTTCCTTATCTGTCAGAACCTTCCTGAATGCTTTTTCTACACATCATCATTAGCTTCCATCACCACCTGCTGCATGCTACACCATTAGGAGATGCTGACTCAGAAGGCACTTCATCTGGCCCTAGGGATGCCCTCTCATAGGAAGGATGAAAGCAGGAGTCTTTTTCTCTACAGAAAAATCTTTTTTTTTTAAATCTAACTTTGCATACCAAATTCCCTCTCACATCCTTCACAACATAAGATCAAGTTAACTACAAATGGTAAAATTTCCCCATCCTCTAGTTACAAAGATCACTATGCTCAAGAGACAGAGACCATCAAGTCTTTGTCCTGGAATTCCTGTGTGGAAGCCAATAAATTTCTACTTACCTAGAGCACATCTCTTAATCAGATATTTGGCAGCCTCTTTTCTTCTTTCTGTGGATCCCTGCTTTCTGCCTCTAATCTTCTCATCTCTCCTCCATCTTCAGCTTTCTTTTTGTTCCAGTCCTGGCTTTGTGTGTTGTTTCCTGCCTTTAAGTTATGGAACTGAGCATGTTTAAATTCCTGCCAATTAAAACTGCAGAGCATTGAGCCCTTCTAAGAAAACTCGCCTGTTTTCTGCTCTACTAGGCTCTAGGAGCTGAGCATTTGAAAGCTTACTTCAGTCTCTGTGAAGACCGTATCTTGAAGAAGGCACCCTGTTGGTCCTTTGCTGACCCACATCCCCTGCCGTGGTGGCTGACATTTCAAAGCCCCGCAGCCCAGTTTTGTCCCCAGTTTCGTTCGGAGCAACGACAGCACGTAAAAATTGTGACAGGGTCTCATGAGGCAGTCTGGGCAGGAGATTCGTGGTGTTGCTCACTCCCCTGTGACGCTGAGGTTCTCAAAGTGGCCATTTTGCACATTCAGAATCATTGGAACAAACCTGTCGATTTTCTTTTAATATGAAAAAGAGAAACTGAAGAAGTCCAGAGGAAAGTCATCACTTCAGCACTATGAAGCAGCCATGGCTTAGGTACTCCATCTTTACTCACTGCAGGATACTTTTCTAGTTCAAAGAGCAATAGCAAGATAATTGAAATCTCACCCGCCCTGACAACACTACCAGTGAATACCATTGGGAACATTTTTAATTAGCATTTTAATTATTAGCATCTACTTTGGAGCCCTCTTAAAATCCTTCTAAACAGATCTGTGCACAGAGTACCTTCCTACTACAAAAAAGGTAGGGCTGGATCATGGTTTCTTTGGGTTCCCATCCCTACCAGTGCATCAGTCGATTTGCTGCAGAGAATGTGCAGGGCTGCTCAGTTACTCTTCTGATCTACATTAGGAATAGTGCTGTGAATGCAAGGCTAAAACTGCAAGGGATACATGTAAAGGACGCTGTAAACCCCTCTGTGGTCGCTGCAACAACCTGAGCTCTGGACACTCATCAGAGGGAAGCATTAAGCACTAGCAGGGAAAATACCAGCCTGAGAATGAAGACAGTCAGGTTCAAACCCCAGCTGTACCTTGACTCTTCACTTCTCTGGGCTTTGGGGTTCTATTGCCATTAAACAAAACAGAGGTGACACTGATCACTTTAGTGAAATAATACCTTTTTGGCAGATACACACTAAATGTTACATTCCTTCCTCCTTCCCATTTCATTCTTTTAACAGACATGACCTCATAAAGCAGAAGAAAACTGCAACACTGGTGCCAGAGTCCTGTTAGTCCCTTCAGAAGCCACAAGAACCCAGGCCCAGGGAATGCAACAAAGAAGAGAACAAGTCCGGATAGTATCTAGCCTTGCAGACCTAAGAGCGATGCAAAGTAAATCAAGCACAACATAGTTAGAATGATGATTGGCAGAAATATGATGATTCTACTGCTGGAAATGAAAGTACTGTGAATAATTAGCCACCTCTGACCCAGGAAAACATTGACTTCATTTGCAGCACAAAACTGCTTGCAAATGGTACTGGGGAGGAGAATCAGGCTATTCACTGTGCTTTGCCCTCATCAGAAAAATTCATTTCCTCTCTACCATTGAGCAATGAAATATACCTGACTGGATCTGCTGAGACAACTTCACACGGAAGATTTAGAATGGGGTGAAGCTAAAGGTAATGCTATTAGAACAGGCTGGGGCTGCAGGGGGAAATGCACATATATCTGCTTTTATTAAAGAATTAAAATAAATACCTCAAAGGAACAAAATGTATTTGAATATTTCTTTGAAATCCTAATGTTATTTTTGCTGAATAGGACGCTGAATATCTGTGCAAGAATGAGGACTTTCTGTATTCCCTCCTCCTCCTCCTCCTCCTGTTCGTTCCCATTACTTCTCCCTCCTGCACTGCCAGCTGCTTTCTGCCTCCTACTGCACCGCTTTCTCTGCACGCCTGGCAGCCCTCTCTCCATCTGACTCATGTCCTTGCTGGGTGCCAGTGCCTGACCAGCCTCGTCTGCTGACAGGTCTCACCTCCACGTGGATGACAGCTTCATTTGGGGCTCTCAGCACTCCCTGGCAAGTGCGATCTGTTTCTTATAGCCGTGGTTCCAAGGCTTAAGTGAGAAAAAGCAAAGATATGTTCTTACAGTAGGGTGAGAGACTCGTCTCCTCTTTCCTCTTGTCAAACACCTCTACCTTGTCATCAGAAAGCCGAGGCATCTCAGGACAGAGACCTGAAGATTCACATTAACGTTATCCCTCGCCTCAGCCTTTGGCTAGTGGAGGGTAGGGCAGAGCAAATCCTGGAAGAAAATACAGATAGCTCAAACTTACTGCTGTCTGCCAGTCTCCTCTGCCTTTAGCACGTACAACACACCTGACATATACAGGTAGCCGCTGGTAATCAGATTATCACAGCCCCTCTCCTGAATGCTGCCTCAAGACGAATAAGCTTTAACGCTGGTTTTCCATTAGAAACACAGACTAAGGGCAGTGATAAGGAGGAATGTGGTTCCTTTTCTCGCACCCCTGCAGCATCAGTAGAAGGCAGGATTTTCCCCCATCAGGAATTAAAATGGGCATTTTATAGAAGGCAGCTCAGCATGGTTCTAAGGCAATTTTGCAGTGCTCAAGAAGCTAAATGCACTTGTAGTTAAAGAAGTCTGCTCTGGAACTGCAGGGATCACAAACAGGACAAACACTGGTCTAAGCAGACCCATGCTGTAGCACCACATCTTCTAGGGTGCAACAAGTTCCCTGCAAGATCTCTCTCTTAAGCAAGCTGGTTTTTTATGGTCAAACATTCGCTTCTTGTGGAACATCAGCAAATGCAAATCTTTCCCCTTTCCTCACATACATTCCCCTTTTAAAAATTATGTAAATTCCTTAATGAAGATGGCAAGTCCCCACAGCCCCAGTAAACACAAAGATTTTCTTCTCCCTCACATGCAGTAACTGACTTCCTTCCAAGTCACTGATGTCCGTGCTGGCCTGTTGCTTCTGTCGGTCTCACCCTTTCCAGGAGTGCTTTGAGCTGCTGGCAGAGCACAACAGAGAACGTTTGTCATCACACTAAATTAGGAGACACAGACCTCCTAAGACAACATGACAGTGTTTAACAATCTAAACTAAATTTACAGGAAAAAGCAGCTGGTATGAAAATAACTGCATCTGCTGCGCTACCAACGCTCTCCCACTTGCATGCGCGTAGCGGGGACGATGATGAATCACGTTTAATCACACGCTATTAGAGGAGGATCAGGCTGTACAGTGAGACCAGGTTAACAGGTTGGAGATGCACATATCTGATGCCCAATTAAAGCAATTCTAAAGAAAAACTTAAAGTGGATTTTACTGTAGGATTTGAGCCTCCCAGCTTAACGGATGAGGCAAGCAGTTCTGTCTTCCACGACGTGCAGGCAAACAGAGGGCCAAAGGAAAACAATTCTCTTACTCAAGAGCTTACCATGCAGATCCCATGGAATTAGGCTGGGTTTTCCAGAATAATTGCAGGGAGGACTACAGAGACTCCTGTTTTACACCAGCTTTTGTGGTAAAAATCAGATCATGAACATCATTTTTTGGGATAAGATATTGCTTAAACACTATCTGGCTGCTATTAACTAGCCTCTAGGCAAACCATCTTCAGTCATTCTAATTAAAAAACAAACAGCAACAACAAAATAAACAGATTAATAAATTGACTATAAAAGATCTGGACTGCTTAACCACTATTTATCATTTATCACCTCTTCACCTCTTTGCTCATACCCACACACACTCCTTACAAGGGCATCTTCCTGCAATGCCCCTAAAAAGCAGAGATGAGCAGGCTGCTCCTTTATGCTGGAATCTGCACTTTATTCTAATAGCAGGTGAATCCAGAGTTATCCAAATGGGTTGCAGAAACATCTTCTTACCTGGTTCACATGAGGAAATATTCCCAGCTGGAAATCAGGTGTCCTTTTTCAGCTGATGCTCTCTTTCACCCAGGGGTTCTGTCTGCTCTGACATGCCAGGTCCGGTGACGTCTCCTCTGCAATGGGATGTCGATGCATGCAGGGAACAAGTTCATTCACTGAAAATATAAACTCTCAGAGCAAAAAGCCATGAAGAACAATTGCAACATCTACCAGACTGAAGATCAAGAAGCACTCTCCGATCTGCATTTCTTTAAGTTCTGGTGTCATTCAGCCAGAGATATCCCTGAGAAGAATGCCTACAACCAAGATTTCAAAAATTAGGAGTCCAATATTAGGCACCTAATCACATAATTAAGTCTTTAAGCAAATGGGCCTGATTTTCTTGGCTTTCAGACTGCCTTCATTAGGAACAGAGGGATGAATGGCTTTTGAAAAAGAGAGGAATGAAGAAAGAAAAGAAGCAGGCCCCTTACCGGGGTACATTATGGTGGGAATTAATAGCTGGCTTGAAGACAGGACTTTCCAAAATGGTTACCTTCATCCTTTTTACATCAATTTCAAACCTACGGCCCAACTTATTAAGTACTGAAAAGAAAATTATACTTGCATACATGAATGCATGAATTTACCTTTCAACTCCACTTAAAAGCATTTTTCATAATAATACAGAAAATATTAACTGTAGGGGAGGAAAAAAAAAAAAAAAAGCAGCTCAGTCTATAAGGAGATAAAGTCAGACCTCAGTACCACAATACAAACCAAGACCTGTGCAGGACAGATTTGTTCATTGGATAGGATCCTGATTCTGGAGGCAATGTGTGTTTCTTGAGCCCTGCACTAGCTCCATTGGCAAGGTTGAGCCCCCTGGGGTTCAATCGCATTCCAAATCCGTACACACCAGCGCATTTACAAAGGACCATCCTGCAGTGGGGTCTGACAGCGCTCACATTAATCTCTCCAAATTACAGACATTTCATTACTGCAGAATGCATGGACAATTTACATACCAATAACAACACCGTTATGCAAACACCAAATTACACAAAGTGAGATCAGTACAATTATGGTCAGCTTTACAGCGTTAGAATCAGTCTTTTCACAGCGACCTTTGCGTCCCTTATAAACAAAAGCTTTCTAAGAACCTTTCCAAGGCCTTATTGGATTACAATGAAGATAATTATAGAACCGAGATGAACCCAGTGGCTGCCTTGTAATGGAATAAAGCCAGTTCCAGCCGATTGAATGCCAGCACAGATTGGAAAGGACCCAAAGGTACAGGTCTTTCATTGTTGTTTTTGGCCTATCTGAAGGGTGCAGGTGACTTGTCTCCAGCTCCTAGGGGAAGGCATGTCCAAGCTGGCCACTCGCACCAGCAGCAGTAACTTCCGGCATTGCAGGCATGGTAGGAGCACCTGAAGGAGACTGGAAGAATGAATAATGTTTGCAAAACAGCAGAAAGATCTCTGAAGAAAAATGTTGCCATGAAGGTTTTAGGGTAATGGACAATTTCTAGGTTTCTTAGTTAGTTCAGAATCTATTTCAACAGACATTGCGTCTGCATTTTAACATGAGGAGGGGAAAGTGCTGGATCTACTGCTAAGAAAAAACTTATGTCAGCTACAGCATAAATCAGTGTGTAATTTTGTTAGATTTCTTTCCTACTGATGAAGGCACTCGGTAAATCTTTATTCACTAAACAACACAGGGAGTAGAAGGGAAGACAAGTGCGGGGAGAACAGCAAGGCAGAATTCAGCCAGCTTTTCTGCAACAGAGTAGTAAGGGGTAAAGCTGGTTCTTCAGTGATGGAGCACAGACACAGGTCACCTGTGAAGGTGATGAAGCCTTCTTCTGTGGCACGAGTTAGTAAAACAGCCATCAGGGTTGGCACAATCCTAATGGACCCTGTCTAGGCACGGGTACCTCAGAATGACAGCAGCAACTCCGAGCTTTTTGTACAAAGCTAAAAGATGCCTTTGGCACCTATGGCCGCATCACTAACGTTATAAAGGATGATCACAGCTATTCTGCAAAATATTTTGCAAAGGACAACTCAGCTGCATAAGTTAATAGGGCGAAGAGGAATAAAACACAAGATATTCTCAGAAGTGAGCAGCCCAGGCATTATATATAAATCTGTAGCCTGGAAAGCCGTGGTCTGCCATCTGCACACCTTCATCCGCAGAACAGAAAGAATTCTTAGGTGCTGTGAAACCCCTTTCAGCAGCAGGGCACTCGGCTACTTATTTGGGAAGGAAAGGGGGAGGAAAAGTTAGATGAAAGACCTTTGAAAATCAAAATTCTGCTGATAGAAATCTCACACAGTATCACCAGCGGAACAAACCTGTGGAGCAGCAGTTACACACCACGGTACTGTTGTATCTTAGACTTGTCCTGCCCACTTGATGGCTTAACAGGCATTTCACAGAAGCTAGAAATAATCACAACTTCGAAGGCAATTTTTATGCCAAGCAGAGTTCTAAAGCTTCTTTAAAAAAATATCCACATAAAGAGCACTAAAGGTGAAGACCAATCGCCCGCCCCTGCTTTGGGGAATGGAGGCAGGGCAGGAAGACGAAAAGATCAAAATCATTACCTGACCGTACTCATAAAATCATACCTTTTGGCGCCGCTCCAACGTGCCTCGTACCCACTATTTTGGTCGGAAAGAACAAAGATGAAATGTTAGAAGTATGACGAGAATACAGAAACAGTTACGGAAAATACTAGTTCAGCTCAGAAACTGTCAACCTGTTCAATTGTCGTTTGTTTGCTGCAGGGGCCACGGAGCCCAAGCAGCTTGGGTACTGCAGAACAAGCTATCTCAAGAACCAGCAGCTTCCAGCAGCAGCTCTTTCCAATCAAGTCAGAGCAGCAAATTAAATACCTCCTTTAAGCCGCTCATTTTTGCTTACTTCTACCCACTTGGAACCATAGGAAACGACTGGCAATTCAATTGACACCTAAAGAGAAATTTTGTTCCTTAGCTGGCAGCGTGACAGGACTCTGTGACTTTCTCTACTGCAGGATTTTGATGGCATACAAAAAGTTTTAAATAGCTATTAAGTCTTAAATAGCTACTTTGCACAACAGCCCCCTCCAGCACTACGAAACTGTTGCCTTAACCCCTTAGCGCAGAATTTGGTGCCACCTGCTAAGAAGCAAATTCAAGGCATGCAGAAACTTTTAAGAAATTCTACTACTTTTAGATATCCTAGCAAAAAGATTACATCTTTTTTTTTTTTTTTAAGACACAGGATCCAGCAGAGACTGCCAGGGCTGCTTCACAGCATCACTGCATCTTTGCAGCAGGGCTGAGTCAGCAGTGCTCAGCCAGGCAGACGACAGTGCAGCGCCAGGGAGAGCCAGGCTTGGCTCAGAGCATCCAGCCTCTTGGCTTGGATGTTAGGCTTGCAAAAATGCAGAAAAAAGCCCTAACATCCTCTCCCTGTATATTACAGAAAAAAGCGAGAAGCATTTGGAAGGATGGAACTGAACCAGTCAGTGCGATCCCGCTAATTTCTAGGCGCTGACTTTCACAAGGGAGATGAGGGTAGGAGTTGGAATGAGTTTGTCAAGGACTTCACGTACCATCACAGAACAGCATGTGGCGTCTCTTGCTCATATGTCAAATGAGTGCCTCCGCAGTGTTCCAGCTACATTTTCTGAATATATTTTCTAAAGAATTTAATAAATAATAAATTTAATAAATCTGATTGAATAAGTAGATCGTCTGTTTACAGGGCAAATCATGAAGATGCCAACAGAGAAGTACTATCAGGCTGCTTAAACCCTACCATAGCTGAGTAACAGGAAAAGTTATTCTCAAGATCTTGGCCTGTCTGCTTGATTTTCAAGGAATCAGCTGTAGTGTTGGGGACATCTGGTTTGCAGTTGTCAATGATTTTAGCAGTTGCAAACTTTAGTTCTAGAGTATGGCAACACGGAGGTAGAGTATCATGGTTCCGTGACTGATGTGAGCTCTGTAAATGCAAGTTGAACATCTTTCACAGTATCAGGTGACCTTGAGTTCTTCACCAAAACCAAATTACTAACTAATACCAATATTCCCAAGCAATTTCATAATTAGGCTGCACAGAGTATAAATGTCTACATATTGTGTACAAGAGACTTGAAGCACAATGCAAATCTGTATGACTGTAAGCTTATATGAAGCTTCTGAGAAATGTTGAAAAAATATTAAGCAATGATTTGGCAGTGAGTCATTACTAGCAAATTTCATAAAATTAAACAAAATCGGAGTAATTTTATGGCTTTAAATACTGACATGCACTTGTCACTGAACTCTTCCAACACTTTCTGGGCATGAAGTGATGTAACAGTAAATGGCATCTACTGAAGATACCACTGTACAATATATTGCATTTTCACCTCATCTCAGAATTCAACTTTTCCAATTAGCATTTTGCTAGAGCCAAGCGGATATCTTCAAACAGCACATGTGGTACTGTAACAGTGTACAAGGTGAATCTCAGGCTCTTGCAAGTTCAACCTCAAGTGTGCAGTGAGTTGAGAAGGCCTTCAAGAATGTTTTTAGCCCTCCTAAATTCATCCTACAATGAGAAATTCTGTTAAGAACAATGGGATTTGTGCCAAGTGAATTCTTCTCCCTCTAGCTGGAAGACAAATGCTGCAAACTTCACCAGGTTTGCCAAAAATAAGCAAGGAATTTCATTCTAAACACTGCCCCCAGGTAGCTTAAAAATAGGCTGAAAATGTTGAGACAAACACGACCTTTGCAAGCTGATGTGTCCATATCCAATATTAAGAATCCCCTGCTGGACATGGGTTCTCTGGCACCACGTAAACTTCCAAAAAGGCATTGGTATAATGGCTTTCATAGCCTTTTACAACCAGAAAGAGTTGCTAAGTCTTTAAGAACACCATCTTTTATTTTAAAGATGATTATTACAATCTTATTGAGTATCACAGAAAAAAATCATTGTTTCTCATAATGGAATGAGCTCTGGCCCAATTTGACTGTATGGGTTTAAGGCTGGTTTCAGAACAGACTTCAAAAAAGTGAGAGGAAGGGAGGGAGGGAAGGAAGGAGAGGAAGAAGCCCACAGTTGTTGAATTATGTTATTTATAATGGCAGTCAATAGTCACTGTCATTACAGGAATTTTGTGGTTTATGACCCTAATTAATTAGGATCCTTCATGATCCTTATGATACTGGGAGAATCAGGTAAGACTCACAATACTTCACTTACTGAGGGTTTGACTTTAAGGTGCTGCCGGGAACTACACCACCACAAACAATGACAGTTGGCCACACTACTCATGTCATACTTGGTGCTTGGCATAATACTGTGACAATAGTTACCACATCCAATGTCCTGTGCACTTTGAGACCTCAAATGGGTAATCATATTTAAGTGTTTTCATAACTGCCACCGTTCACTCATGAGAGGAGATACTTACCCATAGCTTGAGGATGCACTGAAGAGCCTCAAAGGATTATAAAGAGACCATTAACATATTATATTGTGGTTTAACCTGGCAGGCAGCTAAGCACCACACAGCTGTTCGCTCAGGCCCTCACAGTGGGATCAGGGAGATAATTGAAAAAGGTGAAAGTGTGAGAACTCGTGGGCTGAGATAAGGACAGTCTAATAAGAAAGAAGAGAATAATAATCATAGTAATAATAAATAATAATAACAGTAATAGTAATCATCATCATCATCATCAAAAAAAAAAATAGAAAAGAATAAAAACAAAAACAAGTGATGCACAACACAACTGCTCACGACCAGCTGACTGATGCCCAGCCAGTCCCTGAGCACCAGCAGCGCCCTTGGCCACCTCCCCCCAGTTTTATTGTTCAGCGTGACGCCACCTGGTATGGGATATTTCTTTGGTCAGTTGAGGCCAGCTGTCCTGGCTCTGTCCCAGCTTCTTGTGCAGCCCCAGACTCCTTGCTGGCAGGGCAGCATGAGAAGCCGAAAGGTTCTTGAGCAGTTACTCTGCAGCGCTCAGTAAGAACTAAAACATCAGTGTTACCAACATCGTTTTCATCATCCTAAGTCTAAAACACAGCACCACATCAGCTACTGTGAAGAAAATTAACTCTATCCCTGCGAAAACCAGGACATGCATATAGACTGACCACAACCCTCCACTCTTGAACCTGGCACTGACTTTGGTAGGCTGATTTTCTTGGTCCTTGGGACAAACGAAAACACTGTTTGAACTATCTAGATCTTCCAAATTCTATAGACAAATCTTATCCTGCTTCTTATCCTGAATTCATAGGCCTCCCCTCCTAATCTCCACAAGACATTCTGCCTTAAATGCTAGTCTTGTTTAGGTTGACAGTCATGCTTGTGACAGCTCTATACTCTACCTTCTGGAGCTCTCCAGCTCCACAGAACACTCATGCCCGTTTTGCAGATTGGGGGAGGGCTGCCATATGCCCATTCAGCAGCAATTTTTGACTCACAGTCAAAAGCATCCAAAAAAGTCAGTACGCAGGATTTTCTGCCATATGGAGAAATTGTTATTTGGCCTTTTCTCTAGCTGTATCTCATTAAGCAAAAAGGAAGGGAAAAAAAAAGAGGAGGACATTATTTTATTCTTTTTTGCAAGTCTTGCCCTGGAGTTCATCTTCACTTGAAAGACAGCGTTCATTTCTGGTACCTAGGAAACCAAGTCAGAGCAGAAGGAAGCTGTAAGAACCTAGGTGATTGAGGACAATGTTCCAATTCAACAGATTTTCTTGAAGTCATACACTTTGGATATGACTTCTTTCAGGGCAGAGGGACAAGTATTACAGAGAGCTAGGAATGGTTCTAGTGGGCTCCAAAGACCAGAGGAGAGAAAGAAACACCTTCCATGAAGATGCATTGTCTGCAGTAAAGCTATTTTATTCCCTCCATATTTTGAGGAGGTCACTAACAGCACGTCTGTGATCTTTGTGTGTTCTGCAAAGTCCGTTTTTCTCAGTAAGGGAGATCTGTTTAATCTGAGGCCTTGCTGGGATTTTGCATTTCTTTTATTTATAGAAACTATTGTACTATTACCACAACACATACATTTGTGTTTTAACTTTACAGAGTCTATATCATGGCTGGCATGCAAACAGGAAAGTTATCAGATGAAGGTTTAAAAGATACGTAGAAACCTTAGAGCCTCTCTGCTTCCTTGCGATTGTCTTCAACGTAGAAAGATGTCAGGAGGAAAAAACCTCCTCCAATGACACCAACAAAAACACAGATGATGAAGCTGTACTGCAGGCTCCTGAAACTCCACTGGACTGAGTGATTGTTCTTGGCCTGAATAACATTGGAGATCTAGGGAATGAACAATTCTGTCATTAATGTGGGATAACACCATGCTTCTCTCTTGATTTAAGCAGGCTCTTTACACTGTAGCCCTTGAATAGAATGAAACTGAGCAGGTAGGGATGAAAAGCTTGCTACCTTGGTTTGTCAACCCCAATACACCTATACTGCACTGCTGTTCTGTTTCCATTTGGTTGCGGAGTCTTGTTCTTTTACATCATTAGTGCCTCCAGTCACCAGAACACAAAATAACTGCAACCAGTGTTTATTATGACTGGCAAACATTAACTCGTTTTACCATTTCCTAGCCCATCTCCAAAGAGCCAGCACAGGACAAACATTTGGCAATGACCTTTATCATTTCTTGGTGCTATTTGATGACTTTATCCATCCTTAATCAGAATCAAATGAATAGAAACTGGTTTGGCAAAAATGCAGCCATGAGCAGCAAAACAAATTAAAAAGAGAAGAGCCAGAAATTGATTTCAGAGACAAGAGTGGAGTCTGGTTTTGAGCCAAAAGGCATTTGAGGAGTCATAGAATGACATTCTGAGGAACTGGGCGGAAGACACCAGACAGCTGCTTTTTGCACTGGCTAGACGATGAGGTTGTAAGAGCTGTATGTGACACACAGGAATTTTAGTTTTGCAGACAGAAAGAAAAGCTGATTTCAAGAAACCCATCAGGTTCGATACTTAACCTAGGAACTTAAAAACTCTTCTTAGTACAAACAAAAAGACGAATGCTGAATGCAGTCATTGCTATTCCCACATATGTCCTTGATTACAATATGCTTCATGTTTTGAAATACACAAATATGAGACTCTTCAACCTTTGCTGGGTTGAATATGATTATTTATGACAATTTAAGGAGATAAGAGCGAGATTAACTCTAAATGGACACCTAGGGACTACAGCAAACATAACAGCCAAAATACAAACCTAATGCATTTAATTTTAAAATGTTCAGTTAAAAAAAAAAATCTCTAGAGTGAAAAGGGAAGAAACAAGAGTCTGAAAAAGACCATTCACTGATTCTCCAGACAGTTTATAAGCTAAAGGGTAAGTTGAAGTAGGTCAGCAAACAATAGCAAGGCGTGAATACAGAAAATACGGTGTTTAATCAACAGCAGACATGGGCAGCGTTGGTATACTGGTTCACAGAAGCCTTCCAGAACACAATGTAGTGCTCATTGCACCCCACGTGGATATTCTATTCCTGGATTCATCATCTCTGTTCTTTGTAAAGGTGCAAGGTTACATAAGGATAATCTCATCTGGATATACCATGACAAACTTTTTTTGTCTTATACTTTTCAATTAGCTGCTATTTTAGGCAACTGCACGCAAGGTATTGCAAAAGAAATATTCTGTCCACAGTTACTAGCAGGATGCAGCAGCACATTCAGCAGGAAGCCTCAGCTCCACCTGTGCATCGTAGATGGCAAAGAACAGTGGGTACGAGATGACACTGTCTTTGCAAAAATGTACGCCTTCAAAATTGATGAATTTTCAAATTTAAAATCAAAATTAATTTCGACACACTGCAGGAAACTACTCACATCTACATAGATATAGGATTATATTCTACATACCTGCAGTGTCACAGGACCAGAAGTTGCATGTAAGTCAAAACATTTACAAAAATGTCCCTCTGGATTCCAGAATCAATTTTATTCAAGGCTACCAACTTGAGTAATTATTGAACTTTGGACCAGTAAGTGCCTAGGTTTCTGCGTGTCTGTCATTCGGTTTCTAAAGGTTCTACCCTAAAGAAAACACAGATAAGCAGAGAATTCACTTACAGTCCCAACAAGATACGGACTGCCTGCATCTCCCAGCAAATGGCTCACCAAAATCTGCAGGGCAATAGCTGTAGACTGCCGCCTCGGTGTCACGACATACTGAAACAAAACACAATCCACAAGAGAATGAATATTAACAGAATGAATCTCAAAAATGGCCAGCTACTTATATGAAAACCTAGAGGGATGGATATATTCATTTTTTATATTTCATATTCAAACACTGTTTGGAGACAGGTTATTCTGAGCAATACAGTACGCTGGGTGTTTTATTTAGGAAGAAAATGCTCAAGAAAACAACACAAAAGAGGGAATGACAATAAAGCGTGAAAAACATGACTCCCCTGCCTCCATTCACAGACCCACAGCAACTTGTACAGATTCACTTGGCCATGCCACTAACAGAACACTCCAGCCAGTAGCCCCTGCAGTCATACCAATTACTGGGACCAATTTACTCGTAAGGAGGTTCAGCAGTGACAGCCTCTGAGAAAAATCTCTCGTAACACTGTGCCAGCAGGCCTGGTCTAGACTGCTGGGAACCTGGGGTACCAGAACGAGCTGCCACGGCTATAGAGGATGTCAGCTGAGACCTTGCAGACTGTGTAGAGATTCAAGGAGGGACAAGAAGGTGGTGGTTTGATGACAGATTTGATGGCAGAAATTTGCTGCTTGTAACCGGCCAGCACCTGAGCTATAGCTACTCTAATAACCATACCTCAAAATGATCGTGCTTCTGAGTGCACGCAGTTTAAATAACAAGTTGAAGACGATGGTACAGGTACAGAACAGAGCAAAGCACCACATAGATTATAACCAATTTTAAGATGAAACATAGTCATTTTGGGGTAATAGGAGCTTTATGGCTGTGCTACTAAAGAAGATCAACAATGCCTGAAGTACGGCATGATTCTATATAATTTGTTTGTGTCTCTCTCGGTAATGCATTTACGTTATTACACACTTAAAGGAGCAGCATTCACAGTCAGAATGAGGCAGAGGCAATTTTAAACCTTCATACATTTGTTTTCCAACCAATTGCTCATATCAGAGACAAAACACTTCATATTCCCCCACTGCTCTACTCCCGTTTTGTTTCTTGGGTTTTTTTTGTTTGTTTGTAGGAAATTGATTGGAGCATCACTTAGATGTCTCAAACACTAATTAATAAGGTGATGTGTTTTGCCAAGAGGCAAACACAAGGTATATAAGTTATTGTGGCTTTATAGCTGCCTTCAAAGAAACACTAACATGCATGGCAACAAGTTGGGCGTAGAAGAAGAAAAAGATCCTACTCCCACATTTGACTTGGAGTTTTATCATCACTCTTCGTGTATAAAGAGGTCTCACAATATTAGATAAGGAAATATTCACCTGTCACTCAGACATAGCTATATCCCAATAGCAATATCAATGCCACATCTTCAGGGTGGGTATAAGGAGCTGCATTAATGGAAATTAAAACCGGAAGGTAAGGAAGCAGCATTGTCCAAGACACCAAGGTTAATTACTCTTGTGAGAACAAGAGTATCAAATATATCAGTCTCACTCTCCGAGTGAGAGAGAAACAAATTACGGTAGAAAACTCTAGGTTGGGAAGTAGAGCTCACTATGACAGAGCTAGACAGGAGTTCGACTGTTCTTGGCTCTCTAAGGTTATCCTGCCAAATGCCCGAGACTCGGTCTTCTTTACTTTTATTGACAACGATAAGTTGTGTTTGAGCAATACAAACCAAATATTGTTATGTACTTAACATATTGTGGGCATTGCAGGCACCAGAGAATATAAATGCTCTTTCACACTCTCAGTGTCCTGCACCGCTTTCTTGCAGCATGCATTTCATCTCTTATAACTGCACCTATGGAACAAAGCTGTAACAAGAAAAATGGACAAGGACAGAAGCTTCCTATAGTTAACGGGCTCCCACAAACTCTGACTGTGCTATTACTGAGGTTCTTCTGCACAATGGAAACAGTATGCAAAAGCCCAACGCACTGTCAGCTTCTCTAGGAAGATAAACTGAGCACTGCCACAAGCCTGGGCTTCGAAGCAGCCTGTCCACAGCTACTGCCCAGCTACTCACACCACATCAGCAATGCAGATGACATCCTGTGCACTGTCGTCTCCTAGGAGATGCCAGTCCAGATGCCTTGACAGATAAGCAGGGTGCCCCCACAAATGTGATTTGCAAGCCCCGTCATGCTGTCTCTGGAGCTTTTAGAGATCCTCCCGCAGACTATGTGACAGAGCTGTCAGCTAAAAAAGCAGATGGAAGAGACAGGCTGGGAAACGCTTCTACACCTCCCAGGGCACTTCCAAACAAAGACAGGGACATGTTGGTAGCCTTCCCAAGCCCAATATTAGCTTCCAGTTCCAGCAGCTTTTATGCTTTTAGCTGCCAAAAGCCTAAAATAGAGAGTACTGGTACCTCACAGATGGTAAACAGCTATTTCATTAGGGACACTCCATTACAGCCTCCTACTTGGCCAGAGTACTGTAAGCGAGGCAGCTACAGCACTTCCCTGCGTGCACGTTCTGATTGCCGTCAGCCGGTAGATACCTTGTGTTTACAGCTGAATAAGGGGCACAACGCTTGCTACATGCAATGCATCTTGATGCATTAGCCACAAAGGAAGAAAGTCCTTATCATTCAGGCAGCGTCTTCCTTTGTCTTTGTCTCCACAGGCTGCAGGATAAATAAATTCCTAGCTCCTTTCTGCCATAGTGCCATATAGGGAGAACGAAAAGTCATTTTCATGGCAGAATAAGAAGATGCATTAGCAAATCCAGCCACAGTATCAGAAAGTCTGCCAGCTCACACAGGAAATAATGCAAAAAGAGAAGTTCCTGTTGTTATCTACGGCATCCTTAAGTCAATGTAGTAGCAGTGATACACTGAACCCATGGATTTTCAGCAGGATGAAACAAAACTCTCAGATAAGACTGCCGCTGAATGAGCAGACATCCACAAATTCATCTAAATTCCGTCATTTTTCTAACAAAACAACTAGTAACGTTTAGAATTCAACAGATCTGACCCAAAGCACATTCATGGTAGCGCAGTATGTCTGCTCTCAGGGGGAGCACACCGCTACAGAGCTCTGCTCTGCCTTCACCTTCCCGCTTGTTGCTGGTTGATGCAGTATTGCTTGCACCTAAAACCAAAGCTTTCTAAAATAAACACAAAAGAAGTGTGCCAGTGACATGGGAGACAAGAACTTCCTCCTATTCTCAGTTTACATGGATCAAGGATACAGCAATGGCACTCCAAATGGATTTTGTGCCGGCTGGAATATGATGCAGCATTCCCTAAGCAAGCTGAGACCAAAGTGACTGAACTGAATGCAAGCACAGCTTCTTGCAGATGTTGCAGGTTGGGTTCAGAATGGAATCTAAAGAAGGAGCTGACAGTACAGACTTACTTCCCATCCTGTATCAACTGTATCTATCGGAGCAGTGTCATCTTCCTCTTTAACAATGACAGAGGAAAGAATTAAAACACAAAGTAGGAGTTCAAATAAAAGTAAATTGAGAGAATTTAAGAAAATCTTTCAACGGAGGCTCAAGTGATGTAAGAAGAATTCTAATTGTAATAGTGCTTTGTTCTCTTGGGGAAAAAAAAAAAAAGCAGTGATTACAAAATAATCTGAAGGAGAAACTAATAAAAAAATCATTTTGAAGCAGTGATAGTTTTGCTGTACCTATTTGCTGCTTCAAGGCTATCCCTCTTGTCTCAAAGGACAATTGTTTCTGACCATTCTTTGAGAGTCAAAGAAGAAACAAAACCCTCTTGCAGCAGGCTGAGCTTTTCAGCGGGCAACCAATTCACGAATGCTGACTGCAATTTTTATTTTTTCTTAAAATTCCAGGCTGCAGAAAACTGACATGTAGAGAGCAATACCATGAAAGTGTAACTTGAGACCATAACACAACAGTCATCAACAGTCCTTTGTTGAAGAACCATGAAATATGAGTTGTTTTATTCCTTTATCTCCATCAGAATGTAAAGCAAGATTCTTCAAGCTATGAAGTTTGAAGATAAGCAGGCTGAAGGCAAGGTCAAGTCAGCTGAAGCAGAGCTCTGTAGTGCTTCACAGCTAGTCCCTTTGCCATTAGCAGGCGCTCAGTGTTTGGCTATATACTTTCACATCCTTCTTTTACGCCAAAGACTGTAGTAGAGATACTTTTATCTCTGCACAGTTTTTTTACCACTCAGTTTTAGGTAGCTGTTAGGAATACCAAGCAAGTTGTATATTCTGAGTAACTAAGACTACAGCGACAGTAACCTCAGTAGTACATTTTCAGTTCCTGTGGCAGCAAGAAACGATGGCAGCCTTGTGGACAACCATTTTCATCATGAGCCATGGGCTGCAAGTTTTCTTTACTGTCCTAAATTCTTGTGACACGTTACTGGGCATGACTATGCACTGTGGTTCTTATATGAAAAATTTCTTATGACAGTAGAGTTTCCTTTAGCAATCTGCAAATAGATTTGAACTCCCTTGAAATGAGAAACTATTAAATAAAACAGGAGATGTTCATGTGAATCTTGCTTAGGATCTCTTCAGCTACCGGTTTGCCATGATTAGCCTGCAGGTGGGAACTTCAGAGAGTTCTTTTCTGCTTTGCCTTTACCTTTGTGCCTTCTCTCATCTGTCCTGAGGGCTTTAAACAATTTCTCTGCTTTGTCTTCTATTAGTACCAACTGCATCAGCATTTTGCAGTTCCACACCTCTCTCAACTCTCTCACTTTCGGGTAGCATCCTGCTTTCAGTGTTTGGGTTCTGGTCACGCTCACTGTTCTGCAACACAGTCACCCCACAGAAGAAGATTCTAAAAAGTAGGAAGTCTGTGTTTCATTGCACTACAGCGCCTTATTCTCTGTAGAAAAGGATAGTGCCAATTTAAATATCCTATCTTATGCCCGTGGGAGCAATGAAAGGATTTTCAGTCATTCTAATAGCTCTGGCTGTGGTACTTAAATCAGCTTTCTGCAGTCAGATATGAACAAGGTAGACTATATCCTTGCTTATTTGACTGGTAAACTATATTCAGCTTGTTTGTACTATGACTTCCCAAAAAAAGTCACATAAACTACTTCATAGGACTGTGATAATCTGTGTAGTTCAGCGATAGTAGAAAATCTCTAGCATAACAATATCTGTCCCACATTTTACACAGACATTGATTAGCGACTGTGGAGCTACAGAATAAAACAAGGGTTGCCAAATTCTTCCTTTGAGTAAAACATCGAGGATATTAAAAATTGTTAATCCTTAAAGCCTTTGCAATAATTAATAGAAAAAGCTAGCTGCTTGTTGATACCAAGACCAATTGTGCCATAAGACGTGTGCTTTTCGCATCACTCCTTTCTAAAGAAAGTTGCTGATGACATAATTGAAATGAAATAGGCACTGCTACTTTTTGGGCTTTTTCTCCTGGAAACCCCCGAGAGTATCATAAGCATCACCGCTTTGCCAGTGCTTTGGCAGTGTAGCATCATTTGTTAATTTGTCTTGTAAGTGCTGGAATGTATCTGCACTGCATTCTGGACCAAGGGAACGTGCGAATAGCTCACGGAATGAAGAATTCTAACAGATTCACTAACTTTAGTTTGTAGAATATTGGCTTTCCCTCATTTGGCTCCTGGTGTAGACCATTTTCTGGCAGACATCCAACAACACAGTGCTGTACACACAATCCAGACTAGTGTGGGTACCAGAAGCACTAGATAGTTACACATGCATGAATTGCATCCCATACATCTCCTTTCTGGGCTTACAGTGAGCTTGGACTACTGCACTACTACACCCATATTGTTAGAGGTATCTCTGCACAGCACTACACTACAGCACTAGGTTACAACCCTAATATTAACAGGGTTCCCGTAAGGATATTCTTAGGTTTTGCTCATCTCTTCCTGGAAGGAGAAATTTGGTCCTCCTGGCCACCAAGTTGCACACTCACAAACAATATTGTTGTGAAAAGCTGGAAACCCGGCAATAAGCAAATAGTTTCACAAGCACTTACCAGCAGTATGTCTGTCACAACAGCCCAGTTTGCAGATAAAAATAGTTCTCCAAAGGCAATAAAAATCTGCAAAAAAAGAAGAAAGCAGTGACTATACACACTACACTGCTATTCTTTAGTGTGAAGATGAAGGCAGGCTTATCAACTATGCTCATCTCTGTGAGTTGCTGTACATACCCATCTCATTATAAATTAAACATCTGCTCTGCCTATACTTACAAACACTATCTTCCTCTTAAATAAGAGGAAAGGAACTAGGGAAGGTATGTGAGTTGCTTGGGTTCATGTATCCTCAGCAGAAGAGCCAAAAGGGGAAACATATCACCCTCACCAATAAATTGAAATGAACTGCTGAACACAAGAAGAGGGAGACAAAAGCCTGTGAAGGGAAACCTCCAGCACAGGTTTAAAACTTGCTCAAAGGTCTCCCTTTCCACAGGTTTCCAAATGAAACCAACAGAACATCTCTGTGCCAGGACACGTTCTGTTAAAGGCTCCTTGAGAGAGGTCAGCTCTGAAATGAAATGGACTCCTAGAGTCAGGCAGCCTCAAAGTCTTGGTGTCCTGTGGGAATTCACCACAGATGGAGATGCAGCCATCAGGAAAAAGAGGTAGGGCCCCCAACAGTTCTTACACCTGTGGTCATACAGAAGATTAACCCTTTCAGCCAGCCCTGAACATGCATTTCAGCAGGCTGTACAGACTAATCAATACTTGAAGAAAACATTAAAGCTACACTGTAAAGCTGGAGTAGTTCTAGAAGTCAGATTCTGCTTAGTGACACAGGCCACAAAGTCAGATGGCACCTAGGAAATAAACTCCGTTATAATAACAAGTGCTAGCATCTTGACTGGGTGGGCTTTGATCAAGATATTCTATCTGGTTGATGAAAGAAAGGCACAGTGCAAGCTATGAGATGTTTTCAGAGGGGTAGCTCTCATGCTCCCAAGAATCAGACATACATCTGAACCACTACATCTTCCTCCTATCCACCTACTTCCTCTGCATTTCTTGCCTGTGTTTTCTCCTCCAAACCAGTCTGGGGAAAAAGTGCTTTGCAGACCAGAGGTACCGAGCACAGACCTTTATCCAGACATCTTTTCCTTCCAAATGCTTTCTACAGTTTTTCTAATTTGCAGCTGAATCTATTCCTCCACATATAATTACTTTTCATTAAGTTTTTTTAACAGGTACCACCAGTTTCACATACTCCTTGACTACATCTTAGTTCTTGGATTTGTGCATCCCACTAGCAAAGTCTTTCCACTGATTTGACTTTGGTGGACCTTGCCCTTGCAAGAGGCAGACTGCAGTCAGCCTCCAGTTCCGTGACTGCAGCAATAACAGCCTACTGACTACAGAAATGATTCCACATGCCAGTCTTGGACGGAGAGCAAGAAACACAGCCTTTTATTAGAGAACTTTGGGACAAACACAAAATGAAATGTGTTGATAACACGGTTAGCATTATCACACAGTTCAGCTTATTGCCAAGCAGCCTGGCAATAAGGACCTACAAGGTCAAAGCTTGCAAATCACCACAAAGTACTAGCCCTTCAGCGTCCTATCTCAGCCTAATACTCTCTGATCTCTCTTGGAAGATCCAAAGTCATTAAGGATCTTCCTTTCTTTTTCCCCTGATTCTACACAAATAAACTTTAAATGTGCCATTGCTACCTTAGAATCGCAACCTATGAAGAGGTCAAAGCAGTACTCAAAGGGAAATTAGAGGCAAATGCAGAAGAGTGGTAGTACCCTGCTATGCAGCGATAAGAGCACGAACTTAGTCAATTCTGTTGGTCGTGCCACAGCTAACGAGATATGGCAGGTTAAAGTGAAACAGGAAGGAAACAAAGAACAAAGATTTATTTAAATCCTGGCTGATGCTTTAGATATGACTAGATGCAAATACAATGGTTAGAGCAGAAGGTTCTGAAGTCTCCCAGACTGTTCCTAGACACCATCAATGGAATATACGACTACCTGCCTTCACACACCAAATGAGGGATTGATCTATCTCCCTCATATGTTTACTGCTTTTAAAGTGTTGCTTCAGATTTTCCTTTTTCTTCAAGATTTTTCAAGCTATTTAATCTCTCCAGGTGCCTAAGAACAAGAGCCTAGTATGAGAAACATGCCTGATGTGAGAAAAGAATGTAAAATTCATCTGTAGGAAACAAATTATGCTCTCAACCCAGAGTTCAAAGGAATGGGAAATAATAAAAAGTTATCCAGGATAAGAAAATGTGATACTCCAAAGAGGAATTTTATACAGAATTTCGTTAACATTTGACAGCTTTGTCAGCTTCTTTTCTTTCCTAATGTCTTCTGTGGATTGCAGTTGTAGGGCACCAGAAAAAAATTAAGCCAGACAGTTTGGGAAAACAATAAACCATTCTGCAAACTATATCACAGTATTCTTTCTAAAACCAATATCAATTTTGTACTTTCTCATGCAGAATATATTCAATATGGTTGAATAGCTGCTGTACTCACCCATCCAGCTGCAGAACAACTGCAATCTGTAAATATGAGACAGCTATATGTACTTCTCTCTAAAACAAGTGAAGATATCCTGGAAGTCCTGTACTTGGCAAGGGAAAAGGGCTGATGATGGCAGGAAAGCAATAGCAATGCTCTATTTAAAGTGTATCCTTCAGTTTCTACCATGTCTTAATATTCCTCCCACTGTCTCAAGCTCTTATCCGAAACTAATACAGAAAATGTTTCCATTGAATTTGTGCAATTGTGTTTGTGACGTGCCCTTTCTAATCTGCTAAGGGTATCCAGAACACTACATTTTATTGCTGTCACCTTCTCTAGGATCCCCAACTTTTTAGCAGACTGAGTACTTGAAGTTGGTCTTCAAAGGATGCAACCAGAATAATGTCCCAAATGTTATGGAGATTTTGCTTTGTAGCTGACTGTTTACATTCATACCTAAAGCTAAAAGGGGCTTAAATTGTAACCAATGTCAAACACACTATTTGCTTTTAAAAAGTTGCACGTCTAGACAGAAAAGAAGGGAGTCAGCATGGCCGGACCATATGTGATCAACCATTTCTGTTTTTTTGTGGTTTTTGTTTTGGTTTTTTGCTTTTTTTTCGGAAAAAAACACACAGCTTGCAGGTGTATCAGAGACAAGAGCTGCAGAATGCCTCCTTCAAAGGCAATTTGCAGGGCAAGACAGCATCCTGAGACAGCATTACCATCAAAGGTAAGTCCATTTAAATCAAAGTTCCCCCAACCATAAATGCAGTCCGACTTTCCCAGCTGCAGGGTTCAGTCATGACTTTCCAAAGCACCTGCTGCACTGCAGAGAGCATGTCTTTTGTTTTCTTTTGGAGAGGAACAGATTAAGGCAGAGACTCCTCTGACATAACAAAGTCAGATTATTTTTCTGTCTTTTCAAAGACAGCTTTTGAAATCACGAACTGTGTGTCCAGAAAGAATAGGAATCTCATGACAGTTCAGTTCACCAACCCCAACAGAGACCCTGGAAATCCTGCCATGTTTAAATGTTAACTTGAGAATTCTTGTGCTTTGAAACATTTCTTCCAGCTTTGTCCACGGCTGACGAAACCCACTCCTTCCTTGTCCTTATCCACTCAGACAGTGGCAAGCACCATATAAAACCTACTACAACTGCAAGCCAATGCATGTATGGTTTTTGCTTCAGTAGTTTCCACGCTGAAGTGAAGTGATGGAGACAGGTCTGCTGACATCAGTGTGCCTGAGCAGGCAGTGACTGGAAAGCCAGTTTCCTGCTAGTGTCCCACACAAATGGAAGATTTGTTTCACTGGGACCTTCAAATTAGATGCACCAGCTGGCACGCCACTCCAATTCTCACACCAGTATGACTCGTGTCAGATCTTCTTTAGAAAGCAAGGAGAGGCACGGCTGCTGCCAGAGAAGGCAACAGTTAAACAGTCACGGTGGTAAAAATATTAGAAGAAACAGGTGCTTAGATTATGTACAATTTATTACCACTGCGCATTGCTGACATTACATGTGGGAACACCTGAACTGAGCACATCAAACAGAAGATAAATAGTAAAGACTTTGTTCATAAGACCAACTGCTCTGCACATGGGAAGAAACTTAAGTAATACAGTTATCCACATCCCCGTTCAGAACTTCCTCCCAGATAACAGCATGAAGGCAGAATGCTGTTTGTAAGGACAGAAATGTTTTAAACAAACTTTATCAGTCCTAATAAAAGGTATATTTTGGAAAAGGGTAATTTAAAACGGATACATTGATTCATTTGTCTAGTATAGACTGGCGAATCAAACACAGCTGTCTTTGTGTGCTATGCTTTTAATGGCAAAAGAGAACTGAAGAACACAGTCAGAGCAGGACTGTGTGGGAACCTGAGATGCAGAAAAAGAAAATGGCTAATTCTTCTGGCACAGAGATATCTGCTCATGAACCCAAAAATAATCTTTAATTTCACATTTTGCTTTGTGTACATACACACAGGCACGCAAATCCATTTGTTTTTAGCTTTGGTTTAAAGGTGTTTTTCCACAGGAATTCCTGAGGAGTGTCAAAAGGAAAACCTCTTTGAACAAGTGTTATTCTTAGAAGCAAAAAAAGCTGCAAAAATACCCTTTTGCAGAGAACTGTTGATTACTGTAATTAACTTTACTTGGATCCTCTTACTTATGTTAATCATGGTAATGGTGGCTATGGATTCACAGAAATAAAGCTTGGAGTCTTTCCCTAGCTGTTACCAGATTATAGTTAAAATAAGGTTTATATTCAGTTCTCTCTCACAGGGAGTTTTTGGAACTATTCTTCATTCCTAAATAAGTTTCTGTTTTTCCCTTTACCGAGACCTTACGTTATTTATACTTCAGGTTTTATTGCCATAAGTTTGACGTTGACAAAAGTTTGACTTGGGGCACTGAAGGTGATGGTTAAGTTATTGTTAGCAAGAACTGTGTGGATTGTACAGTCCCAAGTACACCAATCTTTAAGCATTCAGGGAGCAAAAAGAAACAAGAATTCTAAATTAGTCACAGAGCATTAACAATTAACATAAGATCAAGATTTCCTTTAACTACACTTTTGCATATGGGCAGTCCAGCTTCACGCAGCTAGCTAGGCTTACTCTTCTCTTCTCTAGTCCGGGCAGATTCCATAGGTCCTGAGTTCCAGTTTATAACGCTCTGACTGACTGCCCTCTTTACTGGGACAAGCAATGCACACTGGGGCCCTCACAAGACAGACTGACGCTGCAGCTAATACTAGAGCAACATGCACATGGCCTAGCTAGTGGGCCGCTTTGTCTCATTTGCTGAACCTTCTTAACGGTCTAGATGACTGCAGGAATCCGGCAATAGCAATCCTTCTCCTCCTCTTCCCCCTTCCCTGTCTCCCCAGGATCCCAGAAGACATTTTGCTAGTGATAGACAGATTGGCACTTACAAAAGTGGAGGTGATGTTCCTCTGGGCCATCATCAGCGCAACGAATAAGAACAGAGCAGAAACAAACATGCTTGTGGCACAGATCAGAGGATCAGCTCTGTTGTTTATCTTCCTTAATCTTCTTGCAGCTTCTGCCCCAGCAATGACACCCAAGATTCCTGTCCCAATGGTGATGCCTCCAAATATTAGGCTGTTGACAAAGCACAGGAGACAGCTGAGTGCAGTAAAGTCATACTCTGGAAATTGGTGTTGGGTGTCCATTGTTCGCTTATACCTTCAGTTTCAGAGAAATCTTTAAGGGGCAACTTGGATTTTACTTTACTTGATCTAACCTTCCCACTCCTTCCAAATGGATTTAGTCCCAATGCCTCGACTGCAGCTATGCCCCTGCAACTGAGGCTCTATCTTGCGGAACAGATATTCTCCCATTTACAGAGCAGGTGTTACACAACCAGCCTCAAGGAGGACTCTTCTGAGTACAATCTGCTTTGGACATCCAGTGCTTCAGAGGAGACACAGTCATGTCGGTTAGCCTAGGAACAAATTTACCCAGTCATCCCTAAAACACAGATGGAATAACTCTGCATCACAATCTGCTGTCCTGGAAGAGATCCTATCGCATGTAGTTATATACATCTAAAATACAGCCCTCCGGTTAGCACAGCTGAGATAACTCGCTTCTCTGATTATGGGAAACAGCTACCACCATCCCAAACTGATCAAAGAACAGTTAACCAATAGGAGGTCCGCGTCCTATTTTCTGAATGCAAAATTTCAAGTGCCACCCAGCTTTGTGCATCTGCACATGCAAACGTGTTCTGCAGGAACAGCAAGTTATTAAAAGTGTGTGTTCAAATGGCATAGAAGATTCAGATTCCAGAGGGACTTCCATATACGCTTTTCTCTCTGTCCCAAATGAGATCCTAATGACAAAGCAAGTCTCCTGAAACAAGACTAGTGGTGCCACTGACTGTTTAATGCATCATAACTCCCCTGAGGCAAATGGTGACAGGAGAATAGTGTTCTGAGCACAAGTGCTTCTAAATATTTCAGAGTGCTATGTGGAAAGTTTTGTATGCTGCCCTAAGCTTTTTCTGAATGCAAAGCAAAGTAACCAGTTAGGGTATGATCTGTTCCTTTAATTTACAGTGCATCTGCCTCAATGCCAAGTAAAATCATTTTTCTGGGAGTTATTGAAAAACACTTGAAAGACAATGTAGTCATTGGTCATAACAAACACAGGTTCACAGGGGAAAGTCCTGCTTAATTACCTGAATTTTCTTTTAGGGCAATGTTACCCATCTAGTTGACCAAGGGAAGCCAGCAGATGTGATCTTTTGGGATTTCAGCAAGGCTTTTGATGCTGTCTCTGACACTATCCTTCTAGACAAAATGTCCAGCATACACCTTGACGAGGACATGATATGACGGGTGAACAACCAGCTGATAGCTCAGGTTCAAAGGGTTATAGTAAATGGGGTTACACCAGGCTGGCAGCCAGTCACTAGTGGGGCTCCCCAGGGCTCCGTTTTAGGACCAGTTCTCTTCAATGTTTTTATAAATGATCTGGAAGCCAGACCTGAATGCATACTAGGTTTGCAGATGAAAGGGATCTGGGAGTTTTGGTCGATGGCAAGTTGAATACGAGTGAGAAAGGGCCAACCATATCCTGGTGTGCATCAAACAGCATTGCTAGCCAGCTGAGGAAAGTGATCATCTCCCTCGGCTCTGTGCTGTACTCACCTCGAGTACTGTGTGCAGTTTGGGGCACTACAATATAACACAGGCATAAAACATCAGAGAGTGTCCAAAGGAGGGCAACAAAGATGGTGAAAGGTCTAGAGGGCACAGCATATGAGGGGCAGCTCAGGTCCCTGGGTTTGTTCAGCCCGGAGCAGAGCAGGCCGAGGGGAGGCCTCATGGCGGCCTGCAGCTCCCTCATGAGGGGAGCGGAGGGGCAGGCGCTGAGCTCTGCTCTCTGGGGACAGCGACAGGACCCGAGGGAACGGCATGGAGCTGGGACAGGGGAGGTCATGTTGGATATTAGGAAAAGGTTCCTCACTGAGAGTGATGTTGGGTACTGGAGCGGGCTCCCGGGGGAAATGGTGAAAGACCTGAGCCTGCTGGAGTTCAAGAAGCATTTGGACAATGCTCTCAGACACATGGTTTAAATTTTAGGTTGTCCTGTGTGGAGCCAGGAGTTGGATTCAATGATCCTTGTGGGTTCCTTCCAACCTGAGATATTCTACAATGCTGTGATTCTGTGATTCCTCTTTTTAATCTCCTTCTGGCTGATTAGGAATAATTCACTAATTCTACAAGAAAAACAATATTGCTATAGTAGATAACAAATCTTAAGCACAGCTGTACTCTTAAGTTTTTCAGGATTCTGATCCGTCACTCACTATAGCTTGTTAGTGGCAATACAGATTGAACAGACAGAAGAAGTAATTTACAGGTGTGTCCAGGAGAGGCAAGTTCCAAGGTGACATTACTTTATCTAAGCATTCATGGAACTGTGTTTAGAAAAGTCGTGTGTTATACGCTTCAGCTGAAATAAACCTACACCTGGAAGAAAAGGGAACAGCCAAAACTAAATCAAAGCACAGTTCAATTGACAGGGAAAAGGGAAGCAGCAAAGTCTAATCCCAGGGAAAGGGCTCTATAGGATCTTTTAGGGTTTGAGAGTGCTCCCATACCTCTCTGATCTGTTTGAAGGTGTCTGCACAAAGACCAGAATAAAAATTTCATAGTGCCTATTTATCCACCTTGAAAGGACTGAGACCTGAGTCAGCTGTGGTGCTATTTGAATTTGTGTTTCCAGGGAGTCCAAGTGACATGGCCTTATCCTTAATAAAAGCCTACAGTTGCTGAATGGCCAGAGGGGACAGCGTCCTTAAAGTATCCCTGGGCAGGTCTGGGAATGTGCATCTCAGTTCTCCCAGCATTGTCAGCTACAGGGCTGACATAACTGTGTAGATTATTTTTCTTTCTATCCCCCTGGAATAACAGTCTAAAATCAGCCTTATGCTGCCTCTGGCACTGGCTTATGCCAAGGTTATTTTTAAAGCATCCTGTAAGATGCAGAACATGAGGTTAAACTATCAGGTGCTCCCTTTTACTTCCCTGGAGACCGTGTCTGCTCTAACAACACTACTGTGGAATAATAATTGAGAAGGTGGATTAGAAAGCATAAGATTAACATCATCAGCTTTAAAGTTGAAGTATTTTAACTGTATCCGAAGGTTCAGCTTCCCCTCTCTGCCTACCCTGAGCCAGACTCCTAATTCACTCATTTCCTCAGCGTTATTCACCATTAAATAATGTGCCAGTGGTGGTATCCACAGGACAACTGCATTTCCCACTGAAGTACTTGTGGATGACTTTTCAATATACCTGCCACTAGCTCTAAACTGGACAGTTCCTCTCAGACTAGCCAGCTGGTTATGCTACAACTCAGAAACAACTTTTGAGTTGACTTGGTTATTCCCTTGAGGGGAAAAACAAAGCAAAGGTAAAAGAACCTAATTACCAAAGGACACACTCAACAAATGATTACTGTTTTTGCCTTTACTTGTCTATGTGGAAAGAGAAGATTGTAAGCAGGCAGTTCTTGGAAATACATCATGAAGACAGGGACTGAAACCGGATCTGGACACTTCCCAAAGAAATGTAGGGACACTTGCATGGAGGCCACTGGTAGGGAGTCAGTACATAGGTGAAAAGAACACCAGTGCTCACTGTGTTAAGGGCAGCCCGAAGACTCAAGGGCAACACTGAATATCTTTTTCTGTTCTGGACAAAACATTGTAAGGAAAAGAATTCTCATCCAAGCTGGGCAAAAGAGATCTCTACCAAGTTGTATTAGGATTATTTCAGATTCCTCTCCTGTTGCAAATTCACCTTGCCAACCCAACATTTGCCACTTTTTCATGAATCTCAGTTGGTCTGGACAGTCTCTGTAAGTTGAGTTCTGCTGGCAGTTCCTCACAAATTATCCTGTTTTGATGCAATACCATACTAGATCAAATTCATCAAGCTTGCTTCATGCTGGGACTCACAATCATCTAGCCAACATGAGAATAGTTTTAAAATCAGACTATCAAGAAGGTAATAGCAAAGTTACAAAAATGTAGAATTTAAACATGCTTAAATATGTATTAAAGTTATTTGGGGTATGGAGTCAATATTCAACTGAAATCTCCTTTCTACAGCTGTTGTGGTTTTTTGTTTGTTTGTTTGCTTGTTTTTGTTTTTTCTTTTCCCCTGTACATGTTGCTGCTACTGCTTATTTCCCCTTTACTTAAATAGGTCTGGCAGCATCTTTCCATGCATGATTATAAACAAACAAATAAATAGGAGTGTCTCAGCATACCTGGAAACAATTTAGTCTAACATTCACACCCATTTGCCTTCACAAAAAGTATTCACAGTCACATCCTACCTTCTGGCTTTGCAAACAAACTGTGATTTAGTTTAGTACAGTGTTTCCATGTGTAATTCCACAGTTGCGCGCACCTCACCTGTTAGATGAACTGCACGATTTTTCGAGGCATGGTGATACAGTGCCCTGGACAACCTGAGCCCTGTAAAGAAACATCGGTACCCACATTCCCAGCGCTCCAGTAACGAAAGCCATGGCAGTCAAACCCAGTGAGGACCAGACAAAACTGCAACTGAAAGCCAAAAGAAATGAGAGAGATTTGAAAGAATGGGATGTGAGGATGTGCCTATGTGCACTATCCAGGATTTCAAGCGATAACGAAACAGTCCACTCAGATATCTTATAATCAAAATGCACTCACTTGAAGATAGGCATTTTGATGACACTTTATCTATGAACTTTGACAGCAAAATACTAGTTAGAGTGAAGAGTATGACCACTGATTTCATGTTAAATCCCAGTCACGGTCTCTTGCAGATTTTATTGTCAACTTCTGCTAAAACAATTGTTGTGACCTTTTGTTAGGAGAACTATATCGATAGAGAATGGGCAACAATTTCGTGGCTTAGTAGCTAAATGAAAGGGTTCTATGTGCAAGTCTAAATGCCTTAGGTCAGTTTTCAGGTGCTTGTGTAACCAATCTAAGTGAGAGCAACTTCTGGGTGTTTCAGACTGTTAAGATGCAGTGGTTCAAGCACCGCTTAACTCTACTTGAGTAAAATGACTTTCAGTTTGCACAGAAAGCTAGCAGATAAAAGAAACATTTTTAAATTGTCCAAACCATGTCAACCTTACTGCCCTATTGTAGTAGAAAATCAACTTCTTACCGGTCCTTTTCTAGTTAATAGTTTATAGAAATTGAGGTCAATGAGGAGTCTTGAAGTCTTAAGACTTCACAGTGCTGCAAATGACCAGCTCACCACTGGGCAAGAAGGTTTGTTAGGATATGAATCTAATTCTTCATCTTTTAAAGATAAATGGCTCTTGCACTTAATTAAGTGTGGAACCAGCTGGCTTTAAAGAGGATGTCCTTATGCTTTGGGAATCAGTACCAAAAGGAAAAGAAAATAAAAATCTATTTTTACAACATTGCTGGAATTTATAAGGAACGTCGTCACAGGAAAAACAACTTTGACATTATTCTGGCTGCTGAAATGTCAGGAAGGTTCCTCTTTGATTCACCTCAGACTGCTACTGCCTTCAAACTGTGATCCAACAAACAGGATTTCTAATATACTTGCTGTTCCAGATGCAAATTGGATGCAAATCTAATCACCAATTAGAAAAAGCTGGCTCCTCCAGAAGAGGAATGCTCCAAAAAAAATCTCCCAGGGAGGTAAGAGGTGCATGTCTTTAACTAAAAGCATTTAACCGGGACTCCTGGCAAAGCAGCCTGCAGGCACAGGCAGCGTTGAGCAGGTCTGGCGCAGGTGCACAGCGGCACCTGCTGTTCTCAAACCAGATCCATCTTTTACTCCCTGACTGGGAGGGTTTTCACAAACTACAGGGCAACCTGGCTGCAGTCAGTGTTTTACTTCGTCCTGCAGGTCAGATGGTGTTGACTTTAATTTTTTTGTGGTTACAACCAAGAGGTCATCTGCCAGACCCCGGTTAGCTGGCTGAAACACGTGTCCAATTACTTTTTAAACCACACTGGGGTCTTGCAGAATCTGACCTCTTTTATCAGAGGCACAGCAGGCTCTCCGATACCATATAAAGACTGCCTGAGACATGCTGATAACCTTCCTTGGGCACTAAGAATTACAGATAAAGTTACACCTGCAAAATGTGCACTTTTACCTATCTAGTGTACCCTACATGTTAAAGAGGGAAGGGGAAACTTAGGAGAAAAGTAGAATTGGATTTAAACAGGAGCACACTGCCATCATAACTTTTCCTTCCTCCCCCTCCTCAAAATGCCAGGATAGTAGGAAAAAAAAAGCAAATTTCAATCTCTTACGTACTATTTCTGTAAATGAGTGGAAGAAAGCTTTTATTAATGGTGTCAATCATCTTGCACACAGCATGTAGTACAGAGGAGCTGAGCAGAATTCGAAGGCCCTATTTCTAATAGTGGAATGGTCATTTTTCAATGGAAGAAACCTTTGTTGTTAAATCACTTACTTCTTGCCAAGTGATATGACATCCTGCCACCAAGTAGTCTTGGCAGATCTCTGTACACCAGGTTTTTCAGCTGCTACTCGTATTGTGCCAGAGATGCTCAATGCTCTGTGTGCTTCTGTCCTTCTCTGGATCTTGTGAGGGACCAGTTTAATCAGAAGAACCAGTGCTATACCTCCCAGGCAGGGAGTTACCTGTAGACACAAAGCTGGTTAGGTCCAGGATACTTTTTTTCCTTACAGTAAAAACTCCACAGCAATTTAAATTCAATGCTAGAATTACATATTGGAGAATTACAGATATGCTCAGAAATTAATGTGACTTTCTGTCTGTAAGTCATATTTGTAAAGAAGAGTGGATTTTGATAGTTTATGGTGACTTTGGAGGAAGGACAATAGATCCCTCTCCCCATCATACAGATACATGATTGCTTGGGACTGTTTAGTCTGGAGAAGAGGAGGCTCAGGACCTTATGCTCTCTACAACTACCTGAAAGGAAGTTGTGGGGAGCTGAGGATCAGCCTTTTCTCACAGATTAACTAGTGATAGGACAAGAGGGAATGGCTCTCAAGTTGTGCTAGGGGACTTTCAGGTTGGAAATTAGGAGATATTTCTTCTGAGAAGGAGTCGTTAGGCATTGGGACGGGTTGCCCAGGGAGGTGGTGGAGTCACCATCCCTGGGGGTGTTTAAGGGAAGGTTGGATGTCGTGCTTAGCGACATGGTTTAGTGGGTGATAGTGGTGGTAGGGGGTGGTTGGACCAGAGGATCCTGGAGGGCTTTTCCAACCTTAATGATTCTAGGATTCTGTGATTTTGGAGGAAAACATGAAGAAAACTATATTGGAGTACTCTGATCACAAATAATGCAGCCATAAAAGACTGTTATAGCAGTAAACATTCTTCCTCACATATCCTGTAATTGGTACTTAACTTTATAGATAAGTTAGGAGGATCTGGTAAAGTATTTCCAAAGCACTAGGTGCTCAATATGGGGAGACATCATGATGACATGACCAAAACAGAAGTGTTTTTTTCTTGAAATCCTCAAATAACAGAAGTTATTCCTAACAGCATCTCAGAAAATAAATAAAAAATAATCTGGCTACCTTCTCTTTATTTTCCTGAAGAATTATACCCGTGCTACCAGTACAAAGATCATTCTACCTTCAGTTTCCTCTGTTTGAGGATGTCTTGGTGCAATGACAACCATTCCAAGTGTGTCCTTGGGTATGAGGAACAACACATGCCCTGGCTGTTGTTCAATTTCACCTATGCCTGCTTTCATTCTGCAGGAGCTAAGCATAAGTATTCCATTTGTCTTGCAGGAAGAGTTCTCTTAAACACCAAGTTAATGACCAATCAGAGAATAGAAAGCTCCTCCACCACTCAGCTCTACACAATGAACACGAGTAATCCAAACCCCAGCCAAAATTATCATTTTACAGTGAAAGGCTCAGCTCCATGAAGGAAAGCGAATAACTCACCCGGAATGCCCAGTGCCAATCACCTGTGACATCTGCCATGCTGGATGCTACGACATAACCAAGACCACTGTAAGCAACAGAAAGGGATTATCAGTAGGCACTACTGAACTCTTGCTGGCTGAAATGACATGTCTCACCAGCCAAGGACAGCACAGGGAAGTGTTCTGTCAGTTTTCAAAATAGGTATGCAGAAACAACCCACATGGTCTGTGCTAGTCTACTTGCCAAGGGTTATTAAAAAGAGAGTCTAACGCCAGAGCAGACTTTAGACAGTAGTAATAATGTCCCAGATTTCACTTGGAATATATGTTCTGTAGGATGGCACTGCAAACCTAGATTAGACAGCCTACAAAGCACTTTATTATTCGCTCCTTTCTGTGCTAGCCCTGTGAAATACACCCTGCAGGAATTCCTTTAGTTTCAGTCTGGCTTCAGGGCTCAACTTTGACTGACTGCTCTAATAAAGAGTATGAACCATTTACAAAGTCCTTTTCCACCTCTCCTTCACACACGCCACTTTAACTAAAAGAGGAGAGGAAAGAGCCAGTTCTTCCTTGGAAGATGTTTAATGGAGTGATCTCAAACATTTGTCAAGTAAACAAATATCTGAAAGCTTGTTCTCAAATAAACAAATAAAAAAACTACTCTCACACACACATTTCTTTTAGAATTGATTTGATGTTTTACACAAAGCCTATCGGTCTTCAGAGTTTAGATTCATCCGTAAATTTGAGAAAAAAAGCAATTTTTCCTTCAAAGTAAATATAGAAATAAATCAGTGCTATTTAAAGATGCTATTAAGTGACAAATCCTTTTGCAAGAGCCAGTGCAGATATATGTAAAAATCTGTTTAATGAAGGTTGAGGTTATATTGAATTACAGGCCTGGTCACACAGAATTTCAAAAGGCAGGTCAATTACTAGCGAGAAAACCAACCTTCCCACTGGAATGCAGATATAGAAGATAGATAACATTGTGGTCCTTTTTTCCTCATCAAATTGGTCTGCAATGATGGTAGGTGCTACTGTGGAGTAACTGGCCGTGCCAATGCCAACTAGTCCCCGTGAAAGAAAGAATATCCAGTGATACTGCAAACAAAAGATATATTATAGTCCAAAAAAGTCCATTCATTCTTGAAAGCTTACTGCTAAAGAGGTGTATTTTACTGGGTCAAATGTAGCATAGGAGATAAGAATTCAGCTGTCTTTTGCCTATGTCTATGGCCCATCTGTTCACACCTGCTTCCCTCAACATCCCGCTGCTGTTTCTTTCTTACAGGGACACACCGACAGAATTTCAGGATATGGTCAATAGATTGTCCAGGCTTGCTTGGCATTACACCCTAATGTCATAATCAACAGAATGTGGGAGAGAAATAAGATCCCATCAATTGCAACAGGAATGTGTAGGTGCTCCGTTGCCTTGGCTGGACTTTACCATCCTATAAAGCATTCCAGCACAAAGTCCATTTAGTCCAGGCTTGGGGGGCTCACTGACGCTCTTCCAAATGTGATCAGAGGAGGACTCTATCAAATCCTGCAGATATATGCAGATGGTTTATTAGTACCCTCTAAAAAAACAACATACCGATTCACTGATGAATGAGGTTCCTAATGTTACAGCAGACCAGAAGAAAATACCAGCTCCAAGGATGATTTTCCTGTTGTACCGGTCACCAAGGTATCCAAAGAAGGGGGCAGCCAGCATGTAACACAAGATGAAGACTAGAAATCCAAGAAGGCACAAGTACAATATTGGTCAAATATACTCTTATAGTTCTCCTCAGCCCTCAGACAAACTCAATTTATTTTTTAGTGTAAAGACTGAAGGCAGGCTGAGTTTGAAGAAATAGTAGGCATTTAGAAAAAGAACAACACAGATGTATTTTTATATATATATATATAATAAAACAGGCACAAATTGCTCAAGTTCTGTATTTCTTAACTGAGAAATTCTTTAATACATGCTGTGGGATTCCTGAAGAACTTAAGTCTAGTCTTTCTTGAACCAAAGACTTTCAGTTTCACATTTTAGTCTGCCTGCCCGCGAGAGTAATACCACACACAAGTAGGAACTAGAAAAGATAAGTTATAGACTGTATTTTAGGAACAGACCATATAGACACTAAGAAAAGCAAGCTATCTGAATTTAAGAGATTTTATTACCTGTTTGCAGCAGACCTGCCTTCTCATCACTGAGATTAAAGTATTGCTGTATATGCAACAGGATCCCTGCAACAGAGTCAAACACTGAATGACAGCAAAGTACAATATTTATTCTTTGTGATTCTACTCATTTGCCAACTCAAAGATTCATTTCAAGAAGGGGGCATGCAAGAACGGCAGCACGTTTAGCTTCCCGGTTTACGTGTAAACCATTACCACAAACTTAGATATACAGAGATTTAAATTTCTTATCACTGTAGATAAAATTCATGATCTTCCACTATCTATACAGGCTTACAAGAGTCAGTTTACTGACTATTGCAATCACAACCATTGTGTTTCTTTTTTGAAACTGTTAACAGTTTCAGAATATACAACATTCAAATTAATGAATATTGGGTTTTTCAGAATGCAAATGGCTACAGTCCTCCTCAGTCAATGGTGGCAAAATCAGCCAGAGAAATGCTACTGTAATCCAGAGAGAAGTTATTTTGATTGACCCATGGTTCCATGAGAGCTTTGCAGAGATAAGCTGAGATGTAAATAACCATGGATTTACAAATTAATGCTTTTTTAATGGTGACAGTGACAGACAAACTTCACCAAAAGTGATTGTTTCTATTTGTGATAAATAGCTGACAGATTCTATCTCAATTTCTAACCATTCAATAGCTGTGGAAAAGGTTAGAAGAACTGTCAAAAAGTGTGGAAGCAAGACACAAAAGCAATAATCGGAGGGAAGATCCATGGGTCGGGCACTTCATGGATGCATGAATGCTTCTGAGACAAAAAGCTCATTTTCATCTCTCTGTCATTCCCAGGCTGCAGATCTACCATCACACCCAGCCTGCATTTTTGCATTGTATTTCTGAAATAGAAAGTAAAAACAGTCAAAGATATTATTTGGAATAACCATACTTTGATGACATTGAAAGATCTCAATACAGAAGCGTGTTTTCATGCAGCCTTATTTTTACCATTATTATAGCCTAAATCAAAATGTTAATCAGAGATGGAGCCACCACTTAAGAAAATTCATTCTGTGAAATTGTCTGCCCTGCCTCTAGAAGCTGATCTGCAGTGAAATGGAGCTCAGGCTGAGGTTAGCAAGAGAGCAAGAGGAACCTTCTCTGCTCCTACAGTGGATTTTAAATGTAATGCCATGCCCTGTACTGGCGCAGCCAACTGAAAAGCACTCTTGAGACAGCCAGTTTAAAGCTAAATGCATGCTCTCCCACAGCCCTCGTGGCTACAGGGCAGTCAGCCTCCTCACTATTTACTGATGGGACTTCAAGTTGTACAGACCAAGGTCTGACCTAACAGCAGCACTGGGGGTTTATAGCTGTTTCTCAATGACAATTGAACATATTTAGAGTTATCTGAATGGTCTCAGAAGTTAAAGTCTGTGATCTCATTCAGAACAACAAATACCTGCTAAAGGTCTGACTTAGGCAAGGGAATTTGGCAGAATTAAAACACAGCAGTTGACAGTATCTATTCTCCTGGTAGGTGACAGGAATCAACACACAGAAATTCTGCATTACAGGAACTTCAGTTGTTAACTACTGGAGTATTTAGCACAAACCACAGCTATTACAAGACCCGGGCTGAACCACAATTTCAGCTCAAACTGATGTTCACGCTGAGCACCATTAAAACATGATCCCCTCCAGACAACTGAACAACTGGCCTGACCAGGTACTGGCAAATGCCAAGGCACTGATGTGAGCAGCTTGGAACGGGGTAACAGATTAGAGAGGCAAAAGTCTGCATGATCACTATTTTTAATGAATTGAAGTCTCAATTCTAGCAGACAACTAAAAAGCTTATTTACCATGTGGAGATCAATGAAAACTCTTGTCCAATCTTGTGAGCAAAACTGCCTGGAAACCACAACCTCTTAACTGCCACCAGATTACTTTTGAACAAGTACTCGAGCCTCTGCTTTTTACCTTCCTGTTAAGTTATATTTAACGAGATATCTTATCTATGGGCAGCCAAACTCAGAAGTACTGATGCAAGAATTCGGCACCGCAGCTTAATTCTAGCAGATAAGAGTAGATTGCTGTGGTACGAACTGCGATTTGTAAATAGAATTCCCTCATGGACTAAGAGGTCATAGAGTTGATTAAAAAGTGCTTTAGTCGTATATTGTAATTAAAGTAGATGTCTGTTATTTCAAGGGCCTGGATATAACCCCCACCTCTGCTCTTGAATTTTACAAGAACCCGAAGGTAGCTCGCACACAAGAGCACGTCAGCTGGTAGGCCACCTTTACTTCGCAGGCTTCCTGAAAATTTTAAACTCTGCATGTACAGGAGTCAGAGAATAGTTCAAAGCCAGGAATGAGCCAAATGACTGTTGACACTTCATACTTCCAAGTGCATACCCTCCTAGCATTCCAGTTCTTGCTCAAAGGTATTTTCGTCCTCTCCTGTCCCCTACCCTTCTCCAGGGAAAGTTATTCAACAACGGCATTCATACACAGGATTTTTTTTTCACTAGAGGTCTTGCAATATCATCCAGCGTGCACCCCTACTTGTTTCCTTCCCTCTCACATGTGTGGTTAATAAGTGTTGAGTAGAGAAAAAGTTTTAACTCCTAAACCCACTAGCCTCTCAATTTTTAAAGATACTGACTGAATGCCTTAAATATCTTAATGGTCTAAATAGTAAAAATAACTGCTTTGTGTACTAACACTAGATATTAATTCCAGATCTAGCAATCCATGAGGTTTTTGCAAGGTTTCAAAAACGTTTATGATTTCCAGGACACTCAGAAGTAAAATACAGCAAGCTCGCAAGTGTTTCCTGCACATTTCTAAATAAGATCCCTGGAAGCCTGATGGATGCTTAGAGGTGATTCTAAGCAGAAGAATTTATACAGGCCACAGTTTACATGAGTGGAAACAAAAATCTCATTAGTTTAATAGAAGAAACGCTTTGTTGTTCATGGTTAGATCAAAAAACAAAGGTTTTGGAAGAAGGATATTGTTTATTAGAAAACAACTTCTGAATTTGTTAGGTGATACTTAGAGAAATGGGTTTCCATTTGAATGAAGAGTTACACTCTTCATTGCAGAAATCACATACATTCCACCAGCTCATAAGGAAGTGAAACCTTCCTTAGACAAACTTGCACAATGATAACATAATTTTTTGTACTTTCAATGGAGGGAACATCATCACTTCAGATACAGGAATACCACATCTAATGTACTTAAGCCAAGGAAGGCTTCGTAAGCTGCTGTATACAATAAGAAGTTTCTTAGTCGTATCTCTGGAATCCAGACACGACAATAGATTATTTGCTCTGTATACCAAAGTCTGTTTATAACATAGCTTTAAAACTATGACTCTTAAGCATTTAACAGACATGATTTGTATAAGAGTTCTATTAACAACTAATAACTAATAGAGCATTTATTCATCTTTCAAATGTATAGTTTTAAGTTTCATAGAGGGCATGAGCAACAGGCTAAAGCAGATAAGCAAGAAAGATTAAACTGCCATATAGAAGTATACTGTTACATTGCGACATATTTGTAGCTAAGGAATAAGTAGAACTGTCGAGAAATTTCTTTTTCCTTAGAAAGAAGAAATAGACTCTCACCTGGTACAATAAACCAGTCCATGAAATTTATTAAATTCGCATAGCACAGCACACCGACTGTCAGGTAGTCTCTCTTTGCTGGGCTGTTCCTTGACACTGACACAAACGGACCTTGTCTCTCATGTGCTTCAGTGGTTCCATAATTCTGCTGCTCGGGAGGTGGCTGGGACTGCAGGCCTGTGCCTTCCTGTGCGCGGGGGTTCTGCATGCTTCCCAGCGCAGAAAGGCACCATGTATTATAAAGTGCTTCCTTAGTGCTACAAGCTACAAGTCAATTTTGCGTTCAAGCTATGAGGAACTTCAATCACTATAGTCATTTCCGGCGATGAAGCCCACCCACTAAAAACTGAAATTAAATGTTCCTCTCAGTAGGAAGAACCTTCCAAAAAATAAAAAAAATAAAAGGAGAAGAAGCAGCTTTAGTCCTGTGTTTTTGCTAATCAGAAGTGCTATAGAAGACAACTTAAACAGAAGCAAAATAATCCATTGTGCATCCAAGAAATAGAAGTGCACTGCTCTGCAATGATCTCAGAGACAGCATGTATGAAAATATATATATATTATATATATATATTAACAATCTTTGCCAAGGTCTCACTGAGTTGTTAGAGCTAAAAGCAGCCTTTCTACAGAAGAGAGGGAAAGAAAAAAGGGAAGCTAGAGAAGCTGGTTCAGTAGATCAGTTACCTATCTTGGACTTGAGCCTTCCTACCACAGACTTCTTGTGCTGCTCTGGACAAGTCATTTGCCTTCTCTGCAACTCAGATCTTTACCACCACATAACACACACACACATATCCATCTCCATTAAAATAGAAAAAAAAAAATAAATAAAACCTTTGTCCCTTCCACCTAACCAGTCACTTCTCCCTGTTAGCTCCCATCTGCTTTGCAGTGGCCAGATCTACCCCAGAACAGCATCCTTTCCAAGAAGATCCTGAGCTTTTAGGTCACATCAGCAATTTAAGCAAACAACTCACATGGAAGACTACTTTCTGTTTGGGGTAGGGGTGTGGGAATGACACCAAACAATAAAACAACCTGCACTGCTCTGCTCCCGTGCTGGAACCGTGCACGTTCCACAGTTCTGAACTGAGCAACAGGATTTCTTCCCCTTTCTCCCCCGGAAAGGGGACTGAAAGGGGAAGAAAGGACACAGGAAGGCATTCTGGTTTCTCTAGTGTGCACAGATACCTTTCTTCCCTGCCTTTCTTCTGTCCACTTGGATTTGAAAAAGATCTTTATTTAACTTTGCCAACACGGGTTTCCCTATTATATTATTTTTCTTTGAAAAACAACTAGTCACATGTCTTTTGAGCCATTTTGTGGATTACCAGCTTCAGAGGGTGATTTATTTTTTGCACCCTGTTAAGAAAGTTTAAAGTGAAAATCAACAGTAAACTGTAAGAGTTGAGTGAGGCAGCTCATTGGAACAATTACAGATCGGTTTGTGACTCACAGATTAAGACAAGCCTATGCTGTGGTTTGTGTTGTGTTTTTTTTTGAAGACCATGCGTTTCACACTTCAGACTAAACTGAAAATGAAATGGCATCTAGCACTCTTGGCCATTTTGTGAAATCTGGACTCCTCTCCTTTTGTGTGCTCAACAGTGCAGTGCTGCAGGCTATCCTCATTTCGCGAACCGGAAGGCACGGTCCTGCTCAGCATAACTTCATTGTGAATAAACCTACATTAATTTTATTTCAAGAGGAGAGGTTTTTTGTTTGTTTGTTTGTTTGTTTGTTTGTTTTTGGTAACATCTTATCTCTCAACTTTCTAAGGGTGGATTTAGGTACACATTATGGGCATCTCTCCCACTACAACATGGCAACTCCACTGAAGTCAGCTTGCATCTGAAAACAACTCCCTGTGCCATTTTACCACACCAGTAAGCAGTTGTTGCTGTCTATTTAGTATTTCCCTGCTACTTTTTCTCTACTACAGCCTACAGAACCTCCAGTGAGTAAATGTTAGTGCTACTTTCCACGCATCCCACTGCTTTATTAATGCAGCGAAGCCAAGCACTGACTATGCTTAGAAGCCACAAGGAACCAGCGCCGCTTTGTAGAAATTAAAAAGCTGATCTGCAGCCCCAACCGCGGGTAAAAAAGCTGAACAAATGCTCAAATCAGCCCGAAGCCCAGCTGGCTTTAAAGGCAGGGGAGGCAAACACCAGCTCTGCCTATTTCAGCCTGGGCGGCCGGGGCTGCTCCGGGCAGGGCCGCGGGGAGGCGCCCGAGGAGCGGCGGCCGGGCAGAGCCCAGCGCGCACACGGGCACGGGCAGACACACAGACACACAGACAGGCAGACAGACAGGCAGGCACACAGACAGACACACAGACACACACTGCAACACCAGGCCAAATAACCCTGCGGAGCTCTGTGACACTGCGCTCCTGCTGAGCGGGCTGCGGAGCGCTCCCCGGTATCATTTTGCTTTTGTTATTTCTTTTTAGGCAAGCTTACCGCTCGCTTCTTTACAGCTAGATACTGTTCTGACTTGTTCCTTTCTGTGGGTTTGCACATGCAGTGTCCTGGCGGTGTTTGACCGTGTCACTTCCAGGAGTGCCGAGCAGTGCACGCACAGCTCGCTGCCCCCAGCAGCCTGCCTCCAGCAGCCTCTCCCCTGGGTTCCTTCAGGCACGAGGTCTCGTGGCCGTGTCATGCAAGAAGCCACGAGCAGCCAAATCCTTCTATGGTAGCAGCAAGTCAGCCCCTGTTTATGCGAGGCATTTGGCAGTAGCCACGCACACAGCAGCGGATTTTCTTACCCCGCTCCTGACCTGCCCATGGTAGCAGACGTGGTGAGGGCTGAACCTGAGAAGCGTGACTGGAACCACCGGGGGAAGCAGCACTTTTGGTGGCAGAGAACCGGTGGGCTGACACTCAGCAGGCCAAGCCCTGGCAGTTTTATGCACTTAGGAAGCTGGCTGATTCCAAACCGAGCGTGCAACTGAGTTCTTGGCTGTTACTCATTCAGAGAGCCCTTGGCCATGACTCGCCCGCAGTGTCCTGGCTGTCCAGGCATCCGCTCAGCACCTGGGCAGCAGTCCTGGTGGGTCTCCACTCCGTGCCGTGTGCTCCACCTGCGACTGAGGCACCCACCTGACGTGGCCACGGCCCTACCTGTGCTGCCATTCTCATTAGCAAGCGGCAAGGCCGTGGTGTGGGTAGGAGGCAGCTCACGATGAGGTGCCTTGTGCGCTCACATAAACCAAGCAAGGCTTGCGGGAGCAGCCTGCACTGCCGCTGGTGTGTTCCTGTCAGTCTGATTAAATCCAGGTGAGACGCTGCCAACAAACGTGCCGTGACTGCACCCTAGACAGGGCTGTTCACAGACAACTGATGTGAGAGCCTCCGGTTTCCCCTGAAAGGATTCTCGAGTATCTACTGCAAAAAGCCCTCAAATGTATTTATTTATCCAAATATCCCTTCAAAGTCAAACGTTCTGCGTACTGAGGCTGCCGCATCCACAAACAGCTCTGAAGGCTTTGCCAGAGCTTTCTCAGAGAGCTAGGTCCGAAGGGCCGTTATCAGTGAACCAAGTTGTCCATGAGATATAAAATGAGGAATATTTTATTATCCTGATTAACTCCAAAGCATTTCTATACATAAAAAGGAAGCTTATTAAACCCCTGACTAGCAAACAGCAACAAAGTCTATGAAAGAAGTAAATATGGAAATAACATTCAACATTGACCAGATCTACCAACACTGATTTTAAGAGGAAAGAAGCAAGCTGCATGTGCTATCTTCCCTCTCGCGTGCGTCATGCAAAGAACATAAAGGAGCCAAAAGAGAATATATGTGTGAGCTCATACGCATATGTGGAAATGGTCGGCATTTTGAGACATAGCCATTACGTATTTTAAACCCATGTGATGGAAACAAATCCAAAAATCTGAAGATTCTCCAAATAACTGCAACATGGATTGCCACAAGGCTTAGTAAATTTGGTGTCTGAAAAGTTCAGGAAATAAAACAATGCAATTCAGCAAGGCGGTGAGCCTAACCAATAGCTGCCTGGACCTACCTGAAGTGTTCCACTCCAAGGAGACACAAAGACGATGATGACTATGAAAAAGCTGCAGAGGAAAATGAACTTAGGTAAGAGGTTGTCTTCTTTTTAAGGTTTGTCGCTGTGGTTTCTGAACCACAACTGCACAATAAATCACTTTTGGCTTTGAACCCACTCTGCATTGATAATATGTAAAGGCAGACTTGGACTTCCACGTTTCTATCTGGGTTGCATGTCTGTAGGGATGGCAGTTTGATTTACAGTTTAAACCAAACAGTGACAGATCTGTCATGAGAGCAGGCTACTCAAGTAATGTAATCATGCGCAAAATTCAGCATGATTTTCAGTTTCAGATGTATTATAGAATCGATAGTCTACCCTGTTCTCGTAAAAGACCATAGTGCAAAACTCCAGAGATTACTCATCTACTATTTTTCTTGCATTATGGTCCTCCGGACTGATGCATTTACCAAATTGTTACTCCCTTCAGCTATACATCCTGTCCTGACCAGAAAGAAGGAAACCTCAGTGCTCTACTTCTGACCGAAGTTTGAGAAAGTCTGCACCTGTAGTTTATTGAATCTACTCTATCTCAGCGTGTTGTTTGTGGCCACAATCAGACGTGATTAACATTAAGGTAGCAACTGCTAATAGGTTAAAATAGTGTTATGAAATACTTCATATTTTAGAATAAAATTTAGTAGCTGAATAATCAGGGATTAACCATCCATGACTGGACTGCCAACTTTTTTCCAAACCTTTGCAGGTGAAACTAACAGGATGAGCCGTTACTCAATTTGTCTGTCGCTCCCTTTTGTATGGAACAAGTATGTAACCAGGGACCGAACCATCCAGACTAATGATAATTAAGAGTCCAGTATGCTTCACAAGCAGTCCTCTGTTACTAGAAAACTCCAGCAAAACCGATTGGACCACCTGTTTCACTACAGACTTAACTGGAAAATACCTGCCTAAAAGATTCTCATTCTGTGAGTTTTAATAAATACCACTATTTTTTTTTAAGTAACCTCATCCTTTTACCACCTCAGCCAGCATTTTTGTTTGAAATGCTTTCTCTCATGTTGCTTGGGAAATGGCATAAAACCTAGTGTGGATCCAGTGTAAGCATACTTTAGCCTTGTGATAGGAGCAGATAAAATTTATACATTCTATACTGTAAACTCCACCCTTTTCATTATTACTTACATGTAATCCATATATAGCTTTAAACTTCCAGGGATGTAGGTCATGCTCTTGTCTGGGGAAGGACATTAGTTCAGAGTCTTCTCCTACACTTTTAAAACAAGAAACAAAATGCAGCTTCATGAAAACTTCTTGAGGGATTATCCAAATAACTCATTTCATAGGTAAGATTCTCCTCATTTGTATCCACATAATTCTGCCTCAAAAGGTATAGCAGGAGAAATTACTGTTCCTGCACATGCTCACAGAGCTGTAAAAGATAAAGACACTCAAATTCTACTGATTTTTCCCTCCTTCTCTAAAAAAATAAAGGAAAAAAGGAAAAGGGAAAGGAGAAGAAGGAAAAGGAAAAGGAAAAGGAAAAGGAAAAGGAAAAGGAAAAGGA